>VXBJ01003154.1:539618-551592 GCA_013400055.1 Nycticryphes semicollaris | reverse complement strand
AAAAAAAAAAAAAAAGTTTAAGTCACCTGAGGAGGATATGCTCGATGAATGTTCCTCCAGGACATGAAAACTGAGCCTTTTGTGCAATTTCTTGGTTCCAAAAGCAGAAGCTCATGGGGAGCATAAAATATCTCAGGAGTAAAGGTAAGAAAAAACCCGCCCCTGATGGAATGACACTTAGAAAAAGCGAGTAAATAAATCTAGTTTGGCTGAGCTAAACTGCAGATTTGTTTTCCATAAAAATGGTGGCTGAGTACTCTTTATTACCTAAATAGAGAATCTGAGTACTAGCAACATAGGTACAGTGCTGTTACGACAAGTGCTGGTGCTCTGTGAAAAGTAAGATTGTAAGTCCTGAAGTGGACCTCACAGGTTATCTTATCTGAGCTCTGAGTAGCCTTTGAGTGCGAAAATGAATTTAGGCATCTAAATACACTTACATGTGTGAGAACCGTTGCCTTTTTTGCCTGAGGGAAAATAACACAGCTGAGTAGAAGGGTGTTTTGAGTGTATTTGTTACTTAATGTTGCTACAGGGCTGAACACTGTCAGTCTTTAAACATATTTCTTTTCTGATTTATTCTTGCTTATCTCACTTTCCTCTGTTAACCTGTTTTTCACAACTACCATTCCCCCTAAGAGAATCATTCTACCTGCTTCAGCACAGTAATGAAAGGCACGTTAAGGTATTCCTGATGTCTGTCCCTAATGGCTAAGCACCAAACTCGACTGCACACACACTTAATCTTGTGTGAAAAAACATTATGCCTCTTCCTCAGCTCCTGCCTCAAGTTTGATTAAGGTCAAAGTTAAATTTAGTAGAACACTGCAATGAGAGAAACATATTTACAATTCTGTTTTGCAGTAAAATATGTTAAACATGATAAAAATATATATCTGTGGCAAATCTTGGTTATTTTTCCACGGAAATATAACGTAAATTGAACCCCATTACTCTTGAGACTCTGTGTAAATTCCTGTTGCCAAGTCTTGGCTGCAGGGAGTTTTTCTGGCTTCATCATCTTGTATAATATACAGGACAAATTCTGTGGTAGTGATGAAAACATACAATAACATTAGCTGGCAGAAACATTTTCCCTCTCCCTTTCTCAGACTTCCATTTTTAACCATTACTCCTACCACACAAGTGATATCCTGTATGCCCATGTGGATGATGGTTTTCACTAATAATGTTGCAGTACCTGAACTAAATGCACACAAAAAGAGCGGTCTCAGTACTGAGAATAATTCGGATAAACAAGCTCAGATGCTTGCTGGTTGTTTTTTGGGTTGGGGTTTTTTTGTTTGTTTGGAGTGTTTTGGTTTTTTCAAGTTTTGACATACGCAAATCTAGCGAAGAAGCAGTACCATATTTAGGACTCTGAATGTCTTCACAGGTTACTTAGGTTTGCATCTTACAGTTTCAATTCCATTTCCGCTTTTATTTCACATGTATCTCTTTGGTTATACAATCTTTACTGAGTTTGTTTTTGAAAAAATAAAAATAGAGGGAAAAGATTCTCAGCCTTCATAAAATTACAGAGACTCAACATATTTATAAATCCTTTTATAAGTAAGCACTAATGAAGACCACAGGGAAAGATGTATATTCTAAGTGTTTGAACTGCACGTTTAACTTGATGAAGGGTCTGATATCCCTGCAGGGACAATGAAGGAGAAATTGAATATGACCACAAACTATTAAGAAAACTCTATTCAACCAAGAAAATACTTTACCCATACAGTATAGTAATAGCTTCCATGACTACTTAATGTTTAGGAGAGAAGTTGCTTGACATATTTAAAAAGGCTTGGATTTCTCATCCAGATTTTCCATTACGCTATATAAAGAGTCAACAGATCAAATATTTAATGGAATAAGCTGCATACAGCTTCATTGAAAATTACTACGAGAAAAATTTTTCTCAGGCAAGAGTTCTGGGTACTGTGAAAAATTCTGAATGTACTGCACATGGCAAAGAAAGACTTCACTGCTCTCTGCCGTTCTGTAGCAATTGCATGAGGATATTTTGTTATTGCTTATGAGAAAGCAAACCAGCTGGCTGGAACCAATGAGAAAAATCTTAATTTGTGTGTTGGTGGGGTTTTGTTTTTCTGACTTTAATTAAAGATAATTTAAGATGAAATATGTGGGAAGCTGGATGAGAAATTTTGTTTCTAAACTGCATTAATATACATATTTATCTTCAGTAACTTAAAATGTTCAGCCCAGCCTTCCGGTGGTTCAACTGCCTCTTGACCTTGCCAGTTCCAGACAACCTAGATGACACTGAGCTGTCCCTTTCCCCTAGTAATTATGTCAGATTGGTGCAAGTTAAGGATACTGCAGTCTTGCCTTTGCAGATTAGTTTGCCAGCTTTGTTGTTATGCATAGGTGTCCCTATGTATCTGTGCAAAACAAAGCGTGTGAGGTACATAAGAAACGGGGTAGTGCAAATGCTAAAAGAGATATAAAGTTCTCATAATTAGTAGTAGAAGAAACCAGAGTAGTAACGCTTTTGTTATACTCTAAAGAAGCAATGAGACAACAGCAGCAATATGATTTCTGAATAAAGGAAAATACTCTATGCAATTCAGTTTTGATACTAGATGAAAGCCCCAGCCAAAGGTTAAATACAAATGAACTGAATAGCATTAGGACCTACAAGAATTCCTGAGCTGTATGGTTTTGTGGTATAGGTAAACAACTGTGAAAAAATCATTTCATGCTTATCTACTGTAGCAAAATCACTGATTGAATTGCTACAAAAAGGAAAAAATTGGGTCACGGGAATGCCAAACAGTGTGTGGTGCAGCTACATAAATGTTTGTGTATTCTGATATTGTTTTATCTGTGACCTTGTCTTGTGGTGCCTTCCTCATGGGATCAGAAGTTGTGATCTCACACTGATTGCCAGATGGTAGCAGGAAGCCCAGAGCGTGTGTACTGACAAACGGTGGGGAAAAAACAGCCGCACCGAGCGATTGCACACTGCCAGCACAGAGGCAATGAGCTAGAGCCAAGAGAGAGCATTAAGATACCTGCCAAGACTGAAACCTCCATGCCTGAGCAAGGGGCTGCAGGTCTTTTCTGAATGACATACACAAAAACAAGCTTTAAAATAGATGGGCATGTAACCAGAACAGGTGTCTATGGACTTACTGTTCACCTTATTCTGTGTAACAGGAAGTTTCTAAATAGGCTACATCTTTATGTGGAAATGGTATGATTTTGTGTGTATGTGTGTAGGGTTACATTTTCTAATAGTTAACGTAGCCCCAGAGAGTGGCAGGGTTGGTTTGTGGAGCGCTGACCAAAACTCTAACGTGGTCATGTCTGTGAAGTGAAAGAGACTTTCTTTGGTCAGGAAACATCTTTGTCCTGATCAACCGACCCTTCTTAGAAGTGACTGTTTATTACAACAGGGATTTCTGGAAGATGACACTTGTGAAGGTCAAAACAAGCCTAACTGTTATAGAATAGTGTCCTTATTTCTCCTAACAGGTCAGCTCACAGTCATCAGTTCATATTGATGTAGCCTTTTGCTTCTTGGAGTCCATTTCTTGCTTCTCCAGAAAGGTACAGAGTAAATGTAGAGAGTCGGAGAGATTGAAAAGGGGAAGTTCACAGCTGCTGTGCACCTTATTGTGTTTTCCCATTTTGGTTGTCTGCATTTTATTCTGCTACCTTAAATCGTCATTGTAACGGTAGAAGTGACCCCCTTATTGCTCCTGCCTCCAGGACCATCCAGATGATGTGTCTTCATGTATAAGACTACTTCTCTTAGTGCATATTTTCGTGTTTTGTTATTTTTTGCAGTCAACAGTTCCCATAGTATCTAATTGGTTTCTACTAACAAAAAGGAAGTGTCTTTCCCTGAGCTCTTCAGGTATTTCTTTTTGGTCTTGTAAATGCCACTAGGTTTGATCAAGCTGAAAGGAGCATGCAATGCTGGAGTGGTAATGGTGTCATCTGGAGGAAAAACTTTCTTCCCTGGAAGTTGCAGTGCATTAAGATATTACAAATTTCTTCCAAATCTGCCTTTTCTTGGCACCTACAGCCAGCCTACAAAGAGGAATCTTTAACATCATTAGAGAAATGAAACTTCTTTTTACTTTTTTAAAATGTAAGCTTTATACCGGTGGAAAAAATTTGGACCTGTTCCCTTATATTCTCCCCACAGCTAGAGAACAAGCTTAGGACAGGGAAGAGGAGGTAAAATGCATCTGTCCCATTGCTGCTGGAGAGATTGTTCTAGAAGTGCTTTGGGGAAATCAGTTCCCTTCTGGAAATACTCTCCAGCTTTGCGCAGCTACTTTACCTAGTCCATAGTTGTCAGTTTTCCCCTTGTTTTTCAGGTCTCCTCTTTGGGGTTGACCTATGGATTGCAGAGAATCAACCCCAAAAGTTTATGTACCTGGTTTAGATACAAACCAGTGGTGCTGTAATATGTGTATGATCAGCATTGTACAGTCAGGAGAGCATGGCTATAACTGCCCATCTATGGCCAATGAGGGAGCATTCAGGTGGGAAAAAAGTTGACTACTGGAATCTTTCTCTCTGTCTATGAGTCAGATCATGGTTTGACTTCTCTGATGACAGGAGAAGCAGAGAAATAAATCCCACTGTGCTCTTGAACCTATCCCACTTAGGATCTACCTAGAATTTTATGATATTTTTAAGTACTGATTCAGGCTGGACTTCAACCCATAGCCTAAAGTAGAGGAGCTGTTTCTTTCCAGTACTAATCCTTTGAGGTTTTTTTTCTGTTTCTTTCAACTTTCGGATTGTCTTTCCAACAGTCACCAGTACAACCTGAGATAAGAAATTAAGAATTGGTTTAGCTAAGAATTCATATACTTTTTAAAGTTTAAGACCAGTCCACCTAGATTATGTGAAGAGAGACAGGTTCTCTGATGGTGTGTTCTGTCACTAACTGCTCTTATATTTGTAAAAGTTGTGGCCACAGTTTAAATCTGATAAAAGAAAAGTGGATTGATTTTTTTTTTTTTTTTTTTTAATCCACCAGTCTTCTAAATTCAGTGCTTGCTTTGAATATTGAGCTGGATTGTTTTAATGAAGAGTGATACTACTCTAACCGTATTTTGCTCTCTTCATGGCACCTGTGCAATCCTCATGGACTTAGCTGCAATTCTTCAAGTGTAACCAATGGAAATTTGCACAGCAAAACTGTTGTTCCAAAGGACAGACAATGCCTAATCTTTCTATTAGCAGATCCAATACTACAGGATTAGCAAGAAAGGGTTCTGCCACAACAGCAGGCTGAAATAACTGGATGCATAGCTGGTAGAGTTTTGATGAGAAAAGCAGTTTTGTCCTGTGGTGATCATTTACTTGCAACCCTAATTTTGGTTTAAATAGTTCAAATTGTCAAAAGTTTCAAGTCCAAGCGTTTTAAAGTTGTTCTTCAGAGCTGAAAAACTGTTTCAATAGGGTAAGATCTTGTCATAGAAGAGATAACAAACCTCTTTGCTAGCTGATTGAATCATAGGGAGTGTGCAAGAGTTGCTTCAAGACTCCTTGCTGTTCTTTTTTTAATGTTGTCTTGCCTAGATGATCAGCAAAAAGTAAGTGTTATCTAGATAGAATAATTATAACTTTCAGACTTCTCAAGTCCTTTCCACTGTAAACTGGAAAGAGGAAACTGGTGATACTGAGGAAAGGATGGTCAAAGTGGGAGTGATTCTAATCTTCTATTGCCCATTAGTCTGCCAGGATATTGAAGGAGGAGAGAAGATGGGAGGCTGGCCGTTATGGGAAAAAAAAAAGGCTCATGAAAAAATGACAGTTCTCTTGGGTCTCGGGAGTGGAAGTCTGGTCTTGGAGTAAGAAGTATCTTTTACAAGCCTTTCAGTATTCGCAAAGGGCCCAGTAGTGAGTAATTCAAGTGTTGGTTAAAAAAGAGTGCTGGTTAAAAATTTCTTTTTTATTTTTAAATAAGAAGTGGAAAAGCTAAGGTAACATACAAAAATGACTCCTCTACAAAACTTGCTTCAGCTTGTGCTTTAGGCATGATTGCTCATTTGTGAGTAAATTAACATTAAAACTAACATAACTGAACTGAGTCGCAGAGCCTGATTTTATGTCTTGGTTTGTTTTGGGGTTTATTTTCTTTTTTTTTGTTTGTTGTGTTTGTTTAATTACATCCTTTTTTTCTTTTTTTTTTTTTTTGAGGAGGAGGACAAGAAAATCCTTCTTTTAGACCATATTTTTCATTCTTTTCATCTCCCTCCAAATCCTTCCACTTCATTTTTAAGTCTCATGCTATAAGAAGCCAGAAAAAATTATCTCTAGCTTTTTAATATAGACATTCTCTTTGGCTAAATTAGAGCAAGTGCTTTTTAAGAAACAAAGTGGGTAGCAATATGGCCTCTCTGTTATTAAATTGTATACCCCAAATGGCCAAGGACATCTGGTACAAGTTAACACCCTCCTTCTAAGGAGAAGAAAGTGATACTTCTGTTCAGTGCCTCTTCTTTATTCCTCTCAGCTACAAGGACACATAGAGTATGTGACAACTTCTCATATTCCTTCTTGAAGATGAGAAGCTTTATACACAAAACCTAAGAAAAAAAAATACTATGTTATACCCAAGTTTATCTGGGTTGCCTAAAGGACAGTTAATCCCAAACTAGTCTTTCATGTTTTTCAGTGTGCTACCAGTGCAAAATGCCCCACCTTTTCTCAACAACTCAAATGCTCTCTTGAGTGTATCAGCTCTAGAAAAAATGTCCTTTTCATATTGAAGGGGGAAATTCAAACACCAGTTTTGTCCTGGAGTTACATTTAATTTTTTAGGTCAGACTCCAGGAGCACATGTGAGACTTGGTTAGTGACAGCAGTAGGAACTGAGGTTGTTACTACCCGTTTGCCAAGATATGCTCCCTCTATTCTTCTCTTCATCCTGGAAGCACTGAATGCAAATGAATTTCTGCTCCCCATTCCAACAGCTTTGTGCTGTCCCTGCTGCAAACGCCTACAGAGAGACTGTTCCAGGTTTTAGATGCCCTAACTTTGTATCGAGCCCTGATGGAATATGGTTTTGGCAGGGGAGAACAGTTGATCATCTCTGCTATGGGAAAAGTGGAGGGGACAAGACCAACTGAATTTCATCACTGCATTTAGTTAAGCATCATCATGGCAAAAAAGGGAAAGATGGCTGATCCCTGTTACTATCATCACTGGCCTGTTGGGGGTGAGTCCCAGAGAGGGAGAAGAACAATACCGTTACTTTATAGCTATGCATTATTCAGTTAATTATGGTTGCTTATGGTTGTTTTCCTCAGAGTTTGGAGATATATAAGAGCTACCTCTGGCAAGTAAAGGGCAGGACGTCTGCAAGAGAGCAAGAAAAGTATTTTGCTCCAGTCCTGTTTTAAGAAGCTAAAGGAAGTGGAGAGCTCTGACTCCTTATGCTTAGAAGTTGTCAGAGAATTAACTTTTACTTGAACCTTCTGAAACTGCTGTGTGTCCCTGCTGAAAAATTAATCAGTAGCTCTGTGTGAGTATAAATTATAGCTGTTGAAAAATCTTCCCAGATATTTATAGATGTGATATTCCATCTTCCTCCCAGTTTAAAACAATTAGAAGAATTTAATTCTGTTCAAGGTTAATGAATACTGGGAAGCTTGGCTTTTCTCATAATTTTAATAGTATTAATTATTGATTTTAAAAATTCTTATGGGACATAGAATGTAATGATATTTCATCTGAGAAAAGTTTGGATATTTTGACACTGCAGAAAGTTTAAGTACATGAGCAAGAGTTCAAGCTTATCAGCTTCTAGTAATGCCTGGGAAAATGAAATTGAATGGCAAGCTACCCCGAGAAATCTTTATCAATAAGTTAAATGCAAAGGCTGAATAGAGTCAAAAAGAGTTTGGCATTTAGTGCTAGCTTACCTGTGAATATTCTTAGGTGGAGATGTTATCACCATCTTTTATGATAAGTTTTTTTGGATAGAAGTATTGTTTTAATAAGCAGCCATTATAATGATAAATGACTTGAGTTAATGAGCCCCAGAGACATATGTACACAGAGACTTAACTGGGCTTTAAGTTTGCAGGGATAACAATGTAAGCTGAAAATGTTATATCATATTTAATATCTTCACAGTAAATATAGTGCTGAAGAAGGGAACCCTGCTTCAGGGAATGAACCCCATTCTTCTGTTCATTGATGAGAATTATTTATATCAGATTTATGTCTGTTTCATGCCATACACCAGGTATACAGGTGTCCTGGGGCATGGAGGGGGATACTAGCTTACTCCCTGGTTGAGCTGGCTGCAGCAGTAATGTTCCTGTATTTTATTGTAGAGCTGAGTAAATGTGCCATTGCCTCACTCAATTTGAGGCTGTGTCCCGCCTCCTGCTACAGTTCCTCCAGAAATTCAAGATTAATCAAAAGTACTGAGAGGAGATAAAATCTGAAATGATAAACAGGAATACCAGAGGTATTATCACAGAAGCAAGGAAGGTTTTTTATGCCCAGAGGACCCATCTAATATTGTAACCAGACTGCACAGCACAGGCAATGCAACTCTCTGAATAGCTGAACCAGGCTTGCTTTGAAGGCTCCAATTTATATACCTATTAGTTATGCTTTCTTCTTCAGATCTAGAACTTTTTTCTCAGCACCACTTGACTTTTCATTCTCTTTAATGTTTTTCCACCATTTGGTTTTGACAGCATCTGAAAGAGAAAGGCCTCAAAACACAATGCTATTGTAAATGTGATCTGCAAACTATATCACAGCCATGTGGGATTAGGAATGAGATTGCTGGTTTGTAAACTCCATTATTACAAGGTGTGCCTGCAGATGCTAAGAGGGAAGTGAGAGAAGCAGAGAGACAGATGCCAAGGGTTATAAAAGCTGGTGCCATTAGGTAAGGGGCAGGAAAAGTTGTTTTTTCTCTTTTTTGTTCTACAGAATACTCTTTGAGGTGGTGTGTCTTAAGATAAAGTTGTCTATTACTAACAGTGGTCTAAGAATTCTCTGAAGAATAAGAACACCAAGAACAGCAGGTCTTTTGTCCCTTTCTTAATCATCTGAGCCCTTGCAACGTTCAGTCAGTAGTTGCCTAGGCCTTTCAAAGGTAAAAAGTCAAGTCTTGGGCATATGGCCAAGCTTGTGTCTAAACACAAGGCTTCAACTCATATTCAAGGGACAGTTGAAACTGATTTCTGCTGAACACTTGCTGAAAAGGCCGATTTGATCAAAGTGAGCTTTTATTTTCATACCTAAATATTATTTCTTGTGCTCTTTCTCCTTAAGTATATCAGTTTTTGATGGTAAGACATGTGAAGTCACCACAAGTCCTTTAAATATTTTTCCCTTAACCTCCCACACTGCCTAGACTATGCAAAGGTTGTTCTTTGCTAGAAAACTTTTGCCAGTTCTCTCCTTGAATTACTGATCTTGAGGGAAGAGCTGAGCATCTTTGCCTTTTCTGTAGTTAATGTTCCGTTCTGCACTCTACTAATAGCAAAAGATGATTTTTTTTCTTTGTTTTGTTCAACTTCCTATTTTTCGTTGTTTCGTATACATGTTTTGTGTGCCAGTTCTGTAAGTCACAGTGGATAGTTTCAATTTGCTTTGTTATTGGTTTGGGTTCACTGTTTCTTTCTTTCTTTCTTTCTTTCTTTCTTTCTTTCTTTCTTTCTTTCTTTCTTTCTTTCTTTCTTTCTTTTTTTTTTTTTCCCAAATGAGTCTAAAGTGGAGTAGTTATCCCTTCAGATAACACAGTGGCTTATGGAAGTATCATAGATGAACCTCCTGCCTGGTTGTCCAGCTGCTATGAGTGTTTCATTGGTGCTTTTATGTGGAAAACTAGATTTGTTTCTCATTTTCTGGGGTATAGCTGAAGCTAGGGGGAAATACTGTGCAGAAGAGAGATGCAGGTAAGACTCAAGTCAATGATGAGAAAGGAAATTTGAAGTAGTAGTGCATTAATATGTATTTGTTTCCTTCAAGTTGAGTTTTAACTTTCAATATAAAAGAGAGTTCTTTTTTCTCCAGTTGTATCCCCAGAATTCTTAAAAGTCTTGTTTGCACAATCTGAAAACAAGAGACTGGCTTTGCAATCATTTTTCCTACCATAAAAATTATGTAACTGGTCCAATCCACTTGATTTCAGTGTGCCGATTCACATGGGTGAGGGTTATAGATCCAAGTCTGAAAATACTGGTGCATGAAGCCTGTCTGTGCCTCCTGTTTGTTCCCATATACTGCTCAGCAGTGTAAACACTTGATTTTTGATCTGGGCACAGTTAAGTACCTGCAATTTTTTATTGTGCTAAATATTTTTTGTTTGATGGTAATCAGTATTTAGCAGATTGGAATGCTGTTTAGGAATGGGCTTGTTTGAAGATGATCCTCTCCAGTCCCTGCACTTCCACTGAGTGAATGTCTCTTCAGAAGTCACAGCATACGGTGTACAATTTTAAGCATATGTAAGAGGCTGATGTTTCATATGTAATGGAGTTGTGATTTTTTTCCCTCTTCAAAGTCTATATACATTCATTATTGCCTGATGTGTGTTTTATTGATGTAAGTGGTAATTATGCAATGCAGAGGCATGGCAAGATACAGAGAAAAAGAATTCTATCCTCTTTATGTCTTGTGTCTTCTCCATTCATTTCTTATCCTAGGATTTTTATGCAGATTGAGAATAATGATGGCATCTAAGACCCTAACATAAATCAGAGTGCAATACCACTTTGTTCCATCTTTGTATTACAAACAGAGAGTGTATAATGGCTGAGCTGAAAGTTTCTGAAAAAGAGGGAGAAATGAATTGTTCTTGGCTCCTTGGATTATTTCAGCAGCTGAATTTCTTACGAGTGCAATAAAAACTGTAATTAAACATAAAACAGGGGGAACAATTCATGCTGCTGCAATCTTGAAAAATAACACACCCTAATTATCTTACTATTCCTGGCCTCTGATCGGCTGCAAAACTCTTTTTTTCCTTTTTTTTTCTATTCCTCCCACCCCCGCTATTTCTCTCTTCTTCTCATCAGTACTCTATATTACAGTCTAGTATGGCTTTGCAGCTTCTGCAATGATAGAATCACACAGAACATCAGAACTCAGAGCTACCTTGGAAGGGGTGATATTAATTGCACAGAACATTGTTACTCAGAGCACAGAGCAGTGTGACTGACAAATCTGGCTCAAAACCGATTTAAGCAATTTTCTTGTTGCAGTGGTGATTATGGCATGGAACATTATGTAGCTCATTTAGGAAGCGTATATTTAGAGATTTTTTTTTTTATTATTGTTTAGAACAGTTTTTAAAGTCCTACAGAAGGAAAAAATAGTTATCATTTTCAGATTTCAGTTAGATTAGCAAATGGTAATGTTGCACTTTACTCCTCTTTCAGTCACCCCCACCTGCCCACTTGAACTGTGCACCATTTCTCTCAGAAGCCCTGGATGGTGTCTTGTCGGTTGCCTTCTCTTTTTTGATATTAGGTGTCAGAATAAGGAGTTTCCTTAATTTAATGACCAACCTAGGGGTAAATTCTATAGCTAAGCCTAGTCCAAAGAGTGGCTCAGTGCCCAGTTCTTAGTTCTGAAGGATTAAACCTTGCTTTGAATCTTTAGTTCTGTTTTGCCTTGAACTTGGGGGACGTGAAGTTAAAAAAAGAAATAATCGCCTTTGGAATACCTTGGGAATGCTAAGATTTGGCTTGTGGATAAAGAATGGAGCTTTGGAGATCAAAAAGGTCCACTTCCCTCATTTGGATGAAGTCTAATAATCACAGCATTGGGAAGCGTGCAAAATATCACCTTTGGAATACTTCACGCCTTGCCACTCTTTCCAAAATCAGTCCAAACTTGCCCAGCCTTTAGACTGTTCTAACCTAATTGTACTTCTTCATGGCTATTAGAAGGCTGTTTTTGAGGCAAGTAAAGACAACACTTTGGGCATGCATTAGTTTTTTTT
>VXBJ01003154.1:503635-539601 GCA_013400055.1 Nycticryphes semicollaris | reverse complement strand
TTTTTTTTTTTTTCCTTTTGCAATCCTTATCCTGGTGGCTGCAACTGATAAACCAGCTCTGGGTCATTGAAAGTTATCCTGTACAGTGAGTGTAATGATTTCCTGAAGGATGCATTAAATAATACCAAGACTTACACTCTAATAAAAACCTGGATTGTCTGTACAATGAATTTGCAGGTTTTCCAAATATCTGCTTCCAAATTGTGCACCTTGGCTGTCTAAGGGGCCATTTGAATGTGGTATGTTGACAGTGGAGGTCTGAATGTCACTGTATTTTGAATGGAGTGGCTTATTAAAACCAATGAAAATGAAGTCTTGCTGGAGACCACAAAGAATTCATTTTTATTATAAACACAGCAGCCAGAGGGGGAAAAAAGATTATGTGACAAGAGTCTTTGGAAAAAAAATGGTCGAGTAAAAATGAGGTTAAATGAAACTTTAACAAGATTTGTTCACATAGGCCTGGACCTAATGCACAGGTAGACTTTCTGAAAGGACTACAATTAACATTCTAATGGGCTTGTGATGTTTAACACCTGGGACAGTTCTTTGAATGTGCCATAGATTTTTATTCTGAAGGGTATCTTCCAGCCTCCTGACTAGTATGATAACTTCCGCAGTGTGAATAGTTATCCTTGATTATTCATGGAATCATAGAGTGGTTAGAGTTGGAAGGGACCTTAAAGAGCCTCGTTGGCTCCTCTACCATTTGAAGAAAGTTGTCATTGACACATTCAAAAACTTCCTGTATTTCTTTTCTGTTGCTGTGTTGTCCCTTCAACAGATATCAGTGTGGTTGAAGACCCCCATCAAGACCAGGGTCTGTGAATGTGATGCTGCTTCTGTCTAAAGACCTCATCCTCTCTGTCACTCTGCTCAGGTGGTCTGGAGCAGACCCCTACTATATTGTCACCTGCCCCTGTGCTATTTTTAATCTTGGCCCATAAGTTCTCTGTTGGGTCTTCATCCCTCCCCAGGTGGAGCTTCAAACACTCCAGCTGGTCATTGATATAGAAGGCAACATCCCCTGGTTTCTCCAGCTGGTCCTTCCTGAAGAGTCTGTGTCCCTCCATTCCAACACTCCTGTCATGAGGGCCATCCCACTGTGTCTTTGTGATGCCAATAATATCGGAGCCCTGGAGGTGTGCACACATCTCTAACTCCTCTTGTTTGTTCCTCATTCGACGTGCATTTGTGTTAAAGGCATTTCAGCTGGGCACCCAATGAGGATGACTTACTGGCTGGAGTGGCTGCATTCCCTTCCCATTGCTCTTCAGAAGGCCTTCCTTTGAGGTATTTTATCTGTGTCTCCCTGAGTCCTTTTATCTCAGGAGCCCCTCACTTGTCCCTATAAGACTTCGAATGTACTGTAGCATACCTGGCACATCTGAGAGCAACCAGTTGAGGGCCTTTGCTAGTGTCTCTTCTCACAGATCTGGGAGCACCTTCCCTTGGCTTGT
Organism: Nycticryphes semicollaris; assembly: GCA_013400055.1. Taxonomy (NCBI): domain Eukaryota; kingdom Metazoa; phylum Chordata; class Aves; order Charadriiformes; family Rostratulidae; genus Nycticryphes; species Nycticryphes semicollaris. The sequence goes on along the minus strand of VXBJ01003154.1, from coordinate 538,141 downwards.
TTTAAGGGCTAGACATATAATATCTGCCTCCCCCAACGACCATGATGAGACATTACTCCCTCCCCCCTCACATCTAGTTTAAAGCTCTGTCATTCAACCCCACAATTTCTTGGCCAAGAACCCTCTTCCCACTTTGAGAGTGGCATTTCCCATTGGATGTCAACAAGCCTGGTGCTGTATAGGCCAATCCGTTGTCAAAGAAACCAAAGTTGTGGTGGTGACACCAGCCAACAAGCCATATATTTATCAATTTGATTTATCTGTTCCTCCCAGCATCATTGCCCACAACTGTAAGGAGTGACGAAAAAATAGTCTGTGCCCCAGCTTTCCTTACCATCTCTCCTAACTCCCTGAGATCTGTTTTTATCGCTCGTGAACTGTGAGTCACAGTTTCCTCCCTGCTTACTTGGAAAATCAATAATGGATAGTAGTAGTCTGAGGACCGTACTAAGTCAGGAAGTTTCTTGGTGACATCCTTTACCTAGGCTTCATGAAGACAGCAGACGTCTGTCTGAGGAGGGTCTGTCCTGCATATTGGCCCCCCTGTCGCTCTTAGGAAGGAGTTACCAACAACTGTAACTGGTTTTTTTTTTTTTTCTTTGTGCATGTGGTGATCATCTGGACTGTATGCTTTTTTGATTGAGGAGGCCTCTGTGATGTAGAGTGCCCTTCATCTGCTTCCTCACTTGACTGGCCTTCCTCAACCAATTCTTATCTTATGCTCTCTTGGTGGTAATTTCATGACTCTCCTTTGGAAATATCTTTAGTCAAAACAAGTGACTAATCATTCTTGTTTGCCAGATACAACAATTAATAAATTTATCTACTTATTCATCTCTACAATATCAAATAGGTCCCTACTGCCTAACTTAAAGGGTGTTAGGATTTGAAACCAGTGGTAAATACGTTCCTTGGGATCTATGTCAGAGATTGTGACTCTCTTCAGAGAGATCAGACTGACTCATTACAGCTGTCTTTTTGGTTTAGTGCTGAATACAGTTCTCCCATGTTCAGCCACAGTAAGCAGATCTGCAGCAGAATGTAAGAGGCTACCCTACCTGAGATTCAGTGATGTGGCTGAACTACTTTGTCAACTCCTGTGATCCGAAGGTTTAGTAGATTTAGGTAGTCAGTCTGTAGTGGATGTTACACAGAACACTTTTCACTAAAAAAGCATTCTTCCTGTCATTTGTTTTTCTGTGAGCATGATACAGCAGTCTATGAGGAAATTAGCCCAATGAACTGCTGGTGTAACACATACACTCTGTACGCCAATGTTTGGTACAATGAAGTTAATTTACATGTTCCTTTCAGTTGCTTTGTGTGCCATTCTGCTTCCTTTTTCACCTTTCCTAAGTGCTGGAAACATCTGTCACTGTAGTTCAAATATCATTGATGAATTTGGGGTGAGTGTAGAATTCTCTCTTCAAATATTATGTGCTGAATAAAAGGCTAAAACCAGCCAAACTCTCAATTGTTTTTAGCAATTTTATGCCTCAGCTGAGAAAAAGTTTGTCATTTAGGATTGTAACTTTTGTCTTCTGCTTTTCTTTATTATTAAAAATAATAACAAAAGACACTAGCCAGTTAACTGTAGGAAGCTAGACAAAAAGGAATCAACCTCATTAGGAAACTTTAGGCAGGCTGCTTCTTCACCTCTCTTTTTAGCTCTTTGTGCTTGGAATACTGTTTTTTCCTTCCTTCTTATAGTCTTTTATTTCCTCCGGTACTGGATAAAGTCAATGTATTTTCTGTTTTTCTAAATATTCATGTAGTGTTTAAAGTAAATTAATTTTTTTAAATCTGAATTAGAATACTGGTCTGATATGGAGAATCTCAATAAGTATGACTCTCTTCAGGGGAATGGTTCTTCTCCCTAGAAATAAATGTGGTGAGACATTCAGGGTATGTTTGTGCCTTGCCTACTCTGGGTTAGAAAGAGCAACAAAGCAATGGTAATGTCATAGTAGCTGAGTTTCTCTGGTTTTAGGGACTTCTGGGGAATAAGTCTGCTTGTGGCAACTTACTGATAATCTTATCTTCACATTAAAAATTATTCTTCCCCTTCAGAATACAGTAGAGTATATCTTTAACTGTCTTTAAAGTTTTATTTTTGGTTCTTACTGAAAAACTTTTTTTTTTTTTTTTTTTAACCAGAAGTGTTATAATCATGATGCCTCCTTTTGATTTTACTTCAGAACTAAAACCACCCAAAAGCTCTCAAACTCCTAATAAAAAGGTAGGACTTAGATTTTGGAATGAGGTCTATATGTGAAGGTCTTGCTGTGTTGCCATAAATGCAAAGAAAAGAAATGCAAAATACAAAATACCTTTATACCAAGCTGGATCTAGGTCAGCTTTAAGGTTTATTTTTGGCCCTCTTAAAAGGATAACAAAAAGCAGTGCTGTCCTAGGAAGAAGAAGTCCAGGTAGGGACTTCGAAGGACGTTTCTCCTCCCTGTCCTGTAGGAAGAGTGAAGCTCATAACAAGAAAAGGTATTAGTTAAGCTTTTGGGCTCTCACTATTCCATTACCTTCCCTGCTATAGAGCATAGTCTTTGCTAAACTTATATTCTTCCAACACTTTTGTCTAAGTTTGATTCTGTTTTTTTTTTTTTTTTTTTATTTTCTAAAAAGGGGGATCTCCTTCACCATTGTCTTCAGGAAGTTGAGTAAAAACATGTGTAAAGTAAAACTTACAATAAAACACAAGATTTCCTTACGTGATGCATGTATTTGAAGAAGCATGTGACATGAGTGCTGTATTTCTGGTTCTGGTTTTGGGTTCTGGTTTTAGGTCTGTTTCAAGCTGATCATTTCTCATGCCATTTTTCTATCCTTTGATGCTACTTAATATATCTTATAAGATGCCCCTGTCCAGAGCCTTTCTTTTATTTTTGACCTCCCCTTTCAGTACTTATAAAACTTCATCTCTGTCCTACATGAAGTCCATGACACCTTTCAATGCATTTTGCTCTTTGTTACTTTCCGTTCTGTGCTCTCTCCCCAGCCTTGGCTCTGCAGGTAATTATGCTAAGGGGTCTGGTAATGGCGAGATGACGATTTGAAGGCATCACCGTGATAAAATTGCACTGCTGAAGATATGTGTGTTGCTTCTGCCTCCCACTATTCTTGAGTCTTTAGGGAACCTTAGGAGGCTTTAAATTACTAGGCATGGATAGCAGTGTAATTTGGAAGGCAAATGGCCATCATTTCACTGTGAAATCTGGAAGGCTCATTTGTTGGACTAACAGTTAAGGGATAGGGGAGTGATGTGCTTTGGTTATACTCAGGAGTGTGAGAGAGGATAACTGGTGAAGTCAATCTGAAGTAACTTATCTAAATTGCATAATTATTGTTATACACCTGATGATAATGAGATTGGTTTAGTTTCATTGCTGGACATGTATTACTGCATTCTAGGCGATTTTCAGTGTAACCATATTGTTTTTCCCTTGAGATTACCAAGGGCACAGTATGAAGGAAAAGTCATGTGGGGCCCTATAAAGAGAGCTGCAGTAAGAAAATGTTGTGAAATGGTTCTTTAACTCATAAAGTTTTCTTCACTTATGAGTCTTAGACTGAAATTTCTAATTGAGACTATTGAGGCTTTGTGCTTGTCTACTTGCCATGGACTATAGCAGTCTGGTGCCCATCCCTCAATTGAAACAAACAACTTTGAAACTGTAGTAATCAATCCTTCAAATGTTTTGATAGATCAATAAAACTACTGTCAGTCTCTAATGTGTTCCATAATCAAAATGTCACTTTATTTACTCAAACAGTCAGATGTGATGTGAAATATTAAGTGCGTGAATGAACAAATAGTGCCTTTGGGGACAAATTTAGCTCCTTTTCAGCTATGCATCAGTTACTGATGATTTCTGGTTTCCTCTGAGGATTGCTGGATATGTATGTTTTGTTAGTCATTTATATAATGAGCCTACTCTATGACCACAGCAGTCACTGTGGTGGGATAAATAAGCCCCATCTAGCACTGGCAAGAAAGCATTGAATTTTCTCCTGTTTGAGTGAAGGGATTTACTGCATCGTGTTGCCTGCCTTGTGCATTGTGTGATATATATCTTAACATACGCAAGGGTTTAGAGATGACAAGTCAGATAAAACAAACTGGAAAGGAAGAGATGTGAAACCGAGAGAGTGTTAGGATCTGGATAAAGAGAATGGGTTTTACGTACTGTCATTAGCTTTTTAGATATTGTAATTGAGTACTTTACTCCGATGTAGCAGGGTATTTTCATACTTACTTAGGCAAGCTGCCAGTCTTATACCATAAAAGATGCTGAAGCCTTCTTTACTGAGGTATGTATAATTCAGCCAGCTTCTTCAACACCCTGTCCATGAGAAAGACTATTTACAATGATTTCTAAGTCTTCCATTACTAATTTTCTTGGACCTTTTTCTGAAATGTTGAGGATAAATTAAAGGGAGATTATTCTAACTTCAGCCTACTGTGAAATTTCACACAGCTTTTGTAGCAATAGCTCAAACTGAGTGCTCTAAACAACAGTGTATTAATGAGAAGAGCTACAATTCTGATCTACTGATGGTAGTCTGTATGTTCACTTTTTGCTGTGGTCATTATACACCAACATCACTAGCAGAGTCTGAAGCACTCACTAGGCTCCTAAGACCTATGCAGGCAGCACCCTGGAACTGTTGTAGAAAGAATCGTACAAACATGTCCAAAAAAAAAAAAAAAAAAGCTGAGATTTTTTGTTCTGAATATGTAGGAATATCCTCTTTTATAGAAAAGAACACTAAGTAGTAAATGGAAAATTAATTCTGTGGGATTACTGGTTGATTGAGAAATAAAATAGGAATGATCCTGTGTGCTTCCAGTGTTGGGACAATTAGCTAGGTTTTTGTGATTTTGTTTTTTTCCAACAAGAATGGTGAGGTACACTGTGTACAGCCTGCAGTAACTGAAAAAATTGAATTGAAAAATTAAAATTTGGTTTCATTCTTATCCATTTATCATACTGTGGCTAAAGAGTATTCTGACTAGAAGGAGCTACGGCAGTGGAGAGAGTGTATTTATTTTCCTTTGAGAAAGAATCACAGGTCCTATCTGTAGCTTTAGCTGTGTTATGTAAAGGAAGTATCAAACAGCAGTCTTGATAAGAAATGCAAATGTGTACGGTGGCCTCAGAATGTATCTCAGCATGCTAATCGGCATGTGAAAATGGCAATTTTGTTTAATTTATAGTTTAGCTCCATTTAATATTAGAAGTAGTGTTGCTGTGGTAATTAGACACAAGCTGTGGACCAAACTCTCGTTGTGCTTAGTGTTCTACAAACAATTGAGCATAAAAGTATCCTGCAAAAAGAGGTTACAATATAAGTACAAGGCAAGTGATATATGGTAAAGAACAAGGGGAAAAATGAAGCAATGAGATCAAAACGGTCAAAATGATTAGTTGAACTTCTGGTATTTTTAACAGAATAATTATTGTCAAGCTTTCAACAGGCTTTGCAAGAGGTGGAAATTTTGTGGTGGGGAATGAAGAAAGAGAGCAATTGTGACTCATGGATGTTTTATGAAGATCACCCAGTTGATGAAGCAGGAAAAGCTGGAAAAGGGTGCAAGTGTATGTGAACAGGTCACTCAACCCCTTGGTGCTAATTAGAGGTGCGGTTAAGTAGTTATGCTTTTCATCCTGTAGAGAAGTCAGGCCCCATAATGGGATTCAAAGAGAGTAATGACATAGATAAAACTATGATTTAGGAAAATTATCATTTTGCATGGAAGTAGGCAGGGCAACCAGAGACAGGTAGGATGAGCGTATTAACTCTGTGGGCGATTAGGAAAACAATATGCTGGAGGTGGCAGCTGTTCCCCAACAGAGAATACTGTAGAAGTTTTAATTGCAAAAGAGGGTAAAATATTAGTTTGGACAGAGAAGGCAGCTGAGAAGGCATTTGATACCTTCTCGCTTGGGATCAGAGAGAGCCTTTCTTTGGGCTCCCATTGCATTTCAGACTTTTGCTCTAGACAAAGCTGAATTTGTTGATATAGAAAAAAATTTTGAGGGGGATTTTGTGTTGTGGGCTTTTTGTTTTGGTTGTTTTGTTGTTGTTTTGTTTTTTTTCATAAACACAGAATTTTTTCTGGAGTAACAGCTATTTTTGCAGAAGTTTTCCAAGGTAGAGCAACCTTGGGAAGGATCAAGTACGCGAATTACCACTGAATTCAGAAGATATTTGAATTGTGTACACTGCTTCTTCTGAATGTGCAGGGGAGATGAAAGTTTTCCATCTGTGACAAGTAATTCCATCTTGCTGGGTGGATGGAAGGGATGACCAGGCGCTATGTGACCAGGAAATTATGTAGCAGACCTGATTTAAGTATATAGAATTGAGCACCTAATGTAGATCACTGTTCTAGATCTTTGGCAATTTGACTATAAAAACCTGTTAGGAGATACAGGAATGGTTTTTCACTGTTCAAGGGAGCATGAAATATGAGGCACAAATGTTTTAGTCCACAAAGTAGGAGGTTCCCCTATTTACTTGTGCTGAAATGGTGTAGTCACATCTGTGGACAAGTGGAAATGTAGTCAATTGTAGGGCTGCCACACCTTAGTCCAACAGAGCTGCAGAGGTAAGATCATACTTGGAAATCTTTAAATAGGAGACTGACTTGTATTTTTCTTGGATTTAATTGCACTTCAGAGTGGTGTATTTCTGAGGCATAACTCCTGGAGCTAAGTGTCTTCAGTGGCAGAGTAGCAGTTGGAGGTAGGGAACATGAAGTGATGCAGTCTAAGGCAGGGTGGGGGCCCAAAGCCAGGGAAATCAAGTCCTTTGAACTGTCTTAGAGGAAAGCATGAAGGAAAATCAAACTTGAACTTTGTTTTATGACACTAACCAGAAGGCTGTATGAGTAACTATATACTAATCTGCAACCTCCTTTCTGCATGTGCTCCATTCCTCTGTCCCATCCCTCTGGCCCTCAGGGGAATATGGACAAAAAACTAGTTATTCCTGAATAATCAAAGGTGTGTGTTTACAGCCTACCAGTAATTCTCCAGGAACTGCTAGCATGCACATGTCTTGCAGTGGAAAAGAAATAACTTATAGTATTACCATCAGTGGAAGAGGGCTGGCTGAGCTACCTTGTGTATATCAATGGCTGGGTGTTTACCGGAGCACCGTGGACAGACTGTAAATTCCTATCTTGGCTTACCCTACAGTTACTCTGCCCACACCTTGAGTTGTGTTTTATGTGAGGGTCCTTTCTCACCTTTCCTGCTGTCTGATTTCTACAGAATTCAGTAATTCTGTAATTCTGTTCACTTTTGGCAGACTGTGACACATTAATCTCTCTCCAGTCCTATCTCTTTCTAGGGAAGAAATAGGAAGATCGGGACACTTAAGGGTGGCTTATAGAAACTACGGCTGATTTGATCGTGAGACAACAATAGACATTGGGTAGTTTACTTCCTGTTTCCGTGCTTAATTGTCCCTTACGTACAGTACAACTGATGCAGCTTCACTTTTCTACGTGGAATTCTTTGACATCTTGAGATTTAAGAGCAGAAGATAGTTGCATTTTTCTCTTTTATAGATATATCTTACAACATTACACTTACTATATAATAGCATAGAATACTTAGGAAACAGGTGCATGTACTCTATGGCTGAATATGGAAGTATGACATTTTTCAGTTTACTCATATTTATCCTGTTGGAGATATTTTTCAAGTCAGAAGAGATGGGTCATGCTTTTAAAATATGGCATTAAATTAGAAGAAAGTGCATCCTGGCCTTGCATCATATCATAGCTGAATTCATAAAATCAAATTAGAAAATAGATAAAATATGTTATGAATTCAGCTGAATATATCCTTCTCTAAAAATAGTGCATTTGGCATAACATTAATCAATGTATTGTTCAGTGCCCATTTCAGAATCAAGAAGGAGAGAACACTGACAGTTACTCAAGTCATGAGAAAACTAGACTAATACATGTATTTTAGTATAAAGGAGCTTAAATTGTAGACAAATTATAGTGATGCAACTTCAGTAAATACAGAGAATAAATAGATAAAATTTTGCCAATACTTTTCATGTGTATAAGACCCCAAATCTGCATCACTTAGACATAAATGATGTCCCAACAAGTCTTTTTGGATGATAGCTCTGATGTTGGAGGTTGGTGACAATGTCAGTGACTCTTGTTTTGGTTCGGCCTTTTGCATTGGGCAGGTGTTCCATTTACACACCCAAAAAGTTTATTTTTTAAAGAAAACTCCCTAAAGTTAGATGCCATCTCCTCAAGGATGAGTGTGAAAAGAGTTGTCTAACCCTCAGTCAAAGAATTAATGTAGTCTAATGCTTTCTTTGGCAAGTTGATCCACTTATAAATTAACATATATCTTCTTCTTGTTGCTTTTTTTTTTCTTCTTTCCTCAGGAATTTCTTCTTTTTTCCTTTTTTCATATCAGATATGATTATTCAGACTGAATATAACAGGTATCATTCTGTTATGGAATGTTCTTTTTCTTTCTTGGGCATGATTCCTATGAAATTTCAAGTTTCAAAACTCAAGTTCTACAATGTTCTAGACAGTGTGATCACTATAGCTTCTTGTTACTGCTTGCTCCTTAGATATTTAATAAATTAATATATTTATTTTCTAATGCAAGCTTGTTACTTCAAATATTTTTCCTTATGCACTTTGTTTTTGGAGACAGTTTTTTTTTTCCAAAATTATTGTTATTCTTTAATCATTTTATCCTCAAGGGAAGAAATACGCCTCTCCACTTCCTTTAGTCTTTCTGTAACATTTTAGCTCCATGTTCAGGATATTTATTTGACCTTTTATATCTCCTACATCTAATGACATTTGTTTTGTTAGCTTCTGCAAAGATGAATGACCTTTTAACTCTTAAAAAAAATAATATCCATTTTCCTCTCTCTTTGCTCTCTTTTCTTACTATAGAGGTAAGCTTTGCTCTTTCCTTTTACTTGCTTTAAAGTCTTTGGGTGAAAATATAGCCCTCATTAAGTCAGGGGAAAGACTGCTACTGACTTAGTTTGGTCCAGATTTGACTACCAGTGTTACTGAGGAGGCAGAGCTGTTGCCCATATTTGAAACTAAAGAGTTAGTTGTTTTAGTCCTCTTTCCCCAAAGCATGGAGATTTTAGTACGTACTCCTGATAAGTGGTGGTTCTATGCCTAGAAGAAGGTGCTAATTGAGATTATTATTGCAGTTGAAAAAAAAAATAAATTCCAATTTAAAAAAAAAAAAGTTATATGTCTAAATGTAGCTCTTTATTCAGAATTGGGCAGTGCTGTAATTCTTTATGAAATGAAACATGAGTAACTCAGTTAAAGGGGAATGTGTCTGGGATTTATCATATTTATGTTCAAAATCATCATCTGCCTTGTGTAGAGAAGTGGCAGAGCCTCTGTTTCTGGAAAGTAGCTTAACTGTCTATTTTGGTAGGTGCAGTACCACTCAGAGCATTCTTACTGGCCAAAAAGATCAGCTTTGAAGGCCAAACCTCTTTCTGCTAACACATATTCAGAGATTTATGGCAAATGAAAATTGTCTCACGGTAATTTTGTGGAAACATTTTTGTTGATTCTTGATTTTCTTAGATGATTTAAGAAACGTTTGGTTAATTTTACAGCAGGAACAAAAGGAGAGAGAGAATGGGAGAGTGGGAGTGTGCTATTACTACCCTTCATGTTAAACTTCATTCTTATGATATACTCTCTAAGTGTGTCATCCTGTTGTCTTGTGAAAAATAGTAAGTACATCAGAATAACCCACATGAAAGCAAGGCTTTGTAGGTCAGTGAAATTTTAAGGGGCATGAAACGACTTTCTTTTTCTTTGAGGTTCCTGTCTAGTTATTTGTTGTAGGAGTTCTATGTACATCTGTGTATTCCCATGACGAAGTTATGATTTATTTTAGCTGATTCCCCTTTTGGGAAAGATGGATACATAAAGAATTGAACTATATATAAACTGTGATTCAGAACTCTCATTTCTACTCTGGTGGTTTGCCTAAGTAAAAATGACAGACGGGCTAAATAGCAGATTAATAAAAAAATTAAATGTTCTCTGTGCTCTAACTCTGTATTATTTTAATCATAGAATTTCAGTGGGCAAAAGTTGAATGATCTGGTTCCTTAATTTTCTTTAGTTTGAAAATAAAGGAAATTTATTGTTATTCTTGCTATAAATTTGTATAAGTTGTAGCTCATTTTAATGGTTCTGTGATGAAATGCATAGTAATCTTACCGAGTCTCTGACATCAACAAGTGGGAGAATTAATCTTTGTGTGATGCTTAGCTGTGTGTGAATCACAAAGCAATATTTTTGTTCTGATCTCACTGGTAAAATATCTTAGCAGGATGTTATTTCCCTCCACTGTCTTATTTCCAAATTAGATCGATGCTAAAAAAATCCCTCCCTTGTAAGGGGTGATTTAGGTGTTGTTAATGTAAAAAAAACTATTAAGAGTAAGGTAAGTAAGCGCAGCGTGTACTGTTACATGGTATATACATCTAAAACCCCATATTGTAGGCAGCAGCTCCCAATACTTGCACAAAACCACCTGCTTTTCTTCTAGACCTAGAGCATAGACAAATCGGACCCCCCTGAGCAATGCTGGGTCTATAGAAAGTATGTTGAGCTTGGCGCTGGTACCTGCAAGAAGCAGAGACTGTCATTGTGTGCCTTGGGCTGCAAGGCTGATCATGTGCAGAAGTCCTGTTATGTCTGTCCAAAGCCTACGTTAATGGTTACACGTGTGGCTGTTTCTTATCCTCCCTTGCAGCAGTTTGTAGTTCTCCGAAAACTGAAAAAAAATCTGTTTTCCAGTGTTGCAAATTATCCCCTTCTGGGGTCTCAAATATAAGAGCCAAAGTTTCTGTTCAACTATATAGTAAAAACAGGAACTGTTATTGCAAAGCTTTTTTGTGCTTTTGCTGCTATTAAATATAACCAAACATATTGTAAATATTTTCCCAGTTTCTTTGATATAAATAGCAAATAATGTAAATGGCTGAATTAATCTAGTAGGGATGTGACTGGAGCCCAGTTCTTTAATTTGTCCCTTGGTTTCTTAAGTATATGTGGCAGCTCAGCTAGTCTCTTGTATCTACAATTCATTGTATGATGCTGTGTTTGGTGAATATTTTGGTCAAATCAGGTGTTTTCCCATTTTCTTACACCCTTGTTAATGACAAGAAGTGCATGGTCTGAAATTCATATTGGCTTATCCTCATGGAATACTTGCTGTCTTTCCCTCCCAGAAGGAGGATGTATTATTAAGGAGTGTTAAGATTTAATTGTATTAGCAGATGTCACTTTAAATATTTCAATTTTTTGGTGCTCATCACAGAATGATTTATAAAAGTACAGAGTTATTAAAAATGCTGTAGTTATAGGAAAGGTCTGGCTGAAATATACCAAAAGTCCATCTCCAGACAGGCTACTTCCCAAGACTCTGAGGGCTACACCAGAGCTTTACTGTGATTCATCTGCAAAGTACCTGTTGCATCATCTCACCTCTGAACCATGCAGCATGTCAGCCACCTTAATACTATTTCTCCAGAGAATATGTACTACTGGAGTTATGTCCAGTTTTATTTGAAAAGGAGTTCTGGTGTCACTTGTGTAGGAGTAAAAGATACAGCCGGCATTTTCCCATTGACTCCAGTAACATCAGTTTCCTTTTTGCTAGATGGCAAGCAGTGAACACAAGCTGTCTGTGATGCTTACCCTTGCAAAAACAGCATGTGCATATCCCTTTTCCTTGTGCGTATTAGTATGAAGGTCCTGAAGGAAGCTGCTTGCTGTTACTTTTTGATGTTGAAGGTGAGTCCAACTTTGTGAGAGAAAATGGAGAGGGCTCACTCACTACAGGACTCCCTAATCATGGTTTTTCTTTTTAAAAACTGCTTCCACCAGGTCTTTGCTCCAATGCCTTCAAATCTAGGAATCCCTGTTTAGATGTTGCCACAAAATGGGGATGGCCGTTGACATCACTGAGGAACCGCATCCTCCAGGTGGGCTAGGGAACTTTGGTTAGCCCCAGGAGGGGAACCTGTGCTGTCTGAAAGGCTGAGATAGCATGGAATTTTTCATGCAGCCAGGTAGCTGTTGGAGGCGTCTGGCCTTTTTGGCTTGTCAGGGCTCCTTGGGCTTCCTGTGGAGTGCTATAACTTTGTTATAGTACCAAGGTGGGCCTTACTATGTACCTAAGGCTGTGTGAGCATAAAAGACCTGAGTATGTAGCTAATCCTCTGAATTGATGAAAGCATAAATGCTTTTCTCCACCCTGAAGCCCCAACTCAGCCAGAAGTGATGACTTGAAAGAGGAATCACTAGGTAAAATCTGTGGACTGTGCTGTGTAAAAGTGGCCATCATGATCTCTTTTGGCCTTAAACTCTACAGAATTAGGTGATTGTATGCCTCCAATTCTGTAAAAGTTGCCACCCCTGCCAGCTCTTTCCTGATAGTCCTGACAGGTTAAATGGGTGAAGGAGAAGTGGGGATTCTAAAACTCTTTATTTTCTGTTATTTAGGTGTCTATGTATTACTACAAGTGTCTAAGTGAAGAATGTATAGAATCAAAACACTGTACTTGGAAATACATTCATGATTTCTCTCTTCTATTTAATGTAACTTGGCCATAACTTTGCATTAAGTTATGTTTAGGTCTGGCATGTATCCTCCTTTGGTCACATTCTCAAATGATAGCAGACTACATTGCTCCATCGATTTCAGTGGAGTATGACAATTTATATATCAGTTATATCAGGATGCATAATGAAGGGTATATTCATTCAAAACCAGAATTGAATGGCTTTTGATCTCTCCTCACTCTGCTCTTTAGAATAAACTGGAACTGATTCCCTTGTTTCTTGTTATTTATTTTTTTTCGAAATACTGAAAATGTGCCTTACTCTGGGATATATTATTTGAGTTTTGTATAAATTTTTCACTGTCTGTTTGCCATTCATCCTCACGCCTCCTGTCGGAAATGCATCAGGAAACAAAAGTGAGCCTAACTGACAGCTCTGTGGAGGCTGAAGGTAGGCTGTGACCTGAAATGAGGACTGTTCTCATAACGAGAGACAGCTGAAAGATTATGTATATAGAGCCACTAAAATAGATTCCCTGGCTTTTTTTCAGAAGCCAGCAGATGGTAGCAGAGTCTACAGATCTCTGAGAAGGCAAATGTACATTAAATACTGTAACTGCCCTCATTCATTTGCCATTCATCTTTAGTTGTCAGTCTCTTCATAAGTGCCTTCTGTAGTGCCGACCCTGAAATTGCATCATTTAATCTGTAATCATATATTGCCAACACTTCCCTTTTCTATCACATATCAACTGCATTAATTCTGCTGTACTGTGGACCACCGATAGCTGTAGGCAAGTCTCTGTGGAAAGGAGATATTCATAGAATGGAATAGAGACAAGAGGAAAGGCTGACTTGCTGGGTAGGAAGGGGTGGCGAGAAAGGAAAGTGAGAGGAAAGAGAAGTGTGGGCAGGGATTTTTCTCTTTGTCTGCTCCTCTTTCACATGTCCTTGGAAGTCTAAGTAGCCTGTTAATATTACTTATATGTAAGAGTTGCCAGAGTGCTCAACCCCTGGCATAGGAAAGCACAGAGAAAACACAGGTCCTGCTTATGGACTCTCATATTTGAGCAGAAGTGCTGTGTATAGAAATGAGCCAGTAGAATATGCTTTCTGAGTTGAAATCAGCTGGGATAATGAATGTGTGAGAGCATTTCTAATTAAATGGGATTCATGGTGTGTTTTTGAAAGGGGATTTGAAAGGGGAGGCTGAATGCTTTAGTTTGAAGAGGGGGAAGGACCCAGTGTCCTTGAAGACCGACGTATTTTTGCCTGCTTTTCTTATGACTGTGCCCAAAGATGGTAGGGCTCAAAAGTTCAAATATTGTCAACAGTTAGTCATGTTGAAAGTGCTGTTGAGATGTGAGCTACATGCTGTGAGCCTGTCTGCAGTGACTGTTGAAAAATACGCTTTCAGGAGACATTGACAAACCAAAGAACCCAACATGCTAAAACGACTAAGTCAAATATACTATTTTATCCCTTGATCCATTTTTCCTCTGAAGGATCAGCCAGAGGAGAACAAAGCATCCTGAAAATGGCATCTATGAAAACAGAGCATTAAAGCCAGCATGCCTGCATAAAGTTTGCAAAGTGCTCAGTTCTAGGTCTGTTTCCATCATACTGGAATATCCTCTCTGTGTCCCTGGGAAAAATATAGAATTTCTTTTTCCCTCTTGCGAACAGATCCTAGCAAGAGCCTCGAAAAGGCTTTCTTTTCAGAGGTGTTATAACAATCGCAGGCTCTAGATGGTACTATGTAATCACTCTATTGTGTTCTGCCTTTTGTAACATTTTTCATACTTTTTTTTTTTTGGCTTCTACAAAATGTAGGGAAAGCAGAGCAGCAAAATGAAGTCAGCAAGAAACCTACCAAATAAAAAAAATAAAAAGGTCATAGATTTTTGTTTCAGACTGCATATTTAGATTAGCTTTCATTCTTGTATAATGAGCTAGATGTTCTAACTGTGCTTAACACATTAAGTTCTAGTATTAATGAATTATGCTGTATTGAGCCAGTGTTTTCATTTTACTTACTGCCAAGAAAAGAAAAAAGATTAATGCAGGATTTCCCAAGAGAAAAGCAGTTTCTTCCCTGTGGTTCTGAGGTTTTTGCTTGTTGTGTGGTGTGTGTGTGCACGGTGTGCATGAACATCTGTGCACATGTGACATTTCATTAAGGATATTCTGAACATTGAAGATACCAGTTCTCTGTGAAAGCCAGGTGACAGGGCCCTATGAGCAGACATGGAAACCTCAATTATAAAAAACAGAAAAAAAAAGGGGGGGGAAAAAAAAACCTTTTCTAACAGCAGAAACTGTTATCTGTACATAATTCCTCATGACCTTTTGCTCCAGAAGTTAGTAGTAAACATGAGCCCTTCACCACTGTTGTTGCCGCAAGGGACATACACTTTCTGCAAGAAAGGAGTGGGAGTCCCTAGCCTTTTGTGTATTCCATTTTTAAGGACTGCCTTCCTCAGTTCAGAGAAAAGTAGGATAAAGTGTTATTTTCTACAGAGCTGCAGTAAAATATCTCTGAGTCTGTAATAAATGCTGTAATATGGATTTTTCAGACTGCTAAAGAACAAGAAAATACAAACCCTAATGCATTTGCTTCCCTAGACATTTTAATTCAAAATTAAGGTTTTCTGTGAAACTCTTCTAGACTACCATAATATTCTAGTTGAGACAATAAGTGAATCACAATTGATATGTTTTATTTTCCAAATACTGTCTTGCCAAATTTCTGGCCCTTGCTATTCTTAGATAGGCTCCTTCTTTATTCTAAATCCACAGCTATTGATGTAGCTGCAATTCCTGACAATCAGCCAAAGATGCAACTCTACCCTGACCCCAGCAAAATGAATATACTTGAATCATAGAGGAACATTCAAGGAGTAGTTAAAGTTTTGTCCATGGAAATTTGTCCAGGAATTAGGTAGATAAGTTATGACGTGGGTGAGCCCATGAATAATCAGGGAAGGGGAATGTTTATTTGAGATGAGGAAGAGTCTGTGATGATGTAGTATTAACATTGTCTCTGGTTGTAACTACCTCAATTATTTTTAATATTGTATGGATGAGCAGGAGGCAATATTTGCTCTCTGTCAACGATTTCCGAAAGTGTCGCGTCTCGATCAACGGGAAAAATGGTTTATATATAACCAAATTGAGCCTCTTCTACCATCATCAGATAAACTTTGACTCCATACCTGCTTGTGCTGTCACTGTTCTATATTGATTTTTATACTTATCAGTCTCATTGGTGTAATATTTGGGAGCCTTCCAGTACCCATTTAGACCATGTAAGTAACAGCTGCCATTGTTTCTCCAGGGAATAGATATGTGTTCAGTGTAATGCTTGGGTTTCTGATGTATGCAGAACCATATGTGTAGCAGGCAAGCCTGAAGAAGATCTCTTCTTTATCCCTTGTATTCTGTCTTGTCTTCCTCCTCCCTTGACTACTTCTGCTAAGCAGTGGAGGAAACTATATCCCTGTATCTTAGAGCAGGTGTTATTATTTTTTTTTTCTCACTTAAGTGGTCCCAGGGTAACTTCTAATATTTTTGTTTGGTTTTAATTTGTGTCATTCTGAAAAATCTATATTAAGTAGCTGTATATAAAATATTTACCTTCTTTTTTTAGTTTAATCATAGCAGAAAATTCAAGATATATTTCTTAACAAAACGTTGAAAAATACCAGTTTCTCAGGAGAGAACATATGAAAAAGAGAGCATGCAAAAGCTACCCAGAAACTTAGAGGAAAATGGAAATCTGATGTCTGCGTAGGTAAATAGGTGGCACCAGCTCAACAGTTGTTCAGTGTTGAAGAATGAAGTGGCTAAAGGTGCCAGCTTTTTTGTGTACTGGGATGTGTTTAAGCCCTCCAAAATTCTCTCTTGTTTTTTTTTTTCTACAAACGGCTATAATGCATCCAACTGAAACAAACTGGTAAAAGCATGACTCGCTCTTTCCTCTTCCAATTTGAAGCGTGGAAGTCACTATGTGGCTATTTCTTGTTCTAACTGCAGCAAATGCAGAAGCTGTTGATCAGAACTGCAAATGAAGAGCAGAGTTCAGTGGTCGGCAAACATCAGTAAATTAAATTATTTAATTCCAGATACCTAACTTTGAAGGGAATGGTGAAGAAACAAGGGATTAGGTGGGCTGAAGGCATTAAAACTGACAATTATTCCAGGGTAAAATATAAACATCTGCAAGAGCTGTTAAATGCAAGAGAAAAAAAAAAATCTCAGTCATCTTAAAGTGCAGAATATCAATTTCTTCACATTATTTGAGATTGAAAATGTCATTGAATGAAACTTTGCCTGCTGAAGCAGAAGACCAGAGTACTGTTTGATCTTTCAAGGGAGACATGTTTGATGCTGTTGCCGTCAAACCCCAGCTACAATGATTAAATCTGTGTTCGAGGCCTTTGAAATTCAATTCAGTTGATTCAGAAACAATGTTAGTTTGTATTTGACAACAAAATAATCATGCTTTTGTGCCCTGCAAACAGATTTTATCTGTAAGCATAGTTATAAGTGTATGTATGTGTATTATATGTATATATATACATGCAAGTTTGGAAAGATTAATTTTAGTGTTGTTCTGTATATGTAATATGTAAAACATGACTCAAGGTAGCAAAACCTTCCAAAATGGGAGAAATGTTAAGTGTTCTGTGTGTGATTCCTGCCTGTGCTTTTCTGTACAGATATGCAATACTGGAATTATCCTACTGGGTCAGGAGTCCAGTCTGCCTGATCCTCCTTCCCAGGCCTGGCCAATATGGGATGCTTCCGAGAGAGGAGGATGAAACTTTATCTACATAATTTGAAAAAAAATATTAAATTAAACCCTGAAGCACAGTCTTACATCTTACTCAAAACTGTATTTAAGAATTAACTCTTAAAAGCAGGAATGGTCTTATTTGACATGGAAATGTATCATTTTCACTGGTTCTCAGAAAATAAGGCTGGAGGAGTTGAGAGGTGCTACAAGTCATCCTTCCCATACCCCAGGTTGATTAGTTAAATCCTGTGCCATTCCTCTCAGATGTCTTGGAGGTTCCTGGAAACAAGGTAAAAAAAGTTGTATTGTCTATAGCCTCTAAGGTCAAACTTTAATTCGGTGCTTTTCTCGCCCAACAGTCTGTAGGTAATGACGATGTAATAAAAAAATGGGAATATTTGACACTTGGAGAAAGACATGAAATAAGCATCAGGACTGGTGGCATAATGTTGTGGGTGTGATTTCATTTATTCATTTATTTTCCACATGCACGCTGAAGTGCTCCTACTTTCATCATCATAATTGTGTCCTCTGGTGTGGCACAAAGGAGCAGTAGAGAAAATAGGGGAGAAAAGCTGTTAATGATAGCTCCTTAGTAAAAGTGACTGGAGGCATTGAAAAACATGTTGTTGAGATGATGTCATCTGCCCCTTGCTTAGTGCTCCTGCCCTAGTACAGGAACGGTGGAAGGGAATGTGAGTTGCACCTTGGAGGTATGTTGCAGTCTGTAGTATTTTCTTTAGTGACTAAAAAGGTATGTGTGTGTTTGGGGTATGATGGTCTCTTAAATTTCTCAAGACCATCACCTAAAGGGTTTGGCATATTTTTGTTGGAGATTCCTGTGCTTGGGTTGGCAGAAGCTGGGAAGGTTGCCAGTGCCAGATGAGGAGAGAAGTGCTAACAAATATTTGCAGCCTGAAGGGGGAGGGGGAAAAAGGAGAGGGTCCTGTAGCAGGACACACAAGAAACTGTAGGGTTAGGTGCAACATGTCACTGGAGTATTAAAAATAAAACATTCGAAAGTGGTGACAGGTAAAATACCTGATTGTCACTTCATACATATTGCCCAGCTAAGCCAGTTCCTGAAGTTCTCCAACAAGCCTCTAGTTATCTTTTCCTAATACCCTTCTCCCTTTTTGTTATTATCTTTGAAGAAATAACTTAGGTTCTGCATAGACTTTGACTGCCAAACTCATTATTGCAAATTACCAGTTTCCCTCTGTATTTATGTGAAACAGTGCAAGTGTATTTCATGGAATTTTGCAGCTTCGCCGGTTACTTTGGGAGTCCTGCCTCATTCAAGTGAGGCATATATTTGCCCTGCTTCCTTCCATGGCTACAGCTGGAGTTTGCTTCTGTGGAAGTGAACTTGGAATACGTACCTGGGTGAACTTGGGATAAGTAAATAACGCTGTCACTGTTGCAGTTTGCAAATGACCAAATAAACTGTATGTTTCTCTGTTACCGTGTGTTTAACTGCAAAGGTATTATATATCTCCACAAAGATTTATCTTGCCGTGATATTTCCTTCTGAGTGGCAAAAGAATGAAAAATGATGGGCTGGGAGTTTCTTGCTGGCTTTTGTCTTGTGTGCTTTATAATTCTCTCTATAGAGTTAGAAACTTCTCTGGCTACTTAGAAGATGATGTGTTTGGTGAAACAACACAGAATTAAGCTTTGGAAAAACACATACCATCTATTGAAATGTGAACTACACAAATGGAACTAGGCAGATTCATTTATATGACTTATGTGGTTTAAGATTAAATTTTCGTGTGGTTAATTAGGACAGTGAAATAAAATGAATGGTTTAGTGAAGTTCTGAATGTGGAGTACTATTAGAAAGTGAGGAATCCTGAGGTCAAATTGTTTTCATTCAGAAATCTACATTTTGATAAGATTCCTTGAAATGAGGTACTCAATGCTTTGAAAATGTTGGTGCTTTGAAAGCATTGTTAGCTGGCTTGATAGACCAGTAAAAAGTTGTTATTTCTCCCATGTCCTCTGAGCAAGAGCACCCCACTCTCTATTGGCATCCTAGGGATAGAAGCACATGCAGCTCATAAAG
This sequence comes from Nycticryphes semicollaris, assembly GCA_013400055.1. NCBI lineage: Eukaryota > Metazoa > Chordata > Aves > Charadriiformes > Rostratulidae > Nycticryphes > Nycticryphes semicollaris. The sequence continues at coordinate 518,645 of VXBJ01003154.1, read as the reverse complement.
ATATAACTATTTGCATAATACTTACCTAGAAAATAAAGACTATTCATTTTGGGTGCTACTGTGGCAAAATTAAATTCTTTTTCTTAAGAAAGAAGAGAAAGTGAAATCACCTTGTTCCTATAACAATGGGAAAGAAAATTCAAACCTGCTGACTGTTTTTCAGGCCTGGGTGAAAAAAATCTCAGCAGCCCAATAAATTGTGTGGTTTATTATTTGGTATTCCTCACATAAAAAGAACACAAATGAAAAGGCCTGACCTTTTCATGGGCAGCAGCAGAACTCTGAAAATAGTCAATACTTACAGCTAATAGTTGTGCAATTTAAGATATGCTGTATAATGATACATTTGTAAACATTTTTTTTTCTCTTTTTCTAGAGCAATGCGAGTAGCAAACTGGCAGTAGGTATAAAAATAAAGTATTGCTTTCCTGATAGTTGTTATCCTCAGTCCTATAATTAGAGTTGTGCGAAACTATCCAGGGAAGAGTCTGATAAGGGAGCCAAGAAAATAACAGGCAAAAGAGGGGAGCAGACAGTCACTGACTTCCTGGTGGCCTGAGCACTTCACTAAGAAACCCATGTGCTAATCTTGACTGATGCTTTTCTTATACAAAACATAATATGGAATTTTCAGCAAATGTATTGGTGGGAGAAGACTTTAAAGCAAAAAAAATACAGGAACTGAAATGAAACATGATGTGTTGATGTAACTAGGCATTCAGCAATTTCCAGATGGACTTTCAAGCCTGGAGAAATTCAAAACAGAAATCTCCCCTTTCCCCCTGGTTAACCCACTTTTCAATGTTTCATCTTTTAAACATGATCAGAATGCAAATATGTTTGTATTTTATTTTATTTTATTTTTAAATTGTGTAACTTCTAGCTTCCCTACAGGTAGAAGTCGGCAGCAGCTATTTCAGTACCTGCACATCTGGTGCCTCATAAAGGGATGTGCCAGAACCATCAGAAATGTTTAACAGTGCTTAGACCAAACACCCGCTATCAATTCAGGTGGAGAGAGAGAAAGAACCCAATTAGAAATAACTATGGGACCAAACTCTAGCAGATGTTCAATTACCCTTGCTGCCTACCTTGCGACAGACTGAAGGTGCAGTTGGTGTTGCATACACGCATCGTTTCAGGACCGGTTTTGAATTTCCATGTGTAGTGCCATCTGCGCTAACACTCAGTTCTCCTACCACTCTCCTACAGCTATCCTGTCTGGGGTGCCTTGTTGCATGGGACATATTTCTGTGCAGTTTGCATATGCCTACAGCAACATACTTCGCAAATAAAATGTGGATTATGTCGGTAGGGCTAGGCGAAAGGTAAATGTGTTCCTACCAGCATTCTTCAGCTGAGCAGAAATCCTTATTTTCCCTGCAAAAAAAAGCTTTCATTTTACCAATTTAAGTTATTCTTAAGCAATGTGGATAGGCTGCTGACACCTGCAAAGTGCAGGGCTAGGTAAGGCATTATCTGGAATATCTGAAAGGCATGACTGTTGCTCTACTAAAAATGAGGAGAGGAGCTCCAGCACAAGGAGACCATGCACCTCCTGCCTTCAGTTGGACTCTAGGTCATTCCAAGGAATTATTTCAATACTTGGTCATTACCTTAATCTAGTGACAAATTAAAAAGCATGTTCTATCCTGCCAGGATAGAAAAATGATTTTTTATTCCTGCACAGCTGCAACTGAGAGAAACTGAAATTAATATTGCTCCTAAATGTGGATCTAGACTGGAGAGGTGCCAGACTCACAGGGTAAGGGTAAAAACTTGCTTGCTTTTGACAGGAGACAGGCTTTAAATTTACTTCCTCAGCTGATGGGTTATGAAATGGAGTTCTGCAAAGCTAGCAGACAGGAATTAAGTTTATTTGCTAAAATTGTGTATGTGATGTTGGAAAAACAACCGATTTACAAAATAGTGCCCTGTTGGTGGAGTGGAGCATTTGGCAATCAACTAGTTACAACTTTTTTCACCTCAAAAGGGTAAAGAAAAGATTACTCTTCCCTCCTGGGAAAATGTTGTAGATAGATGAATAAGTGAAACAAATGAGGGTCCACAGTCTTTCTTTTAGGAGATGTAATATATTTAGGTAATTTTGAAAGAAAATGCTTCATTTCTGTCATATTTTAATATTCCTGAGCCCTGGGTGATAAGACACATCAATCTCAGCTTTAACTAACATAACCTTGGAAAAGTTTCCTTACAGTTTGAGAGAGCTGAGGACTGTGAAAGTACCTTAAGGGGGTGCAAAAAACTCTTAGAGGCTGGGAAGGATGGCAGGTTTCTCCTTTTCATGAAAGGGGCAGCGTTCACTGACAACAGCTGGAAGTAAGTTTTCATCCCTATGGGCTGTCCTTTTCATTGCCCTCCATTGGCTGAGTCCCTAGAAGAACTGGTGTGTGAAAAGAAATGATTCAACTTCAAGGAAGGATGAGGAAAATGGTTCAGTTTAAATACGAAGAGTACAAAATCTGCCCTTGAGCTTGGTATTGTCCTAGCCGTGTGGCTTGCTGCAAATTGGTTGTATAACTCTGCATCTTTTTCTCTGCTCTGTATGTTTAGATCGCCCAGAATTCACGTGTGAGTTTGAAGAGGCAACCACATGTGGCACAGCTTCTAAGGTATGACCGTTATTTGACCTTAGAGCTGATTGATTTTCACTGTGTTCAGTTTTGTTCAGAATAGTGGTGTGTTGTGTTCTTTCATATCAATTTTTTTTCTCCCTTGCATTGCCATGACTTTATGCAGGCAGCAACTAGAAAAACATACTGGTGTGAGAAACTATACATAAGTTTCACTGTTGAAATGTATTAAAAGATGGCTGCAAGTCCTGCCACATCTGAACGAGATTAAAAAGGAAAATCTCTGTGTACTCTTGTCAGTAATTAATGTGTGCAGTTTCAGCACTCTCATTAGTATCTTAGCACTGCAAGAGAGTGTTTATTTGTAACAGTGGTAACAACGCTGAAGCTAATGCAGCAGCAAGCAGGAAAGAGCAAAGGAAAAAATGGGAGATTCTGTCTGATGATGGCACTTTGGGACCTAACCAAAATGCACCCCAAACAGACAAAAAGCAAGTGCTATGTAATTAATAATAGAGTAGAGGAAAATCTGTGGTGTCCTTTAAAACAGAAACGAAAAATAAACAGAAACCACCCTATTGGGAAATGCAGTTTAAAATGTGTTATTAAAAAACCAAACCACAAGCAGTCCTCTAACCTGGATGTTATATTTTTACTATACTGAAGCTTCCTGGTTTGTACTTCTTTTTGTGTATGGGGCAATGGGTGGAAAAGGAACAAAATATTTCCAAGCTAAGAAAAAACACAGCTTTTCAAAAGGAAAAGTTTTTTCACATGCAGAAACAAGTATCAGTGAGAAGAGGTGCAAACCTCTTATTTACAGTATAAGGAGTATCAAAGATGCTCTGAGAATGGAAGACTGAGAAGGTAGGGGGTTCTGGTGAAATTTCTGATACAGTTTTGCCACGATTCATCAGTGCTTTCTTTCATGTGATGAGCTTTTCCAAGAAAAAGTACCAAAATTTAATACTTTGCATATGGTGTTTTGCAGATGAACTTGAAATGTGCCGAGTAACCACAGCTGAAGGTGGTGGGAGTTGAACAAGCTCAGCATCTTTTGGGATCTGTCTCTGTGTACACATTCACTGTGCAAACAGCTAATCAAGTTTTAAGAGTGAGAGAAGGAAAAGTTTATTCTTCTCCCTCCAAAAGCAGTTAATTTCTTAGGATCTATTGAGTCAAATGCCGTATTTATGACGTACAGTTTCTCACTTAATCAAAACTAAACACTTACTTTTACACTTCATACCTCCCAAAAGGAGAGTGAATAATTTATAATGAATATTTTTATGAATTTGGCCTTTTTCTGTTCATGAATTATCCACAGGAGATCATGACTTCTCAGAGGTACTTCCACTCAGAATGATTCACTGAGAAATTCTTGGTCTGTGGCCATTTATTTTTATGTCTGATATTTAATGTTCCAGTTGTTCTGATTGGACTCACCGACACATAATTGCCAACTGAATGTGTATACATCCTAAAACGATGAATCATTGCAAACTACTTCAGCACTTTTATAACTTGGGGGTTTTTTTGTTTGCATTTTTTTAGAAAACTACTGTCAGCAAGCTTATTTTTGGAGTCATTGACTGCACAAGAACCGTAACGTAAAGGAAATAATCTACTAGTGATCTTGATGGCAGGCATAATAAGGCTGTGAAGTAGCTAATGCTTTAAAAGCTCATGTGCCTCTCAGGTAGGACAGTGCGTTGTAACAAAATCCTTTGGCAATGTTTAAATCTGAGGCCAAGCAGACATTTCAGCCTCTTTAATACAGCACTTCTGACCACCTAGATCAATATCTAGAAGGTCAATGAGTGTCCCTCACCAAAGCTGTTCTTTAGATGAGTTTGCAGCGTGATGGGTTGTGTTTACCAGAGAAGTGCAGCTTGTGGATGCTCTTCTTCCCATAGGTGCAACCTACGATTTTCCATATTTACTATGTTAGTTTCATTATGCTACTAGTTATGGCATCCCTAATCCAAATGCCGACATATAGTGTTTGGCTGTATCTGAGGGACTAATAAGGGCTTTGACAGATGTCAAACTTTCAAGAAAAATGGATGGCTGTTAATCCACACGTTTTGGCTTTTTATAACAGGAAGAATGAATACCCAGTATATTTTGAGGCTAGTTAACATGTTTATATTTCTACTGGCATTCTTTAAGTCTTATCCTGTAACAAACCATCGATATAAAACAGATTGCTTAGTTATACAGACATATTTATTCTTTGCTTCTCAATCCCTTTTGTGATATGAGAATGCTTCTTAACAGGACTGCCAGAGCAGCACAGTAGGTGATATGGAGAGTAGTTAATATAAGAGAAGAGTCTTAATTTGTTGATAAGCTCCAGAGGAACAGATAATCACCCATATAGTTGCTGAATACATAATTACATATAATTTATACCCCTTGTGGAAAAGGAAAGGTTTGCTGATTATACATAGACAAAGTTTATGCCAGACATTTTCTTAGAGGCTCATCATGTACCTGAACTATGTGACTGTCAGGAAGTAGCATAAAAACTAGAAAATTATGCAGACACCTCAGTGTCTCACGAGTTGAGGCCAAAGATTTTGGCAGATTCTATAGGACCCATTTGGATTTAAATATATTGTGTATGTGTCTTCATTTGTTGGTCAGCCCTTTGATGGTTTATATGTTTGAGCACTATACAAAAATTCTGTTATATACTCCATATTAATCATAAACTGTGTGCCAGATCATGATCTTAGCAGGCTTTCTGTCCTGTCTTTTTATACATAGATAAAGTACTATCAGGAAGACCTGTAGATATAGATTTATATAAAACAGTTGAGCAGGGGCAAGTGTATTTGTGGACTAGACAACCTCCTACAGCCTATTACTTTGTGATTCAGTGAAATTCATAAAATTTAAGTAGAAAGTTGAAAACGAGGAATCAAGCCCTCAGTTGGTACAAATTATAATTTTTCCTGGTCCCAAATTCCTTCCTATTATGGAAAAGTAGGTATGGGTTTTTTACTTATATGCTGATACATATGAGAAAATGTCACGGCTCCAATAGTTTTGTCATTGCAAAGATCAGCTGTTGGACTCTAACTTCTAAATGTACTCTGACTGTTTTAGTGTGATTGACCATGTTTAGAACACAGGATTTCCTGGGATGGGGGCTATTTGAAAGCGCAGGGGTGCGTACACATTTGTGTGTGTGGGTGCATGCACGTGAATAAGGAGGTCAGAGAGAATGAATTTGTTGTGTCCACAGGGCAAAAGAGACAGCTTTGAATTTGAAAAGGTTTTACCAGTATTAGAGAAAAATTGATGTGTGACAAAGTTACTACATGTTATTTAAGATGGGAAGATTATTATTATTAAAGCATTATCTTCAATAGACAGCTAATAGAAAGTAACGTGGACAGACTTTCAGTCAACTCCCTGTCACTCCCAGTACACACATTCATATGCATAGGTGTGTGCGCACACTTCAAAGGAAAGCCTGAAGACTGAGACCATGACTGTAACTAGTGGGCTTTGGGTTGCACACAGGGAAATAATGAAACTTGGCTATTTTATGTCAAAAAATCAAGGTTTTTCCAAAGCATATGAATGGAATAGACCAGTCTGACAAAACATCTAAGAGAACCATCTCTGCAGAGCTATTATTTCTCCTTTTTATTATCTGCAGACAATTTCCACCGTGCATAAAATAGACTGACTCAGGGGCATCAGATCAGAGATCACCTTTTTTGCACCCAGCTGCTGAAGCTGTTGTAGTACTCTGCAGGCATACATTTAACCAAAGTAACGGGGCAGTGATTACTGCAGAGATCTGGGACTTCCTTCATTTTTCATTGAAAGAACTAAAGTAACTATTGTTATACTGACATTGAACTAATTCTTCGCTACAGAAAGAACACTAAGTAAGATAAAAAATTTCATTTCTCCTTTTATGGAAGGGTCTGATCCACAGAAGTCCAGTAAATTTATTAAGTGGCTATGACTTCAACAAACCTGAAAAGGCTGAGAGTACCTGAGTAATCTCATGGAAGTGTGTAGTAAGGCCTGGCAGCAGTAGTTTTTTTATTGTTTATAAGCTCTAATAAAATCTGGAAAGCAAATGTCAGAAGCATAAATAAAATCATATGCAAATGTACTGGTGATAATATTAGGACTTTAAGAATAGCACTTTAAATATTTAAGTAGTTAGATTCTAACTAATCCTCATAACACATCCGTGCATTGAGTGAGTAAACATTACATCTGCTGGGAAGGGGAAACTAGTACAGAAACCAGAGGTGATCATAGTCGAGAATGGGGTATGAAGTTTTCCTGTTACTAATCCTTCATCTGTTCTGGGTCATGTTGTCTAGAGCTGTGGAATACACGTTCTGGCATTCAGAGTATATGTAGGAAAGTTACTTTGACAAAGGCAGTTTTTTCAAGTTGCTATAAAAGCATAGGTTGCGGTGGGCGAGTTGTATGGTGATATTCCACGGTGTTATTGCTTAAACTGTATGTTTGCTGGTCTCACAAGCTGTTCTAGTGTGGACTTCTGTCTGTCACTAGAACTTCTAATATCCTGGCAGGCAAGGAAAGGATTACAAAGTCAAAATACTAACTAAATACTTTCTGCATTTCTTACTTTAAAAAGTTACTTTGGTTTACGTTGATTGACGTGATTAAGTGTACTTTGGGTCTATAGCGAATTAGAAATCGGGAAAATTGGTGGAAAAAACAGTGAGGAGAAAAAACCTTCTTAAAAATCAACTTGTCGTGTCTCCCCCAGCAGGGCCTGCTGTCAGAGGCTGCACGATCTGCATGCATGTTCTGTGTACACAAGTGACCACCATGTCAAACAGGCCCCTGAAACCCTCTGGTTATGTTTCTTCCCACTCTCCTGCTGAATATGACCATGTCCTTTTCTTGGGTAGAGTCTGGCTGAACATCTGTGAAAGTTCAGGCATGAGGAGATTTTGGTCTGTGCTTGAAGCAGACAAAATGGAAGAAACTAGAGATACTTTCTATCCTTAAATTCTTACTGCAGGGTTGGAAATTAGATGAAGTGCTGGAGTTGATTCCCAGTTGCAAATATTTGAAAGGCTTTTTGAGGAAGAAATGTTATTCAGTTAGCTTGGGAGAGAACCAGGGAGGTTCATGGACTTGAAGGTTCATACTTATATTCTGACTGGATCACTCTCATGTCATAGCTGCCATTTTTTAATTCTTAATAAACCCCCTATTATTACCGCTGTTGTGCATGGAATGGCTTGGAAGAGCAGTGACAGACTTGTGTTGTAGACAGATATGTATTTCTAATCCTTTTGAGTTGGGAAGCCTCTGCTTGGAGACTTGTATCTCAAGAGCCAGTCCTTCAGAAAACCTTACCCAGGGTAAAATTTTTATATGTTAAGAAATTGGGAGGAAAATCGTGGCTCACTTATGTATTCTTATTGTTTTTGGCTTGGCTAGAAGAAAGCAGCTTGCTGTTTAGAGATGCATTCAGTATCTATAACACAAATGAAGTCCTGAGTTGGGACAGCTTTCAAATAAATTTTAATTTATTTATTTTTTAGTACTACAATGATTTCTGGTAAACCTCTCACAAACAAGTACATTAAATAAGGATCTAGATCAAGGCACTGTGGGTTTTGATCTACACAGGTGGTGATTAGGGAATGACCTTTACACACAATAACATGAGTGCGTGTCAGAAGAGGTAAGAGCAGAGGAAAGAAGAAGCATTAAGAAGCGTTGTGCCATGTCTCCAGAGTCAAGACAAGGCTTCCAAGCTCTGTGTAGACTGGAATTAACCATCACAGGGATTCAAAGTGAGGAAGAAGTGGTAGCACTTTCAAAGGGGAGAAAAAAAACGTGGTGAAGCCTGAAAGAAGGAATCTGTAATGATCAGGGTGAAAAGATTACAAATGGATGAGTACTCCAGTGGAAAAAAAGAGAACAGGAAAAAATTTTTTTGGGTTTGCAAGGAAGAACAGCATTTTCTGAACAATGATGTGCCCTGAGATTGAAGTTTGTTTTTCATGGAGTCCATGCTTGATAAAGCCTAGCTACATTTCTGCCTCTTTAGTATTGACCGTAAAGGCCAACCATGTCCACTTACATCATCTCCCAGAATGTTCCAGCAAAACATACAAAACATACTTGTTTATTCCTGCTTTTCCCTATTTTTCTTCTGCAAATTTCTTGGTGTCCAATATTTGCTAGTGAGGGTGAAGTTTCCCCATTTCTTCAGATATCTATGGCTCATACTGGTTTTTAAAAGTATCACAGAACCATTTGCAAGTGATAAGGGTAAATGCATGGTACTAGCCAATATATTTTTTCTATTTGAATGATTCTGGAGCATGTACCTAGAGTACAGGCAGAAATAACAGTTTTGCGAACTCTACTCATCCTGTCAGTGGACACTGAGGTTTTTTTTTCCTTCATCTGTTGTAGTGTTTCATCAGGCAGTTGGCAAAATATGCTGAACTATTTGCAAGAAATAAAAAAAGATGTCAAAGCTTGCTAAGGTCATAGAGCAAAACTGTGGATTTTAGGATTATATAGCTTTAAGTATTATGGAATTATTAATTTAAAAATCCATATATGAATAAAGCATCTGGTGAATGAATAAGAGTAATTTCTCTCACATGGATAATTTAAATACCAGCTGTCTCCATCCTAAACCATATTTTCTCATAAAAGCTTTTAGAGAGTCTGTCTGATGGTTGTGAAATTCCAGGATTTATAGACAGTGTAAGGTCTGTCTATACAAGGATCTGAATCTTGGCTCGTAATTGAAAGCCACCTCCAATGAATGGTTCAAAACAAGTGCAAAAGACCCCCAGGAGAAAACAAACAATTAAGCTTTAGAGACTGACTCCTCTTAAATGTCTTGTCAAAACTGTAAAAGCTGCATTTTAATGTGGGGGAAAAACTTCAAAGGGATAAAAGAAAATGTGAAAATATTCCTTTAATTATCTGCTGGACAGGTGGAAGAATCTGCCAGACAATGAGCTCATATCCTGAAAATAAATCTATATACTTGATAAATTGCCTTGTTCTTTTATGGTGGCTTTACCTGTACTCTTCATCCTTGCACATTTTATTTCTGATATTAGTGACAGTCTATACAACTGACCACAACTACCTTTGAATAGTATTCCAGCCTTCCTTAGCTACTTTTTGACATACTTCAGTGGTGCTTTCTTCTTTATTCTAACACAAAAATTTTCACTTTCCATATCAGCTGTTTTTTCCCAATGTGTCTGTTTTCAGAAAAGGTACTGAAAAGATATGGAAAATCCTCAGATAAAACCATATCTGTTTGTGGATGTGGCCTTTCTGCAGTCCTTGTTGGACAATGTAAACTGGCAGTCTCTGAGAGCTTCTTCATTTAGCTCCTTTGGCTTGACTTGCTTCTAGTGGTTTCTGAATGCAAGAAAATATAGCTTGTCAGAGAACAGAATTCTCTTTGCCTGGGAAGTCCCATCAACATTTAGAAAATTTGTTTGGAAATGTGGTCCTTTATTTTTTTCTAGGTGAGCATACTTCTGGCGCAATATAAAATTGAACCATGTTATTCAGCATTTGCAATAGCAGTAACAGTGCTATGACTATGAAATGATTCTGTTGCATCAGTGAAAGCCATTATGTCAATTTATATCTGTGATCAAAACCGGGTAGGTTCTTGCCTTTTCTCTTTGTGTTTTCTCAAGTCCTTGTTCTTATCAGCTGAGAAGATCTCATGGACGAGTCCATTGTGCTTTGAACAATGTCAGGTTCACTGTTGCCATTTGAACCTAGAATTGTTAAGTCCATGGAAGTGGTTTATCAAAACTGACACACTGCAAAATCAGGTGTGTTTCCATAAAACAGAAAAAAAAAAAACAACTTAGAGATACCCTGCTGAAATACCCTGTTCCGGGATTAATATTTTTCACTTTATCCTCCATATTTTTTTTTTTCGGATTTTAAAGAAATAGCTGATACTAAAATGTTCAATGAAATGACTAATTGATGTGTGGTTTTTTCCCAGATTTTTCCTTTGCAGTACGTGTAGAAAGTTTCTGTTCCCATTCAGAATGAAGCTAAATCTTACAATCACAAGTATCTACTTTTAAATCGTAATTATTGTACAACAGTAGAAAAACATAGTGATATGTGATTAGAGACACAACCCCTGTGTTTTGTGGCTTTCAGTCATGATTTGAAGATAACAGGCATCAGAGGTAGAGCTAGTCACAAAATCTGTGTTTTCAATTCAGCCTGCTTCCAGCAACATGCAAATTTATGTTTTATTTCTCTTCTAATTCCGAATGGGAAACAGGAGAAAAATAAGCCCAGAGGGACTTCAAAAAGCTTGCTAAGATTTTAGGAGAAGTAAAGTCTTGATTGATTCTCTTAACCACACTAAACACAAAGCTTCCAACATATATATATGCCTTTGTGTTTGTACATTGTGTGTGTTACAGCAGCGCTGAGGTTTTGCCCTAAGATAGTGATCTGACAGTTTGGCATATACCTCAGCAGTACTTGTTATTCCAAGTGTCAGTATTCTATGATAGGAAAGAAAATAAACTAATATTCTTAAAATGTAGTGTTTTAATTGAATGCACTGAAATATTATGAACCATAATTCCATTGATTTTTTTCTAAGTGCTTTCTGCAAAGCATTGTGTAACGACATTTGCATTTTACAAGGAAAATGCATTAGCTACTTTTATATGGGAAAGAGGTTAATTCTATTCTGGACTGTAATGGAGGTTAAATGTAAAGCTTTAATGTTCTGGAGTTCATCCCAAAATAATAATTCTGCTAATGAAATAGCTCATTTGTAATTCAACCAGACAAAATGGAAGCATTTTTGAAGCTGTGTCTAAAGGAATTGATTGCTTAACACTTATGAGCCAGCTTAAATCTCAGCACTCTTTGGACAATGAAGCATGTTTTAGAATTGTGAGGGTGTTTAGATACCCTCCTAAATACCATATATTTAAAAGCATGTCCTCAAATTACTTTATACTGCTGAATTATCATTTTTTTGATGGACCACTTACAGATCTAATATGTTCCTTAAAAGTACATGGTATGATGACTAGCTAATGCTGAACAATCTTTCCTGAAGTAATTTTGACTGAATGGATTATTACAAAAAAAATATGCATTGCAGATTTAGCTCTTTTTTCTCTTCACAAATCATTTGTGAACAATTTCTGAGCACAGGAGCATGGACATTATTCATAAATGCTTGTTGGATAGTTTGGATTAAAAAATAGTCAGCCTACAGATTGTGATCCATTGAGCTCTTCAATAACTAGATTGTTTTGCATCACGTGGTTTTTGATAGCAAGTCTAAATTGCAGAAGGTGAGTAGTAGGAAGAAAATCCTGTTTGTGCATGGAAGCCCTGGTTTTTGTGATATTATGCGTTTTTGTTGAAAATCTGTCCTTCCTCAATTTTGTAAACAAAATTTTTTCACCAAATTGCAAACAAATGTTAGTTTATGGAGAAAGGATAAACATACCTGAATTTGACAATGTTTTGATATAAAAAACCCCATAGCTATGTGGGGGTTTTGTGTTTTTTATCCTCAATGTCTCTCCCCAAAATGAAACCCAAACCCCCAAATTTGTCATAAGTCTTTTCTTCCTCCTTCTACTGACCTCTGCACACCCAAAACTCCCCAAACCAAAACCAAAACAAAGAGAGACCAATGCTGGTTTTAAATCAATGATACAGACTGATGTCTCTAGAAAAAAAATAATTTTTTGACAAATCTCAAGACAACGCGGTTGCACGACATCTTAATAAGTGTTAGACACACCTCAAGGGAAACAATTTATTGCACAGATAAATCTGGGATTGTAATATATGCACCATTCAGGCCACAGGACTTCCTGCCCACATTGTTGGAGGTGTTCCAGGGAAGGAGGACTCATGGTAGGATTTTGGAGGGAAGCATATGCCCATGCTCTGCTCTTGTGGCTGCAGCCTGGCTGGGGGTCAGGTACTGATAGCTAGCTTCGCAAGTTCTGTTCTTTGGTTTGTGAAAGATCAAAGAAATCTGAGGATTTAAACCAAATTGCCCGAAAAAGCTCAACAGCTCTTCTAACTTTTCTCAAGTCTGGAGTTTTTTTTCCCTTCCTGTAGCCTGTCAGGTATCTCTGTGATCAAACACTGTATTTCTCTGCTCCTGAGTCCCAGCTCTCCCTCTGCTCCTAATCCTTTCAGTAGTAGCATTAGTGATGATATATAGCTGTGATACATTGTTTGGTTTTGTAAAATACGATACTTCTCCTTATAAGCCTTACCTCACTTGAATGGTATTCAGAGTCTTAGGTTTTAAGGGCAGAATAACTTGTTAGATGAGCCAACCTGCAAAGGAGACTTCATGTGCCTAATCTGGATCTAAGTTGTGCCTACACATTTTAGAGTGCCTGATTAATGACCTATCTAATGTTCAAGTCTAAACATTATGTCCAGTCTATAGATAGAAATGGAAGTTTCACTCCAGAGGTGGTTCCCCTCTGCCTAGCTGTAAGCACCCAAGTTAGGTGGACAACATCTTTCCAAGAGCCTTTCAAGGATGGTTAGATATTTTTTCTTTGATAAAGGAGGTGTCCACCTCTTCTATATTAGTAAGACTGCTTTATCAGGCTTGATTTTATAAATAATTTTTGGTATGAAATAAAACAGTGATGATGCAGGATCCACTTTATGCCTCGATGAAACTTTCAGATTTCTGTACTTCTCATCATTCAAAGTTCAATAACTTACTAGAGGTAAAGCCAAGAGGTCTGATCTTAGTAACAACAGGGCTAGAGCAGGTTTCAAGCCTCTTCCTCCTCCTGACAGCAGCACAGGATCTCTGCTTTCCCCACACATTGACTGATCAACTGGCACCCTCCACAAGCAGCAGATGGCAGATATCTCCCTCCTGCAGAAACAAAGCAGAGCAGGGAGAATAAGAGAGGAGAAGCAGGGGAATAAGAGTGAGGATGGGAAGGCTGCTGTCCAAGCCAGAGAGCTGCAGGCCAAATAGAAATTTCCTAAGGATCTAATCCCCAAGCTGGCTATTAGCTGAACACATAGATTTAAAAAATAACTTCTCTATCAGAGTAACGTGTTCCACAAAGGCATCTACTCATGATCTGAAGACATCAAGCGATGAAGATGGACTTCCCTTTATACTTTTTCCCAGTGTCTAATAGTTCTTGCAATTACAAATTGGTGCATGATTTCATATTTGGCTTCATTTCTAGCTTTGGTTCTTGTAATATCTGTCTTTGTTAGATTAATGAACCCTTTAGTGCTTCCTATTTTATCTTTTTGAAAGTATTTAGACACTGCAATCAAGTCACTTTCAGCCTGCCCTCTCAAAAGCTAAACGGCTCAAGCTGTTAAAGTTTTTCGATTTAACACGTTTTCTTCAGCTCTCAAAGTCAATTTTTTATGACCTTTCCTTTACCTTCTTTTGTTTTCTAATGTTCTTCTCAAAATTTGTCCCCTAAAACTGTTGGCAGCATACCAATACCAGTCCTACTTCTGCTGCTTACATGTCTGGAGATTATAGTATCCCATTTTCCTACAATATTGCCCAAGGAGCATGTATTAAATTGCTTATAGGCTTTACCCTTTTGGAGTGACATCTTTCACTGATGCTGATTCCCAGCACTGTCTGGGTGGAATATGCACTCTTCTTTTGACCTACATTATTTTGTGCTTGGATATATTTAAGAATATTTTGTTTGAATAACCCCAAATCCTCTTGTCATTGCTGTTAACCATTCCACCAATTTTGTCTTCAATGAAGATCTAATGGAGTGTCACTGATTTTTATGAAAATGTGGAATAGGATCAGACCTATTGCTAGTCATAGCAAGGCTCCTTTGAAAAGCTTCCAATGGCAAATATTCACTGACAACTACTTCTTGGCCTGCCCTACCTCTTATCTCATCTAACAGTTCTGTTTAATATCTTTATCAATAATCTTGAGGGGATCGAGAGCACTCGCAGTAAATTTGCAGATGACACCAAGCTTGGTGGGAGTGTTGATCTGCTTGGGGGTAGGAAAGTTCTACAGAGGCATCTGGACAGGCTGGATCGATGGGCTGAAGCCGGTGGGATGAGGTTCAATAAGACAAAGTGCTTGGTCCTGCGCTCGAGTCAAAACAACCCTATGCAGTCCTATAGGTTTGGGGAAGAGTGACTAGAGAGCTGCCCAGCAGAAAAAGACCTAGGGGTGTTGGTTGACAGCTGGATGAATATGAGCCAGCAGTGTGCCCAGGTGGCCAAGGTGGGCAATAGCATCTTGGCTTGTATCAGAAGTAGTGTGTCCAGGAGGACTAGGGAAGTGATCATCTCCCTGTGCTTGACACTGGTGAGACCACACCTTGAATACTGTGTTCAGTTTTGGGCCCCTCACT
>VXBJ01003154.1:442264-503257 GCA_013400055.1 Nycticryphes semicollaris | reverse complement strand
AAAAAAAAAAAAAAAAGTGTAGATGTGGTGCTGAGGGACATGGTTTAGTGGTGGACTTGGCAGTGCTAGTTTAACAGTGGAACTCAATAATCTTAAAGGTCTTTTCCAGCCAAAACAATTCTATGATTCTATAATGCGTGCCATATTCTACAGTGTCAGTTTGAATCAGAAAATCCTATATTTCTATAGGAAATGCTACAGAAAAAACCCCGAAGAATCTACAGGGTCCCTCAGCCATGAGGTGGCCTGGGGAGACTCCCTCCTGTCAATTTACATTGGCGACTGTGGGCTGGCACCTTTCCTGGGACAGCCCTGGGAAGAGAGAGGGCAGGGGTCCTCAGTACTGGGGTCCCCCAGCCCTTGCTTCTCTGTGCTTTTGGAGGTGAGCCATAGTCCCATAGCCTAGCACAAAATACTTCTGATCACATTACCGTTTATTGGCATGGGGTCAATATTGCCACTTTGTTTTTCCTTACCTACCTTTTATATAGCCAGCATGATTTATGCTAGCTAGTATTTAGTTACATACGTGTTGTCATTTACTATCTATTTGCTAAGGATCTTTTCATACATGTGGCACCCCAAGTTTTTCATTAATTTTTCCATCAAGTTTTCTTTACTGTGGAAGTGCAGCTTTTGACTAATTATTTTTCAGTAGCCTAGAGTTTCATTTGTTTTGTTGGAACTTCCTATTAGTTTTGTTAACACTTTTTATCAGCTTTTGGAAATTAACACTTTGGAAATACTGCCTGTCTATCTGTCTGCCTATCTATAAAACCCTTTGAGATTGTCCTCTCTTTGCTCATGTTGAATGTAATTGGATTTCTACCATTGATCTTTAGATAACTGCCAACTTCCAGTGTAATGATTCAGTCACCTGCTTTGTTATAAAATAGTTGCCTCATGTTGGGTAGAGTATGCTTTGGTTTTAGAACAGAGATAAGCATTATATCAAAGGCTCTAATGATGATTTACTGTTACTAGCTGATTGAAACCTGCAGCACGCATCTGCCAAGCTGAAGCCTCCAAAAAGATATCTCTTTCCCCAAATCACTAAGAAATATTTAAGGATTAGTTCATCCTATTGTCTAGTTTGGATTGGTGTTCTGCAACAATCCCTCATCAAAACCCCCCTCTTGGGTTTTGTTAGTGAACTCATTGATCCATGTATGTTCCAGGTCCTGCTGTTCTGAGTTATCAATAACTCTAAAGCAAATAATTGCCTTCTAAAACAAGCACTCTTCCAACCTCTTTTTCTTACGTAGCCTTTCCCAAACAGGTTATAGGCTGTGATTTCAGCATCTGAGACATTGAAATTGTTCCACCAGGATTTAATAATGCCAATTGTATTGAATTTCTTCTCATCAAGAAAAATTTTCAATTACTTTTTCTGACTGTCTGGATTTCTAGTGATGATAAGGGAAATTTTAATTATTTTCATTTTGTTTTCCACATTACATCAAAATGTTGGGAGTATGCTGGATTTAAGTTGTATTAATTATCTTCTGAATATCTTTCCCTGTATGTGAGTTTTTGGAACTTTTGAATCTTCCAGATAACTTCTAACAAGCAAATTATTTGCCTTACTTATGTGATAAAGGCCATTTCTTTAGTATGGCTTTTTCTTCCAGTGGAATGCAGCCTGCTGCTCCATGAAATCCAGATAGTTTCCTTCATACTTCCTGTGAAGCTAATAACCTTCTCATGCATTTTCTACCTTTTTTTACTTCCTTGGACTAGAAATATCTCAGAGAAGATTACTTGAGCCTATCTCTTTATCACCTCTTTTCCAAAATGACTTTCCTAATAATATGTGTAATTGGACTGATGACAACAAATTTCCAGCTTCTAGTCCTCCTTACCTGGTCACTTTTCTCAATATGATGACACTGAGGTCTGTTTTCATTTCAGAGTTCATAGTGCACTGCAAGAACAGTCAAGTACAAACATTCCCATCTTCTGTCTCTTCATTAAGATACCAAGATAGTTTGATTCAGAGCATTTGATAATCTTGTAGTATCTGAATTAGGCTGAATGCTTCCTGGGAGTCTGTCTCTTGATAACAGGGCTAGGAGATGTGCTCTTGCTTTCTACAGTTTGCCCTAAAAAATATAAAATGTATTTTATGAGATAATAGCTGATTTGAAAAGAACAAGAAGACATGTGCAGTTAAGAGAACCTCAAGAAATTTCACAATACAAAAGATAAAAGAAGACGGAGGGACTAAATGGGAGAGGGAGTGTGGTTCCTTACTCCCTCTCCATGAAACTGGAACAAAGAAGGCAAAGATCTGAAATAGTTATTTCTCTATAATTTCTCTACAATAATTTTCTACAATTTCTCTACAATTCTCTCCAGTGGTCAGTGGAAATATGATTAATGTGATCCCGTGCAGAATTCTATATGGGAAATATTTGCACACAAATCAGACATCTTAGGCTCTCTGTGGTCAGTGGATATAAATAAGTGCTTCCAGTGCTTAAATCCTTTCATCCTAAAACAAAATTCTAGATTTCATCAGGTACGCTGAGTCTTAAAAGCACCCATTTCTCTTCTTGACTACCTTACCTGTGAATACTGGGGTTTTAAAAGTAAGTGAGATTAATCCTACCCTAGCTGATTAATATGTAAACACTAAATTTTGGTAAACTGCTGTACTAGCCACATGCCTCTTATTGAATGTTTCAGTTCCCTGGGACTTTCCCCAAGAGCAACACCTCACAAAAGTAAAGGTTGCTCAGCTGCTGAGAATAGGAGTTATTAATGTTGTACTATGTTTTTGCCTGTTTTCCAAATGATCATAAAGTTACTGGTTTAAGATGATTAATCACATAGTTTTCTAAGGCATAGTTTATATTTTATTGATTTTTTTTTTTAATAATGCAAATTATAGGTTTAGATTATTAATAAATTCCTGGTTTGTACTGACTACCTTTATTTTTCTAAGTGAACAAAAATGTCCATAGGAGAGCTTTCAGACAAATTCTTCTAAAGAATTTATAGAGCCTAATTTTACTGTAATTTAAATTTTATTTTCTGGATTTTACCTGTTTGTAGCCCATAGGTGAACTGTATTCTGTGCCAACTTACTTATTAATTTATAAGCCTGAAACAGGCAATGTAGCAGAGACTAAGCATGCACATTAAAGTAACATCTCACAGCAGTATCACTTCCAACTGGGGAATTCAGTGTTAGAGTTGTTACAACTACTTTCTGCAAAACTCTCAGAGCTCTTTATCTGGAAGCAGCTTTTCCCTCCTGGTATTGTATGAAATGTTGTCTCTGTTTTGAGTAACTAAGTTCCTCTTAATTTCTGAGAGTTAAAAAAAGGACCATTAGCCTGGGTTAGGCAACTCAGTATAAATACAGGACAAATTAGACTGCCTATAGAAATTGGCCATTCAGTGTTCTAAAGCATCTCATGCAAAAGAGAGCACAACATCTGTCAGCAACCTCGCATGCCATAAGCATGGGTTGAAAAAAAGATCTTGGAAAGACTGTGAGAATGAAAAGAGCATTATAACATGCCAGCAAATCTGGTTCACACTATTAGGCTTGCCTCAAGCTAGCCTTATCCCATTGACTTTCAATGTGTTTCTCCATTGGGTCACCCCTGGGCGCTACCATGGTGATAATGCTTCAAGCATCTGCTTCAGGGAAACTTTTGAGGCATTTTCTGAACACCTGAGCTAAGGCTGTCATAATTATCACAGGGACACTTGTGCGTATACCTGTAGACTCAGTAGCTCTTGCTCACCTTCCAGATTCACCTGTGCTTGGCAGCCCTCACAGGACCAGAGAGCTCATATGTA
The DNA here is from genome assembly GCA_013400055.1 of Nycticryphes semicollaris. Classification (NCBI taxonomy): domain Eukaryota; kingdom Metazoa; phylum Chordata; class Aves; order Charadriiformes; family Rostratulidae; genus Nycticryphes; species Nycticryphes semicollaris. The sequence goes on along the minus strand of VXBJ01003154.1, from coordinate 499,444 downwards.
CAGCTTTTTAGCCTCATGAATTACTTTATGGAGTCATTGTGTGTGCCTCCTTTTGTCCTTCTGTATTTCTGGATCCAAGTGCATCAGGAGGACTCAAAGATGGCTTGGTTTACTCTTGAAAAAAGCGAGATGAAGGAAAGGAACAATAGAATAGAGGTTGGGGCAAACAGAGATGGAGAGAGAAAGAGATCTTGGAACAAGTTCCAGCAACACTAATAATGCTCTCCTTTTTTGCTTTTCATCTTTTCCCCTCCTCCATCTCTAAGAATTAATTCTTGTAGAGAAATTAATGAAGCACTGAAGAGGAACCAGTGTCTGGTACCCAATATGAGGGATGAAGATAAGGTCAAGTTTATTGTGAACTTTCTATCGAGAGCATCCTGTTCCCATACTGGGTCAAATGGCTCTCTGTCTGTTTCTAACATATGACTTACTGCATAATACTGTGATTAAACAGAAGAGGCCATGAGGGGCCTGTTTTGCAAATAACCCTGCACGTAAGTGGCAGGTTCATACCACCATCTTAGGAGCACCGTGATGCCAGACAGTTCTGAGTTAGGGACCTGCTGGTCTGACCACAGCCTGTGAGGACGGTGGAGTGGGCATACAGAGTTTCTCACTATGAGCTGTGTATTGAGACAGCTTTGGCTGTAATTTTGCTGCATGACACTAGAAAGACACAGCAGGTGTTAATCAGAAACTCACTTTATGACCAGACAGTGGTCTTACTTGCCCTGATCTTCCTGGAAAGATGATGTTTTATGGAGGAGAGCAGATGCATAAGCCAGGCTGAGAAGCAGATGAGTTGGCTGGTGGTGGAGATGGATCTGGGTGAATGGAAGAAAAAAGTGGGGAAAGAGTTTGTGTTGGGAGCAGAGCACAGGGCATACACATATCAAAGAGGACGTTTTTCTGTATGGTAAGAATTACTCTAGTTAGACACTTTGCTTGTTTATGGGAAATACTTTAGGATAAAGAAACTTGGTTACAGCATGCACACTGCTGGGATAGGTGCTGATTGACGGAGTTAGACACATTTGTAGTTTGTGTCATCTTGACTAACTAAATGGTTGAGTCAGATCTGAGGGCATATATCCAGTGTATCAGATGGCGCATCTGCTGGGCATCGGGTGACTGCTCTTGACCCAGCAGGTCTGGGAGGTGTTTTCTGACAGGACAAGGCAAAAGCCATCAGAGTAGATTGAGAAAGACTGTGCATAGATAAATACAGACTTTACAGAGTGTGCAGAGGTATGTGTGCATGTGTGTGTACATACCCACTAGTCTGCAGTCTGTACATGATTTTTTCCTGTTTTCAGCTGTGTGGCTATCCTCCTGGTTTGGAGAGAGCATTTGGACGGTGATTTTTTTTTTTTTTATGGGTTTTAATAGGGAAACTTAAATGCTAGCTCTGATAAGGGCAAGAGGAGAAACACTCCCCATGGCGGAGGTGAAATATAAATTATGTATCCATCACAGAAGAGTTCAAGGTGAGCTGAGCATGTGTGGATCATAGTACTGGGGACTGGAAGGGACTCACTGATTGCAGTCCACTGTAATCAATGTAACAGCTGTGAAACAGTCATTCTGCCTTATACCAGTGATTATGGTTTTTCTGTAACACAACAACTTCAGAAGATCACCAGCTGCCACAGGATTCATATTTCTCACACAACATGTGAGAGAAAGCCAGTCATTTCCTCCATCCTTGGCACTTACAGTGGTGGGCAACTTGTCTTTGACACCTTGCCTTCACATTCCTGCCTCCCTCTATCTGCCCTACATAAAACAGTGGTTCCTCACTGTGGTTCTTTGGCTGTTATCTTTATGCAACATGTAAAGAGAAGTGCTGCTCTACAATGAAACGGAAATTGCAATTTGACAAACAATGCTAATAGAAGGGATATCTTTGGGTCACTTTTGTACTAGGAAAATGCAGACTCAGTTGCTTGTGGAGAACATTATTAACATTCTTACCTCAAAACATGACTTGTTCTGCTCTGCACTGTGCTGAAGTGTTTGGGGAGAAGAAGAAGCTCCATTACTTTTTTTTCTTCTCCATCTGTAAGTCTATGAGCTTTGTAGCAAGGTGGAAAGAAAACAGATAGACAACATGGTGATTTGGGGATATGATTACAGGCAGTTAGTTATCTCTGTGGATGCACTAATTGTAGATTTGTGCACAAGGATCTGCACTGTTAAGAACCTTCCAACTCTGCCTCTGCTTCTTCAGGTGTCTGAGATCCAAGCCTGAGGTATGCGAGGCTAACTTAACACAAAGTAAAATGCATTAATGTTGTTGTACAGGAATGAACATAAATAACCCCACTTTTTAGAGAACTAGCCCTCCATTGAAAGATGCCTCTTTGTGCTCAATTTAGTACAATGGATTTTTAGCCCTACTCTATTTGTTCCATGTCATCCCATTGTTCAGACTGCAGCCAACAAGCTGATTTTGGGATAGGAAAGTAAATCCTTCCCATTTTTCAGCTTGCTCCCATTTTCTTCCTCAATGTATACTATATGTGCAACAGTGTGAAGCTTTTATGTGATTGGCCAAATTCTGCTATAGACCGCCACATAAGTCACTGGAGGCTTACTTATTTCTGCATAGCTGAGAACGGAATTTGAGCTTTGGATATGTTTTTCCATAGGACTAATTAGTTAACTAAGTTGGACCTTTCTGAAGTAGAGCATTTTACAATACAGGTTTTACTGTAGTGAAGAGCTGCCCTTTCGTTAAGAGGTTCTGTTCATATTGCATTTTTGAGTTAGATGGCTCACAGGATTAGTAACACAAGAATGACACCTTTGGCTTTCATATGTAACTAGATCAAATCTAGTCCTTGTTAATTACCAAGTGTTTTACTGTAGGCTGTTACTAGATAAAAACTGTTCAGAGGGTTATGTGGGAAAAAAATAATAAATAAGAAGGTTGATCTCTATTTGTCTCTTTCCTTCAAGGACAGATGCCTCTGTTGTAAGTTCCAGAACTGCAAGTGCATTCATTAGAAGACAAAGTCAGATTTAATAAGCATAGAAACTCCTGTGGCTGGAGAAAACATTCTAGATCAGGACTTGGAAGTTTATGCAAAACAATGAAAGGGGCAATGGTTTTTATTGTTAGAAAAGAGGTAAAACACCAACAATGCACTGAATTCTGCTGTTGTGTGATTTTGCTGCTGCTAAGGCATGAAACAGAAGCCCTATCCTGCTTCTGGAACAGCCTGTACAAAGACTCTCTAGCTCCACCAACTAGAAGGTCAAATGTAAACATCCCTGGCTGATGGACATGGAATTACTCCACAGAAAGGAACTGGTGCTGTCGCTATCTGTGTTTTCATGCTTGGTCAGTGATCTGACTCTCACAGATGCTACATTCATTTAAGTGAGACTGCGTGCAGGAAGGTGTCTTTCATTTAGGGTCAGCTGCTATTTCACTTAACAGATGTGGTTTGTCTGGGGTGACTTTCAGTGAGAATGGGATATCCCTGGCTTCTCCCAGGCAAGAGGCCAGGGCTCATGTTAAGACAAGAGTGAAGCTTAGGGGGGCAACTACTGGGGCAGCATCCAGGGCATGAGGAAGAGCTGTTATTGCAGGCATGGCGTTCAGCCGAGTTTCCTTAGGTGCTGGGTGAGGTATGGGAGAGGCTTTATGTCTGCTTGTTCCCTCTGAAGCAGGGTGTGGATGGGAGTTTTAAAGGAGCCCAAAACAGGATTTAGAAGGATCAGTGCTACCCGAGTGTCTGAGGGCACTGATGCCTTTCGCAAGAAATAATTAATGTGAAGTGGTACCTGAAAAGTTGCAAACTGCAGGATTTGAAGCTCACCACAAAATGTCCTGGGTAACCCCACATAGCTTTTCTGTGCTGTACATAGATACTTTTTTAAGGAAGTTTTAGTTTCTGACTAATATTTCCCTCTGAGCTCTGACTAATATTCCACATACAGACTATTCTTTCTTGATCAAATTTTATCATTACCAGAGGCAGGTACTGATTATTCTGTGTCTGCTTTTTATCTCCACACTTAATTCATCATATACTGTATTAGTTTCTTATATTTGCCATTTATATTCCATTGTGTGTGGTAATTCAGGCTTTCTTTTATATAACATGAATAGCTGTGAATGTAGGCTCTACGGACTTTTACTGTGCAAGAGTAAAACCTAATTTCATTTCTATATAGCATGCCCTTTCTGAATTTCACATGAGAAATACTTGCTCCTAAGCTGTCCAAATGAGAATACTTTGGCTTGGGCCACTGTGGCAGGTCACTTACTCATGCTACTTGTCAGCAATACATTGATGCAAGCCGAAATGCATTGCCTTCTCATTTGTTTTTAACCTTAATGAAAACTTGTGTAGAAAAGGTATGCTGGCATAGCAATGAGGAATGAGTCACTACCATCCTCTGCTATCCAGAAACGAAATGTCAGTGCAGCTGCTCAATTTTCATTTCTTTACATAACCAAAGGCCAGTCAAGTCTTAAAATTTTCTTTTCTATATAACCTCTACCTCTCCAGAGCCTCAATTTTATATGCACGGGTGTGTGGGGATTATGTGGCTTGAATTTCAGCAGAACCACACAAAACTTTAATTCTCGTTCCCCTTTTCCCCTCTTACTTCCTCTCTGAGTCACACAGGCTAATTTATTATTGTGAAAGTAAGCGGGTTGTTTTCATCTGACTGTTCATAAAAGCATATTATGCCAAAAGGAGCACAGTCAGTCATATAAGAAATAACCAACCTTTCCATTTCTCCATAAATACACGTATTCATGTTGAAGCAAGGAGGGCATAAGTAATTCTGGCAGCTGAGACATGCAATATACAGTGTATGCTTATTGACAAAAGTATTTAAAAAAAATAAAATAAAAGTAGTTTCCATAGCAACTGCCACACTACATAATTTTAAGGCTAAAGGGACTGGGATTTGTCAAGACAGGACAGCTGAGGTACCCCGGGTACTTTTCATACTGCTATTTTGGATACACAGCTCCCCTTCCTAAGTGTAGATTTTGAAGTACTGCACAAACCTGGTGTCAAAGTTGAGTTGTGGTTGTCACCCTGGCATCCTCAGACTCCTCTGCCCGGGGCTGTGGAGTGGGTATGACAGCATCCCCGTAAGCATTTTCTTACTTAGATCGACCACAATTGAAGATCTCTGCCTTCTCTACGTCTTTCTTAAGCATCTTGAAGTCTATGTGTGAGGGTTTTTGCAGAGCTGGTGACACCTTTTAATCTATTTTTTTTTTTTATTCTAGATATATATTAAATTTTGGGAGGAGGGAAAAGGACTCTACTTTTAGAGACCAGGTGTATTTTTATAAATAACAGTTTAACAGTTAAGCTGCAGCTCCCACCTTCTCAAATTCCCAGCACAGGTAACTTATTACAGTTTGTTTTACTAAAGAGTAGGCTGCAGCAGAGATGTTAATTGCTCCCTGTCATACAGTGAATCACTGATGGCTATAAAGTCTTCGAGAGTCCTGAAGCAAAGTTCTCTGCTCTAACTTTTGAATAGCTTATGCTTATTATAAATTCTACAACTTTTTCACTGTTGTTAGACCTCCAGACATCAGGGCGTTACAACAGTATTAGTCATGGAAAGCATAAGTAAACCAAACTAGGTTTTAGAATTCAAAAAATCTTCAGCAATTTCTTTTCAGTTCTATTTAATCTTTGGCATTTCATGCAAAATATAAATATCTTATGCAATAGGGGGGAAAAAGTAGATTTTGATAACAAAAAGAATTTTCATGCTTGTTCAGAATAATTCCAGTATTGTGAACTGATATTAAAGAGATTAGAGAAAAAAAAAAAAAAAAAGAGGTGAAAAGTACTCTAAAGAAACAAAATCCTGATTTCAGGTCTCTTACAACTCAAAAAATTTACTTCAGAGGGTTTGGATTAGGCCCATGCAATCTTTTTTTCCTCAAATGTTGCACATGAAATGGCTAACTGAAGATATGACCCAGGACTTTGAGTGGGTTTTATTTCATTCTTAAGCAAAAGAGGCTGTAGGTATTGAGAGTCAGATGTTGTATACCTCTTGAAGATTGTGCTACTTTTCTGCATATAGGAAAAAATATGCATATATGTGTGCAAAAATGTTTTTCGTATTAAAAAAAAAACCCCAGGTCCTGCAGGCCAAATACTTTTAAGCTTTTTGGAATAAATCTTTAAATATTTCTTCTCTCTCCCTTAATGTTGTAGGATTTATTTATTTATTTACTTTTTAGAGTTAGCATTGACTGTGAAAAACAAGCCTGCAGACAGCATCCTTAATTTAGAAGATATTTTAATGTTAGCAATCACTGCTTATGTTATAGGGTTAAATAATGAAATACAACTCACAAATATAATGATGCACTTAGGTTTTCAAATGCTTTTGAATAGAGTTATTTGGTGGGTGTCAGAGCAAGGGGACCAGCAAATTAATATTGCAAGCAATTGAAAGAGGTTAATAACAGAATTGGGTGGGGAAACTGTTTTGGAAAAATCCTAGTCAGAAAATAAAAATGTATTAAACCAATTCATTTTCAGAAAGATGCTAGTTTTGGTGACAACGATGTTGGGAAAGAATTATTCTGGATTTGCTAAACTTTCTGGTTGGAGAGAACCAGCCAGTTATCACTTAAATGGGACTAGGGAAACCCAAGTTTTAAGGTCCCTAATGACACTAAGACATTTTGTATGGTTTATTTCCAGTTCTTCACAGATGAAGCCCACCTCCTCAAAATAATTTCAGAGGTTTCAGTGTTTTGCGAACATGGAAAGGAAAATGCTTGGCACCTTAATAATTTTTTGAAGATGTCAAACTCCCTGTGAGCACTCATATAATTGGGAGTGTTCCTTAGGTCAGTGGCAGTTCTGGTTCAGTTAAGGACACAGAGAATGGGGGTGACTACTGACTGATGAGAGCATCATCACTGGAAATTTCAGTACCCAGAGAAAATCATAGAATAGTTTAGGTTGGAAGGAACCTTAAAAGGTCATCTAGTCCAACCTCCCCTGCAATGAGCAGAGACATCAACTAGATCAGGTTGCCCAGAGCCCTGTCCAGCCTGACCTTGAATGTTTCCAGGAATGGGGCATCTACCACCTCTCTGGGCGAGCGTTTCACCACCTGCATTGTAAAAAATTTCATCCTTATATCTAGTCTCAATCTACCCTCTTTTATTTTAAAGCCATTACTCTTTGTCTTATTGCAACAGGCCCTACTAAAAAGTTTGTCCCCATCTTTCCTGTAGGCCCCCTTTAAGTACTGAAAGACCTCAATAAGGTCTCCCTGGAGCCTTCTTTTCTCTAGGCTGAACAACCCCAACTCTCTCACCCTGTCCTCATAAGAGAGGTGCTCCAGGCCTTTGGTCATTTTTGTAACCCTCTCTGGATCTGCTCCAAGAAATCCATGCCCTTCCTGTACCGAGGGCTCCAGAGGGAGGTCTNATAAATAACTGCTTTCCAAATGGTTGATAACTTACATTCATTTTGATGAGACAGTGACATTTGGAGAGCAGCTTCCATCCTGGTAGTTCAAACAGGGGCCCCCTGTCACTAGAGAGAGGAAGAGATTACTTCTACCTTCTGTTTTACCTAGAAAGATATAGGAGGCTGACGTTGCCTGAAATATAACATCGGCCTATGGCCTCACGCTTTCTAGAAACAAGGTTTTGATATATTTGACTTCAGTCTTGCTGGAAAAAATCGTAAATGTGTAGCAGTCTACAAAGACAAACCAATATGATATTGCAGCAACATTGTACTCAAAAGTGAGGGCTGGCTAGAGGGGAAAATTAAATTGTATGTGAATATACAAATTGTGTCTGGATAGATAGAAGTGGGGAGAAGTGTGATGGGTGGTAGGCATGGAAGGATATGTGTTCAGGCGGGTGGGTGGCTGTGGTGAGGCAGAAAAGAGGAAATGTAAGGCTGTTGGATGAGCTAAACACATGAAGCAGAATTGGTGGAAACCCAGCTGGAAAATACTCTGTGGCTGCACAAGGGGCCAAGAAGAGTAAAAACATTTTTCCTGATTTGTCTAGAAAAATTTCATTTAAATGAAAAATGGCTTATTCCTGCTACTTTGATGTGAAAATACTGGATATAGTAGGTTGTGGTGCTGTCTGTCTTACTGTAGGAAACATTCAGTCTTACAAGCATACACCTTGTTAGACAAAAGTTATATTAAAATAGTGTTTAAGGATAGTGTATGAGTTATTTCAAATAAATATATATTACAGAGACACTAATTTTCAAATCAAGCATTCCAAATTCAAGACATTTTAAAGAATGAGACTAATGTTAAAAAGAAATCCAAATACATGAAGGTAGAGTACCAAATAACTTTAATGGTGCTACAAAGGTGATTGTGTGCATGTTGGCAGGTAAAGAAAAAAGATCATAAACAGAACTGGAGAAAAAGTGAAATAATGTCTTAAAAACACAATTTTTCTCTTATCTGAGTCTTAAGGCTTAACTGTCACAGTTATATTCATGCTTGTTTTGTGATGTCACAACCTTGCCATATGCACATATTAACACGTCTGAAGAATATGGAATAGCAAATAAACACCAATTAACAAGTGAGTTAATTAGTAGTGAATATGTAATTGTCCAATTTAATTCCTGCTGCTTATAAATCATTAGAATGCATTTTGAACACAGTTTTTGCTTGGAAATACCCAGAAATTTAATAAGGCACATTTCAGCCTATGGGGTGTTTTTAGGCTGTTTCCGTGGACTGTCATCAACCATATGCTCATGAGTAATTGACCTTTTAAAAGTGTATCCTATTCTTTTTCCTTCATGATTAACTGACAAGAGAGCTCAAAAAGGGAAGGCAAATCAGATCTCACTGTGGCTCTTCTGTGGCTTTGGCATATACCTTTCTGTAGGCAAGTATTTATTGCAAGCATGCAAGACTTCTGTTTCAGGGAACACATCAGTTGTGCAATGTATTTGTTGAAATCAGTGAATATGCCATTTTTAGTTTAAGGACTATTAGGACAAATCTCTTGGAACATCTTTACACTTAGGAATAGCAGTTCAGGAAAGCTTTGATATGTTACTTTCAATTTCTGCAAGAAAATAGTATGTGATTCAGAGAATTTATTTCAGTGGGAGGGGGCACATATTTTTAAGATAGTAATGCTTACTGTTAGACATAAAATGTGAGTTGGGACTTGCAATGGTTCTATTTATCAGAGATATTTTCCTCAAATATCTAAGCATATGCCTCTGCTTGAGGATGGACTGGAGGGAAAAACAGAAAATTGCCAACTAGAGATGATTTTAGGGGAAGCAAAAGACTCGTGGGGTTAGAGAAAACCTTCTGGAGAGCTGGAGTCTGGGAAAACAAGACTGAAGACTTGGGAGGAAAGTCTGAACTGTAATTAGTAAGGAATGCAGAGGAAAAATATTCCTTCACCTGAGAATGTGAAGAGGCTACTTTTAAGTGAAAGAAAATTAGCTTTTAATTCCAGTAATAAACTGGGAATACATTAACCAAGCGTGGGTGGGAGCTGGTTTATACAGAACACATTGCGAACACATCCATCGTAGTCACTCATGGGGTTACTGGGAGAAAGAGTAAAGGAGCAGAGGAAGGGGAGGCCTGACATGAGTGCTGCCAGTGGGCTTGAGAAGAGCAATAGAGACCTGAGAGAGCAACACTCCTGTAGACATTGATCGAAACCAGTACCAAGATAAGGCATGCTTTTGGGGGTTGTACTTAGCTGGGCTATCAGCAACGTTTAACCTGGCATAAAGGTCTGCGTGCCTGACATGACAAAAGAAAAAGCAGAAGGCTGAATTAATTTCTCTATGTTTAATTGGGAACATGCCTGAAGAAGACGCTTCAAGTAAGGACTATAGTTAAGTTTATTTGTGAGTACACCTGTGCATTTAAGCGTATTGCTTTTAAATGGCTCTCTCCTTACCACAGGCTTGTGATTCTCAGTGGGACAAAGCTTCTGCGTGGTTTGATCGTGAACGGATCACAACCACGCTTTGTCTGATCCTTTTGTGTCCAAAAGCATGCAAATACTCCACAGCTATCTGTGTTTTCTGTCAGAATCAGACCCATTGTCATCTACTGTATTTTAACTTTCCTATCAATGCAGTAATTGGCACAGAGGAGCCTTTTGTCTTTTTTAAAGCAGGCATGTGTTAGAAGTAAGAGAACAGTTCTTTGGCAAAATTGAAAGCAGGAGACTGAATACTCTGGCTGATGTGAATGTAAACAGGTAAAATGGCTAATCTAAAATCAGTATTAAGTCTATGAAGCCAGCAGTATCAGTATGAAATGGCATAGCATGTTTCTCAGTATTAGGTCTGATCTTCATTGTAATTAAAACTGCTGTTGTAGGAACTCAGTGAAAGAGCTGGGTTTCTGTTATTTCATTGGTAATACCTTGTCACTTGCCACTTAGGACTGTCAACAAGGGGGATAAGTGTTTTTTGTAACTACCTAATCTTAATGTATCAAGGAAACAAAGATATGACCTTTTTAACAGATCTAAGTCAAACCCAGCCTATCATTCTTCTGGATAGAGGGAAATGAAATATCCTCCTTGTTCAATTTCATAAAAGGTACAGGCTATCACCAACATTTCCTCAATTGAAATATGACTTTTGTTTAGAAGTAATAAAGATTTGTTCACAGTTTTCCTTAGGAAAATCATGGAATTTTAACGTGACCTCTAAGAGGTCACTTTTCCTCCAGAAAAATCGCAGCTACTGTGGAGTTACGAGATTGCAATACGGCACGGTACATAGGCAGCACAGCTATAACTCAGTAATGCAACTGTGCATAAACAAATGTTTTACAAAAAGCAGACACTAATGGATGCTCATTTTAAATACTACTGAAATTCCTACGGAAAGGCTCATTATGTCTATGTGAATGGCAAAAGAGTTCCTAGTGATGGATGGCAGAACTATGCATGTTAAGGAGACAATACTGCTTTGCTCCTATTGTGTAAAGTACTGGGCAACAGTCACAAGTGTTCTCTGTGTCAGCTTTTTCTAGATACCTGTTCTTGAACAGCAGCAATTTGTTATGACAGCCTTTGCTATTCAGCGGGACTACAAAGAATCAGTCATTTGTCAATATGCATTCATACAACTACATGCTGATGCATTCACTTAAAGTAAATTGCGTGGTGCAGCTGACAATTAATCTGCTATTTGATACACTAAGTACTCCAAACAGAGCCTATTGCTGCATCTCCCTGAATGTTAAAAGTGTTATCTTTTGGAGTAACACACACACACTTTGTTTCTCTCCACATAGCATGTATTTCAGGAAATTATATTGAAAATAATTGATGTTCCCATATAGATGCATTTAACTGTCACAAAGTGGCTGCTTTGGTGGGACTGCTTGTAAGAAAATGACCAGTTTTGGAAAGAAGATACAGAAATAGTCTCTACTCTTCACTGTTACTCATTGAGATAACTTGACCTCAGGGCTGACAAGGGTTTGTTCTATTTGGTGTGTTTCCTCTTCAAAAAGAGTTCCTTTTTCCAGGGAACAAAAGGTTTGTGCACAGTGTTCTTGCTTCAACAAGTTCAGGAGAGGGCTTACAAATGAACAGTGTGGCAGAACACATATACGCCTGGTTAGTCATAAATACAAGACTGAAAATTTTGAGACTAGTGGAGCACATAAGCAAGGTGTTAAAAGCAATTTGCTTACTTGTGAGTTTCTCAGTCCATTTGGACCTTTTTCTGTCTTCTCGTCACAGGGACATAGCCATAGAGGCGCGTAATCTCTGCTAATTTAGACGTCATTTAGAAAAAGACCAGATCTTAAATATGTGTTTGCATTGTGAAAGCTTGAGTGTTTTATATAGTCCTAACACAAGTGACTAGGAAAAGCAGAGCGGACCTTTAGGTAACCCTTTTGTTTTTTCATTCATTACTGTAATATAGTCTTCATGGAAAAACTTCACCTTCTTAAATTTACTGGTGCCTTTACTTACAGTTGACTTTAAGGGTGCCACTGGAGTATCTTTTCTGATTTGTGTTATTATCAGTGCAGGTTAAATAGAGTCAGCCTTCCACAGCTGGCTTTGCATTTAAAAGAACAACAGTGGCATTTCAAATAACAACACATTACATATGTAAATACAAATGCTCACCATTATTACAGATTACTAGAAGCATGCATCTGTGGCAAGGAGAGGAAAGCTTTATATAGGAAGGATTGTAAGTAGAGTTGCAGCATATGTACAATATTAACAAAAAATCTTCAAAGGCAGAGGCTCTGCAAAGGTTATATGAAAGTTATCACACTCTTTAATAGCTCTTTTCTGGCAAAGCATCTGCACAATGAAAGGGATGGCTATAGCAAAACTGTAGCACTATATAATAACAAAAAGCATATAATAGGAGTAAGGAAGAACTGTGGCCAGAGCCAGTGCCATAAATCCCTTTTTGATAGGATTCTTAAAGTAGGTGAGAGCAGAGATGTTCATTCAGAAAATGCATGTCATGAAGTTCTTGTGGTTTCATCCATCTGCAAGTTTTAGAAGCAAGTTTAAGTTTCTTATGGGGTAAAAAAGGTACACAAAAAAAAGGAGAGATGATGCCAAATTTGGGAAGCGCTGAGGTAATGTCAGAAGTAAACAAATACATCATGCTGCCAACTGTTCACTAAAGCTGAACATAAAGAAATATGGCACAGTATATAATGCACTGCCAACCTCTAGCTGATATCCAAGAGCTTGGCAAGTTGTAGTGGTGGTTGTATCAAATGACAGCCTATAATGAAATGACCCATTCTTTTTTAATATAATTATGGTTATCTTTTTTCACTGTGTGTTTGTTCATAGTCTCATTCCATACTCAGTTAGATGTGGATATATCATTTAAATATTCCTAGAAACTGAGTCAAGAGGAAAACAGCTAATAGTAGCTGAGAACCTAGGACCAGCAGGGCTACATCAGGTCGATCCTATGTCTCCGCAGTATCTTATTTTAAGTAGACCAGAAGTATCTGTGAATTCAGATGATTTAATTCTCTCCTGTCCTGCGGGTTTGGGGAAATGGAAATGTGAAGACTGTGTCTGTACTCTTATGAGGGTTTTAAATTTTCATCTCCAGTCAAACAACAAGAAACAATGTGATTCTTGAGATTCCTATCATTTGTGTGAGGCTTTGCATTTGTGAGAGGAAGAAACTATTACACCTGAGGGGAGCGAACAGTTGAAGGAGAAAAAGGACAAGGAGTTCAGTTTGTAGGTGTGAATCTATTAGAAATATTAAAAGTAGTTATGCTGTACAATCTGTTAAGAAAGATAACATTAGAATACGTTACTCGCAGTAAGTATACAGGTCGCACATTGATGTGTTTTCTTGTTTCTTTATTTTTATAGAATTACTAGTTCATCACTGAGGGTGAATAGTACTGAAATAGACCCTGTTGAGAGGTTTCTTATAAAAGGTGGTCACTTTTACAGGTTCAGTAAGACCATGTCTGTGTCCTGGCAAACATGCAGATCTTTATAATGAGTTTTTCAGGCTCTATTGATTGTTTCCAAGCCATATTCAGTAATAAGCACTGACTGAGTGTCATTTCAACAAGAAATAGACTCCTGTCTAAAGGAAGAAGGAGGATTTATTTCAGGTGCCATGTAACAATAATATTCCACAAGATACTATTTTTTTTTGCAGGGTTTCCTCATGAATGAAAACAGTAAAATAGTAAGCAATAAACCACTCTATGACATTTTAACTATCTGTATTATACTGGTATCAGTCACAGTCTACTTTAGTTAAGATCACAAAACAGTTTCCCTTTTAAGCCTTTGTGTTTCAGTGGGGTTTTTTTTTTTCCACTCTATTGTAGCTTATCAGAAAGTTGCTTCTTTCTGTGTAACTTTGTTCGTGTGTTACAAGAGATTCAGATGAGTCTCTTGGCACAAGCCGTGCTGAATGTTGAATTATTCGCTTTGCTGCTCAGAACCCTGAGTGTCTCCAGCTCGGTCAGGATCTCTGTCAAAATGTTACAGGGAAACCTGTGAGCAGGGAAGAGGGACATTCTTCCTTTATTCTTCCAGCAAAATGTTCTGTTAAAGTCTGTGTAGAAGGGGTGAATAGAACACAGTTATCTTTTGAATTTTGTTGGTTGCCCTCTGCTGAATGGCTGTGGAGGCATCTAGTGACCTCTGGATGCTTTGTGAAGTTAAGGTACACTGGCTTCAAAAGAAAAAGTAAGAGCCAAGCTGAAGAGACCATCTGCCTTCAAATTAAAGTTAGCAAACAAACAGCCTCCCCAAGTAAAGAAAATGAACAAAATAACATGCACACACACAAAACAAAGCAATAAAAATATAATTAATATAATTGGAAAATATCTTTAAAGTGTTTAATTTAAGTATGTAAAATAATTTTTTTGAGTAATTTTCACAATAATGTTAAGAATCCAATGGGGATAAGAGAAATCTGTTTTCTGTTATTTTCATTAGAAAATTTCTCTATGTAATTTCTGAAGTGTTACATGCTATTTTAGGTTTCTAAACTTGTAGATGTCAGAGGCCTATGATGCCACGAATTCTGTTTAACAGTCCAACTCCTATTTGGACTGTTAAAAGTAAGTATTTATTTGCCTAATATTGATTTCTTTTATCAAACAAAAATTAGTTTCCTTTGTACAGTAGCATAATAGGTTGAAGGATACGGTCCAATAATGTTATTGTTTCTATTTTGTTTCAATTACTCTTTCTTATGGAGAAAAGTCTAGTACCAGTTACTTGAACCATATAACAACTTTGAGATGACTGCAGGGTGGGGTTACACTTACACTGGTTTTGGTTGCAGTTATAGATAATGATTATGGGCCACGTTTCTCTTTGATTTAATTATCCTCAGTTCAGTGGCTTTATATTAGGTGTTCATGGATTACTGTGGGACTCTGTACATTTATGTGACTCTTATTGGAAGAGTCTATTGTACCAGACAGTGGTAACTTTATGCAATATTAGAAAAATATGGAGGCCTTCTGCTTATGGTTGTACAANTTTTTTTTTTTTTAGAAGTGTGTACCAGAACATTTCCCTACTGAAGTAAAAAATTTTTAGACGTTGGTGAAAGATCATGTAAGATTGTCATCAGAGAATCTTAATGAAAGGAAAAAAAGATACATTATTGAATAAAAAGTTTTTGCCAAATACGATAGAAACAGAATAGGAAAACTGTTACCTCCCTCGTAAATGCAAGTAGGAAATCTGTCTCCTGAGTCGATGACTTTCTGATCAGTCACATGAAAGGCAAAGCTCTGGCAGAAAGTGCTGATTCCTGAACTTCTGTCATTGTTTATGGTTTGGCTGGGGTCTTGAAATGCCATGTAATAATCTAAGAATTGGTGAAAAAAGATGTTATTATATTATAAGTAGATGTTAATTATGGGCACAAATCCAAATGCTTCTTTTTGATGTAATAGTAGCTATGAACCTATAAACTAAGAAAAAGGTAAGCTCCCCCATATTATCAGTGGCTGATTATGGTTCCATAATTTATGGTGCTGAGTCATTTCTGTAGCACAGTGAATAGAAAGCACAACCACCTGCAATAGATTATGTTGATTCGTTTTGCTGGCAGATGTGAGAGAGCATCATTGCTCATTAGACAGTAAGCTTAATTGGTTTTCTCCAGAATTACATAGACAATATTCTCTTAATCTGTTCATACACCGGGTATTTAATTTCAAAATCCCTGAATTATTGTTTAATTGTTAACATTTTTCAGATAGTCGTTATTTTCTGGGGTTGATTTATAATAAAAATGCAGCTCTGTCCTTTATGTGGGAGGGAATTATGGATGAAAAGGTCATATGGGAAACACCCACTGTGACCCACCTCCACCATTTAGAGTCAGTACATGTTTTGCCTGAGAATGGAGATTTTGAAGATAAGCTGTTGATGAAAAAATTCCAGGGAGGAGGAGGGAGATGAAGAGAAAGTCCAGAGAGCATTCAATGATAAGTGACTAGAATCGGTGATCTGAGATTTCCCATCTCAATTACACAGGTTTTTGAACTACGAAACCTTGCAAGTCTCCCCCACTGGGGTTAAGTTCTTAGGTCTTCTAGGCTCCAGGCTGAGCAGAGATGGTTTTAATGCCCAAGTTTCCTTGGGCATTCTGAAGTGCTTGCCCATGGTGAATGGGATCCACTTGCTGTTGACTGAAAGCAGGGAGGCAAGTACAACCACGTACTGTAGGAGAAGCCAGATGCCCAAAGTCACAGCTGTAGAGCTCAGAGGCAATTGTAATCACCCAGAATTTTCTCTGCCCCTGATCCCTTCTGTGCTTAGCTGATGTAGTAGCACATAGCCCATGCACTTCACATCTCACCTCGCAGAGCAGCTCAGAAGTACTACTGCTCATTAGGTAGCCTGCATATCTGCTGTTAGTGATGACCGACCTCACTACTGACTCTTTCCTTTCCAAAGGACCCTGAGATCCTTTTAGAAGATCATTTTCTCAAGAAACACAGCCTGTGTCATATTTTTCAGGAAGGCATATCCACCCCACAAGCCTGTTTCTTACTTTTGGAAGTGGGGTGTTGAAACAGTATCATTTGCATCTGATGAAATTCTGTTCCTACTTTCTAGAGGAAAGTAGTAGGAGTCAGTTTTGGCTGTTGACTGTGGTATTTTCTGGAGCAATACATGTAGCGCATGTTAAATAACATGAATCTCCCAATGCTGTGTAACAGGTTGAATTAATTCCATATCACTGAGGAAGTTTCTATAAAAGGTGATTTTCTGAAAAGAATTCCTTGGCTGAGCTTTCCAAAGCACACCTTTTATGTGCTGGTCACCAGTTATCTTCAATGGAAGACTTGGTTTTACATCCACGGGGCTGCTTTGAACATGCACCTCCTGCCTCCCCTGCTGCTCCTCTATGCCTCCAACCTGTGTTTCTCTGGCAAGAAAATAAGTAGCTCCAGTTTGGATAATAAGCCTGTATTTGTCATGGGACTAGTTCCTTGAGTTCTCTGACATCAGGTTGTGAAAATTCCATCCAAGCTGGAGAAAGATATGATGATATTTTTTGTTAGAGTATTTCCAAATAGAAATGGGTAATTGATTTAATACAAACAAACGGATGCTGTAGTTAGCTTTACGAAGCAGGGAATGGTTTAGTCTCTTCCAGTCTCCTCTCTCTGGAAGATGATTTTGTCAGTCACTAAAATGCAAGAAATAGAAACAGGAGAAGCAGAAACATTTATGCATTCTCTAAAAGTCAGAATCAGAGTTTCAGATCACATACAGAAACAACTCCCAGTGCTTTTTTCCAGTTTATCATTGTATGATCTGACTAGGTCAGAGATTATTTTGGTGGTTAGATTAGGAAATACATAGTATTATCATGCACAAAGGAGACATATAAATAAAAATATCACAATCCTTGGGAGAATTATCATGAAAAAAGCACAGCTGGCGTGCACTAGTGGGAGACAGGTGCCGGGCTTTTTCCAAAGCTTTGTATTTAGACCCACCCTGATTGAGTTCAAGCGAAATGCCAGGAGTTTGTCATAATTGAGTGCAAGGTTGCCATTAAAAAGGGAAAATGAAACAGAATAGCCAAACAACAAATGTGCCACTGCTATAAAAAGATATTGTCTATAAACACAGTTCAAGATGATCCTGTAAATAGCGATGGATAAATCTCAGAACAGGAGGGAACCCGCATTTCAGGGGAGCAAAAACAAGAACTTCAGCTTATCAGGTTCTTAGAAGTCATGACTGTCTCAAAAAGAAAGGGCAGTCCAAAGAGCTCCAGAAAAAGCCTTGTTAATTTTTTTAATGTTGCAAGCCTGCAAAGAAGGATTGGTACCAGAAAATGCCTGAGTAATTTAATTGGTTTTCCAATTTCTAGTGCCTTCCCGCCAGCTGGCCTAGCAGGATACAGAATTTTGTGGAACAGCTTGTCACACCATTTGCAAGACTGCTCTCTGCAGATGTCGACACCTTAGGTGACATCAACGTATCAGCTTACAAAATGTGTTACATGTATGCCTAATGTCTGGCTGCAAAGGAATCTAAAAAAAAATCTAAGACTTTTTGGAATGACCATACTTCTCCAGTGAGGGCCATGGGCAAATTTCCCAAGTTGTCTCCTGGAGAACTCTCTGGTAGCCAGTCAATCCACACAACACGGCATTTGCAGTATTAGTAGGAAATAAAATAGCTTTGCAGACAGTAATAGCACTTTTAGTCCAGAGGAGTTTCAAATGTACCTGCTCCCCATACCCAGGTTTCTGAGTGTAATATGGGCACAACTTGCTTAGCTGGACCTGCCATTCCCCTCAGAGTTAGAGATTCTCATGGTGAACTCCCAAGTGGAAGCAGAAGAGTCTCAGCCATTACATGCTCACCAACATCCTTGAAGCAACTGAAAAAAACCCACCTAGGTGATTTCTTGAATTACTGTTCCTTTTCTCTAACAACTGCCTACCATTCTTGTGTAACTTAAACCAACCCTCCACTGCTTGTTTTCTGTCTAAAATGATAATAATATCCAAGAGTATAGAAAGGCTGTATTCAGATTACTGTTTTGGTTTAGAGCAGCAATGTACAGGCCCTGTCTGTCCCTGTTCCCCAGGACCTCCTGGTGCATAGCAAATGCACTATAACCCATGATGAGGAAATACAGATCAGTTGAGTACTGAACTTATGTATTAAACTAAGTGCGTGGTGGGGATGCTTTATCCAGAGGACCAGACAAAGGTTAGGATGAGGTAAAACCCCAAACTGCCTTTGATGAAGGGGCATGAGCACCAACTGCTTTGGTTTATGGATCTGTCCAATATGAATCTATTTCATAATGTATGTAGGCATAGCCAGACCTGATATGCGCAGTTCATGTGGAACATCAATATTAGGTTCCACTAATCACCCACCAAGCAGGAAAATAGATTTCTGAGGTCACGTACTCCTTTCCCTTCTTCTAAGAGAGTACACTATTGATATTATTAATGGTTGATTTTTGAGGATGTGTTAATTATTTGGATAAAATCCCTGCCTGTATAACTGAGGCTAGACTGTTGAGTGTGGGTGAGTAAACCTCGCTAAGGTTTGACAACACCTTTTTTGTGAATAAACATCTGAACAATGCACTGTAGATCACTATGATGAATCTTGTTAAATAGTTTGAGAAAAAAAAAAAAAAACAAAACCAAAAAACCAGCCATATAACGGACATAATGCTTCCAGCCCAAAGTCTGAGTATTTTTAGGTATGTTAAAATATGAGATTAATTGAAACAGTGAGACATCTTGGGATCTTGATATTGCCTTTCCTGCTATCAAGTCATTAGGGTCAATTTGATTCACTTTTACAATCTTTTCTCTACACTTATGTGGCTTAAAAATATTTATTTCTTAAAAAATATTATATTATCTTGTTTGTGTTTTTATAATAGATGCTAATTAAAAGACCTGACAACACTGGAATCAACTCAGCAGCATCATGTGGTCTCCCAGTGACTCAGACTGGACCAGCCCCCTGACCTCATATCCCAGCTATGGCAACTTACTGTAAGTAAAAATCTCTCTTCATTGCAAGTAACTGTTTGTTCAAGCAAGTGACTCCCACTGTGAAGGAAAATGGGCAGATTATGTAAATTGTCTTCTCTAGGTAAAGCTTGGAATACTTCTCTCTGTGGGAGCAGTCTGCATGGGCTGAGGTCAAGAGCAGTACTTTTGGCAGGGCATGAGCAAGGATATCTGTTGGAAAGCTGAGCTGTGGTTACACAGCTACCATATGAAGACTTCTCAGGATGAAGACTCAGTTTTAATTTAGAGTAATTTCTATTTACCCCCAGCTGCTGGTATATTAAACCTCCTGCTGCCTCCTTCCTACACAAAGGTTCAGGCAGAATTACCTTGGCCATTTTTAAACGCCTAGAGGTACCTGTAGGGCATTGGTGAAGATGCTGGTGCCATTTGCATCAGTATAGGAGTGGTGAAGACTCTCCCACTACTGCAGAAGTCTCTATTAACCTCATTTACTCTCCAAGGCAGTTGAATTAGGTGTAATTGATGGAGGACTTGTGGATGAGCAGACCTAGGCTTCCCAGTGACCCTCCCTGTTAAGGAGACTGGGGGCAGATAACGTCTCATCAATCAGTTCTCAAAGCTGTGGTTTGGAGGAGCAGATTACCAGCCTGCTGTGTCCAGTTCTACAGCTTCACCAGGGAGCTTGATGGGAAGGGGTCTGCACAGCTGAGGGTAGTTAGAGGATTTACAACCCGGAGGAAATACCTTCCTTTTTCCATAGAAATATGTGTGGCAAAGGGATATTGCCCTTTCAGGAGAAGAGAATCAGCTAGGGATTGCATCATAAATAATTCACTTTGACTTGTCTCCTTATATGTTTGCACTATATGCTGTATTTATTTTAACTGGAAGAGTTGTGTTCCCCCTAAAGTTGAGCTGTGATTTTGCTCAACAGTGAAATAGAAGGAAAAAGTATCACTTCAGGTTTAAGGGTATTAAAACCCTGGAATTACCTGAAATAACCATGGTAACAAGCTCTGAAGTAATGGCAGTTGCTCATATTACCATAGAAACAGGACTTAAAAAGTGGAAATTACCTATAATTTATCTCTGTTGCTTACAGTGACAATAATATAACATGTATTTCGTGAAAAATACACACATGTTTTGCTTAGAGTAACTGTCAAGAAGTTATTCAAAAATTATTTAAAGGTATTCAAAAAGGTACCATTTACTACTTTGTTTCCATGGTTATTTCTTGTTATTAGTCCCCACAAGAGTGACATACAAAAAAAATGGACAATTTAATAAAATGTAAAATTTTGTAGGTATTGATGTAACACTAGCACAAGATAAAGTTAGATTCTGTTATTCTTAAATAGGCCAAAAATATCTGTTGTTGTTCTTGATAAATAATAATTTCTTATCTGAGCAGCTGTGCATCTCTGCTAAACACTTGCTGAAATGGCAGTAGGTGTAGTGGACCAAAAGTTGGTGGCACAAGCCCCAGGGAGGTATAGGTCCTTTCTTTGGTCCTTAGACACTTGTGGGTAGAGAGGGGAAGAGAGGGGGCTGTGTGCAGAAATTGGAGAAGTGAAAATGAAGTACAAAGTCCTGGTAAGATCAGGCACCTCCTTGCTCCTATGCTTTTTGGAGTAGTTGCTAGTGAAAATGGAATAGGAAGATGTTGCTGGGATTGATTTGACAGCTTGAATTCTTATAAGCGTTACACCTCTCTCTCCTGACGCTGGGACCCCAACAGCTGCAGTCATTGAGACATTAGGCTAATTTAGAAAAATGAAACAATAATTTTAACCTATTTGTCTGTTCCCTATGTTGGTTTTATCTCCTTCAAAATGTGAACTCTTCCTTCTTGGTAGTCTGAGACATTACAGTCAAGTTGTTTGACTTAGGTTAGGTGCTCTACGTGGCTGGGGAGGTTTAAATCAGATCCGCATCTTTTTCCTAAGCTTTTATACATGCGGATTAGCAATTTCAGTAATGTGTCTTTAGTTTCATTTGCAGTAGGGGAGGTAAGATCTCCTATTTATATCAGTAGAGGGTAAATTTGATGCTGTCCTTGCCTTTGTTGGCTGAAGTGAGAGCAAGCTGTGTATGTGCAGATCTGTTGAGGCTGGATGGCAATAGAGCAGGTGGGCAGAGGTCATTGTGGTCAGAGAAGAGGAAGAATGCTGTGTAAGTGCATGCTTGAGCTTTCAGCTCAAGAAATTGATGATTTGCTTCTCTACCAGTAGAGCCCTGTTCCACAGGGAAACTCTTAATTGTAAAAGCTGGACATAACCAATGCCTCTGAACTGCTGTAACAGTGGGATTTGAGGTGGACAGTGGTAAAGGAAGAAAGCCAATCCTTGTTGCACAGTGTTGGGCATATAAGGAACCAGGCTTGATAGAGATCATGACATATAAAAGGTTTCTATGGTATGGACAGTTCTTTAAAAACCAAACAGTCCACAACCCCTTCCACCCACAACCCCCAAAGTGCACAAAACAAAAAGCCCCAACCAAAAGATAACACCTGCCCCAAGCATTTAATGTCATTGGGCTTCATGCAAGCATTTATGGTCATGAGCACACTACAAGGTGCTTCTTGTTAGCTTTGCTAATGCTGAAAACTGTATAATAAGGGACTACTGATAATTAACATTATGTAAATCTTAATAACAATAGCTGGTTAGACCAGCAAGATTTCACTCATCCTATTAATGTCTACATATCTGGGGTTTGATTTAAATGAATTCCTAAGGGAAGGAGCATTGTCAATTACTAAAATTATTTAATCACAATTAAATAATGTAATTATGGCAGCAGACAGTAGGAAAAAAATAGTCACCAAAACACATTTTCATGTTAGAATGAAAGATTCAGCTTGATAATTCCTCCAGCATTTTATAAACTGCTTGTGTTTATGTAGTAATGAAAAAATATAAACCTGCACATATTTCATTGTAGAGGAAATAAATGAAGCCAAGTCTGAGGAGGCTTGTGTTTAATCATGAAATGTGCAACATTTGGCTGTAGTGAATTAGCCATTTGTCTTACTAATGCAAAGCCTCAAGAGAGCTAGAGGCACAGTGGACAAATTCAGTGGTTTTGCATGTGTGACCTAGAGGGACCTTGGTAAAAAATTCTGCATGGGCACAAAACGATCTGGTTTCAGAGTCCTTTCTTGTATCTTAGTTAATATGATCCTGAGGTTGCAACCACACCTCCCTTCCCCCTCTGTATCATTAGCATATCAGTCAAAGAGCAATGTATGATTTGGGTCAGAAGAAAATAAAGGCGGCCCAATGAGGTTCTATTGTACAGTGATTTGTCATATGGCTTCCATAGATAAGGAATCCACGGTAGCACTTATCAGAGTTGCAGCATATTTTATAATCCATAGTCCCTCCTCTGTGTCTTTAGCAGGGCTTGCTTTGCTGTAGGGCTTGTCTTTGTGTAAAAAGGTGGAGTAAGAGAGGGAATATTTGCTAGGTTTCAGTATCTGAACACTCAGAAAACCTTTTTATTCCAAAAGTGAATGTTTTGATTAACTCATTTCTTCTTTCATTAACACAACTCGTATCGATCAAATCGCTTTTGAAAAAAGCATTAATATTTGAAGCCGCCTTAGCTAGGAGGCTGCAGCGTATTAATTTTTTCATTTGTATAACACCAGTTAAATTATCAGTATTCCACTCCATCAGGCTTTCCAGAAATCCACATGCTCTCTTCTGTCCTGGCAGTACCAGTTCATTTTTGACTGAATTCAAAAAGCCTGTGAATTCAGTCTTGTTGATCCTGCCTACTGGATTTTGGTAGCAAGGGCATTTCTGCCCAGATGGGTACCCTTATCTTTCTCTGTTGATGCAGTTGGTTGCCTTGCCTGCAGCTTTGTTTTACTTGGTTTAGCTATGACAGAGGTTTCTTCTACTGACTAGGTGTGTCTGTGGCTAAATTTTTTTAACTCTTGTTATCTTTGCATGGTACAACCTTTTATGTAATTAGCATTAACAAGCAGCTATTCTGAGTAGGATCAAAAACGTATGACTAATATAACTGATGTAGTGTAAAGAAGAAGCCTGGACAATTAGAGTTGCAGGATGCAGCATAGAAGAGCACTGTCATGGGATAATAAGAGATATGTCTTGGCTAGGGAGACCCAAGAAATATTAATAACTTGCCAATCATTGGATAAAAAAAAAAAAGCACAGATCTGGAGCTGGGCAAAATTTGCTTTAGGGTAACAAAGAGAACAAAGAAATAGTATCTAACATATGTAAAAGGTACCATATATACTAAACTTAGAGGCAGTGTGCAGCTGAAGACTGATGGAGGACCAAAGGAGTAAAACTGTGTTAGCAGGTGTATAAAAATGACTTCAGGAGGATCATAGTGACAAAGAAAAAAAAAAAGACACCAACATAAACATTATATTCCTCCTGGTGAGAGACTGCAGCTGCTCATAGGTTGCCCTAACACTTTTACCCTGGCTTCTGCCCACCCCAGGTTGAGAACACCAACTTTAAGACTCAGAGGAGCAGCGGAGGTTTAACATAACACCAGAAAATGGAGTACAGACTAAGAACTTTCTGTAAAACAGTATTAAGAATGTTGCAACTATTATTGAGTTTTTTTCTGTATTCTAATGGGGTTACTATCGTTTCTTTTTTGTAGCAATGAGTTGTGGAGTGACAGCAATCAGACTTAAGATTTCAATTATATTAACAATAAACCCTTTGCTTTAAACATGGGATGTGTTTCCTTGTTACCCACGAACAAAATTTTGAGCATGACAGTATGTCCTTCCTGCTCTGAGGTGTGGGCAAAAAGCTTACTTTTAAACCTGCTGACAGATTTTTCAAATACCTAGGGGTGTTCATGCCTAACTGTGGCTATTGACAACATCAGTTCCCCATTTAATCTCCCAAAGGTGACCTTAATTACTTCAGTTCAAAACCTGCTGCCATCAAACTAATTTCCTCTCTTAGCTGCCTTAACTTAAATAGGGTGAATATGCCCCTTAGGAGGCACAAAGCTGCACAATGGACACCCACACGAATCTCTGTGTGAAAAAGTTTAAGTCTTTAATCTGTGAGTATATTTTTTGTGTTATCTGCTTGAAATGTGTTTCCTTGGGGCAAAGACTCAGTAGTTGTTTGCATTATTTCTAGTACTGCTGACTGGTAGAAGACTCAAGCACAATCACCATGCAAATATGTTAATCTGAATAAAATTACTTCTGTTTGTTGGTGTGAAAAGACACAGTTGCTAAGACTTCTTAGTACTTTCTCATAACTAATGATACCAATCTTTGTTACAAAATAATCTCTTAAAAATAACTGTAATTAAGACTGAGTGGATATTTTTAATAATCCACCCTGCTTAGAGTTCTATTAAAATACCAATGATTATGAGGATAATTAATTAAAATGAAACCCCAAACTTTGAGAAGTTGCTGTAATCTATGTTGTACTAATGTTGTTCTTGTAGGAGGCCAGGGAAAGAAGAAAACAGGCTCTTTACAGATGGAGGAAATAACAGGCTGGCTAACCTCACTTATCACATGCTGTGACCTGACTGTGATCTCCCAAACAATATCCTAGCATTCAACATAGGTTTCCAAACCTTCTGACCCTTTGGCCACTCCAATCTTCTGAGTTGACCTCTAGAAGATGACAGTCTGTCGAAACCCTTTAGAGGGTTTGGAGAAAACTGAATGATGCTTGGAGGTTTGTGGCTCCTTAGCTGAGTGGGGCCAAGATTCATGTCTGAGCCAGCCTTTGGCATCAATGCCCTGGCGGGGCAGGAGGGGGGTGCAACGCCAGAATATTTCGTGTGGTTAGAGAGAGACAAACGCAGAGCTGCTGATCTGGTGCCACTAGAAACTGAGTTCCTGCACACTATAAAAAAAACAGTAAAACCGAAATAGAACAATTGAAAGGAGGTTCCCAGAAAGCACAAGGTCAAAGGAAAGGGGCAAAGGGAATCTGGGAGGCTGAGAACTGAAAGCAAAACAAGAACCTCAAATATGAAGAGCTGGGCCCATTCTTATACATGGTGATAAAGAGGCAGCACAGATGTTCCGGTAATGAACCTAATTCAAATTCAAAATTTGAATCATCATAAGTAATGTATCTCAGATGGACATAGCTTCCTTGCCTCAGTTTGATCTTCTCATTTAACTCCATTTGCCTTACATGAAGGGAAGAAAACATCTGGTTGAGAGTTAAAATAGCAGGAGGAAGGAGAAGGGGAAATACAGGCTGCTGTGAACAAATCCTTGTTTCTGTAATAGAGCCTCTTTTCAGACAAGCAACAAATGTGGTACAGATGGATACACAGCAGTATAGGGGATCTGTGTGGCCCCAGTGAAGTCCAAGATAGGTGTTTGAAACATGCTTGCACATTTTCACTCATATACTGTAAAGAAGTGTTCAGATGGGGAAAGTTTCTCTTGGACAAAACCAAACCCGCCTGCAAATGATGCTTTCACTTATGCTTACATCTGTCTGGCCTCTACAGGCTGGGTGGTGAAAACTGGACCAGCATGATGTAGAATTATGTTCTCTATATTCTGGGTATTTTTTCTTGGCAGACCAGAATCTTGCTAAAAACAGGTGTCTCACTGGTTGGTATTCCACACCAGGAACTGGAGCTGGTCTTATCTAGCAGGTTTGGGAATCCCCAGCTGCCTTCAGTTCCCTTCTCAAGTTTAGGTCAATCCACAAGAAGTTAAAATATATACTCCTCATTATTTTGGAGATAAGTAGCTGCCTCACACTGAAGTTATTGAGATTAATTTTGTGGCTAACGGGAAGCATAGGCATGCTTTTTCCATCAGACCCTCTGCCTCTGTCTTTGCATGTATTTGTAGATAAATCAAAGATCTTCCAAGTTTCCCAAAATGAAATGTGTCGCTATTATTTTGAGTGCTCCATTGTAACATGCTGTTAAAAATGTGTTAGCAACCCTTAAAGTGAAACAACTCACTGTCTTAAAAATGTAATGTACTGATCTTTTGTATGGCTAAAATTAATTATTTTGAAAGAGATGGTTCCATAGGACAAATAGTCGTTACATATGATTTTATTATCCTGGCCCCCAACTTCAAACATGGAAAAGAATAAAAAGTGTTTATTGCATAATGTAGCGTCATGAAGATGAAAAAGAGACCGGAGCATCTCTCATATAAGGAGAGGCTGAGAGAGCTGGGACTGCTTAACCTGCAGAAGAGAAGGCTCAGGGGATCTGATCAAAGCATATAAATACCTGAAGGTGGGGTGCAAAGAAGATGGAGCTGGTCTCTTTTCAGTAATGCCTAGTGACAGGCCAAGGAGCAATGGACACAAACTGAAGCACAGGAGGTTGTCTCTGAACATGAGGAAACACTCCTTTATTGTAAAGGTGACTAAGCACTGGAAGAGATTGCCTAGAGAGATTGTGGAGTCTCTGTCCTTGGAGTTATTAAAAAGCTGCCTTAGACACAGTCCTGGGCAACTGGCTTTAGGTGGCCCTGCTTGAGCAAGGGGGTTGGAGCAGATGACCTCCAGAGGTCCCTTCCAACCTCTATCAACCTGGGATTCTGTGGTTCTGTATTTCGATGCCATTGGAGAGTAAAGTCAGAACATTCAGATAGAAGACACAACTTATTTTCCAGTTGCTACTACTCAGGACTGTTTCAATTGAGTGTAAGAGCACTGCTTTGCCAGGAAGTGGCAGCCTCATCCCAAGCGTCTCGCTTCATATGAGAGGTTAGGAGTGAAGAGTCTGAACTCTGAAGTTCCTGCTAGGTGGTTTACATCTGGATCCTTACCCACACAAAATTCTCCTCTGATGAGATTTTCCTATAACAAGGGAAAATGGGACAGTGAAGGTAGAGAAGAGGCAAATCAGAAGTATGGAGGGTAGCATTTATGTTTTCCACACAACAGTATTTGCTTTTTCTGGCAACAAAGAATGAGGAATCTTGAGGCAAAGGTGAAAAATATGAAATGGTTGAAAGGATATGGCTTCCTCTGCAAATGTCAAGTGAACACATTTCTGTGGGACGCCTTGGAGATGGAACTTCTGCAGAGCAATTTTAAGGTTGTGGCATCTGGGGATGGGGAGGGTAAGGGTTTTTAATGCTTTTTTGGGGGGTGTTTTTTTATGTGTGTGGATGTGTTAGTGTAAGACGCTTCCTACTAGAGTTAGGCTAGTGAAAATGTCTGTAAAAAGAATAAGGAAAAAAATTGTTTCTAGATATTAAGGTCAATCAAATGGTCTCAGGGCAATATCTTTTTCAACGTTCATTTCCATTTGTGCAAATGAAAATTGAGTTAGACTATAGGAAGCATTTACTGGGACCCACTTTGGGGCAATCTGTTCTGTTTGTCTTCTGTGTTGTTACTGAAACCAAACAGCAGTCTCTCTCCAGTTGCAGGTCCTATAACTGTTGTGCACTTGTGTCAACCTACATGTTAACAATCTGGTTGCTAAATAAGTGCAGCAAAATATAATTTCTGTCTCCATTTGGAAAGGTGTGCAATGTCATACGCTTTCCTGAAAACTGCTTTTGCCACCCAGAGGCAAAATACCAACATAAGTGGCTCGTTTGGTTGACTGTATTTCAATGCTTTCTGTAAGAATAGATAAAGCAATGGAAGCTCTGCTGGGAATTGTCAGATAAAGGCAAAAGGGCAAATTTAAGTTAAAGAACTTGATCCAGCTCTGTTCATTTTGGAAACGGAGTCTGAGCTTTAAAAATCTGAATTAAAATCCCTCTTTGATTCTGTTTTTTGGGGCTCTTAAATAAGTTTTGAGCTTAAGTACCTTTGCAGGTGTCCCAGTACCTTTGCAGGTGTCCCAGGTGCCTGCATTTTTCCCTCTGACCCTCTATTGCTGGGAAGTATTTAGGTTGTGCTGAACTAGAGCGGGTGATGTCCCTGGTGACAGGCTGACCCTAGAGGTGCTTGCAGCACTGGGAGAAGCCTTGAGGACACTGCAAACCAGCAGCAGTTGTTGCCTTATGGCCCATCCTTGCTTTTTTTTCAGAGCTTGATTTGACCAGAGTTTACCTTACCCTTAAAGGGGCGATTCACTGCTGGTATCCCCACATGCCTATAGTTATTTTCTCAGCTGATTTTTTAAGCAGCAGATGGTTTACATAGTTTCTGTATCTATATACCAGATTTTTTACTACCTTAATGTTGCACATTATCTGTAGAAATCTGGTAAGTGAGGATGATCATCTCCAGTGATAACTGAAATTGAACTTCTGTGACTCTTGCTGCCACCATGGTACATATCTACTTCCAGATTATTTTTGCCTTATGTTGTTTTCTGTCCCAGTTCTATTTCACCAGAAGCACAGGGCTTTAAAAACAGATTTTTCTGACTACTGTTTTCTGTGACTCCCAACAGGAACAAGATAAAAATAAACAAGAAAAAAAAATCATTTACAAAACCAAAGAATAGCTCTCTATAGAATTCAACTAATAGGCTTCACAGTGCTGAAAACTTTGACATCTTATTGGCCACTCCTTTTCCCATACTTTAGCTGTGGTCAAGTTGTGCATCAGGTTCTCTGTCAACAATTTATTACATGGTGAGGAACATCACCTACACCACATGTCCCCTTTATAATTAAATATCATGAAGAATGGCCCATGCTTGCATTTAACCATACTACAAATCTGTTGCAAGGAATACAAGATGGAAGTGGACTTGTCTTGAAATGTTGAAAGAAGAGTGTGCTATATCAGAGTGTGAACATTACAATTTGCTGTTTCTACCATACACTGTGAAACATGTTCCCTTGGAAAAAGCTGCTTGGCTGGCATATTTTTTTTTTCTTTAACACAAGTTTGGCTAGTGGAGCTGTATGTGGCTTGCCAGTGTGTTAGATTCATGTCTGTAGGTGCTTGTTTACAAATTTATTAGCTGCTATATCTATGTGTGGTTGTACTCATTGTTATAGAGCAAACTGTTTAAACAGCCACGTATCGAATCCTTTAATGTAAAAGCAAATTTGTTACAAAAGAGATATATTAACTATAGAGTTATAATTTCCTTTTGAACTGCAATATTTTAAGTGATTTTGATTTTTAGTGACTTTCTGTTTAGCGTGTCTCTTTGGTACTGTGTCATATTTAAAAACACAGTGAAATACTATTAAGTATTCTGAGTAACTGAATTAAAACAGAGCTTTTGCATTTTTAGTAAGGTTGAATTTGGCTTTACAGCAATAAGACTGAAGCCAGATGAAAATTAAACTAGGTTAAGCAGGTAAGTGAGAGTCAACAGGACAATAAGCTGGAGCTGGTGGGGGTCAAGTAGATTCTGAGGCCCTTCTACCTTAAGTTGATGAATTTCTATAAGGGTGCTTTGCAGTGTGAGGAGAGGGTGGAAACTGGCAGAGATGAATCTATGAATATTGTTCCTAGAATTCTGCTTGTCCCTGTACATTGTCTCTCGAAATGGAGACTAGCATCCTCCAGTTTTCTCCCACTCCCCCAGGGCAGACACAAAAGCCACTATCCAATACAGGCTTGTGTCCCTTTCTTGCAAAGTTTGAGACAGTAAAATGGCATGTGTTAGCAGGCATTAAGGACACTGTCCTACTAATACAAGATAACGGGGTATTTTAACCTCTATATTACACAAATGAGTTTTCATATTGGTAAAAAAAAACCAAACAAACCAACCTTGTTGCTCTGACTATGCAATAGCCTGTAATAAAGATGGAATATTTTATTTGTTTGTTCTTCTCTGGACCTCTGTGGAAAGGGTGTTGACCAATAACTCAGAGCACTTAATCAGTGAAATATATCTGAAACAAGGTACTTCTTGGACTCTATTCTGGTTGTTTCAGTTTTATTTGTCATTTATTTTCCCACCTAGACCTAGATTTTAGAGGACAACAAGTGGGGTCAACTGGAGAGCTGCTACTGACGACTGCTTAGTTTAATTTTTTTTAAAGAAAACAGCAAGCTACAAATCAAAAAATATCTCAGCTGTGGAAGTGTATATCTGAAGGAGATAAAGTCCCTTGTGGGATGATTTTTAGACTTGAGCAATACCATTTGTACACTTAATTAAAAATGGCTGCATTTCCAAAAACACTCAGTATTTTATCCTGACTATTACTCTTACGCTTTCAATACAAAGTCACAAGAAACGATGTAATTTATGAACCACTCTTTCACTTAGCATATTTGTTCACTCCTTAAATGTCCATGGAAAAGTAAAGTTTGGAAGCTCTAGCCAGGTATAAATTGTGGCCAAAAGGTCTTTGGTTCTTAGGTCTTTGAATTCAAATAGCTGTTATTCATCATACTTCAATCGAAGTAGTTCTGGGAGCTATCTTAATTCTATGGGTTTTTTTCTGTTTTGTTGTTCAGTGCTCATTTTAGGGTGTTTTTTTTTTGATTGTTTGTGGTTGGTGTTTTTATTTCTACAGGCTAACATGGCTAAGGCACATTAATTTTCTTGTTTCTCTGCTTCTGGAATAGAAGATGTCTGTTGTGCTGTTCACATGAAGGAAGTACTGGAATCTCATTTCTGTAGTAAGTAGTCCATTTAATTTCCACTGGTGAAACTGAAGTCTTGTTTATAAGCTGGTATCATTCCGTGATTTTTAAAAATTCATTTTGAAAAACTGACTTAAACAGGAGGAACTTGAATATGCTTTATAGGAAATATAAACAAACTGGACATGTAATATCAATTAAAATATTCAACATATTTCTGTTTTCAAGTGCTTACAGAGGTCTGGAATTTTTAATCCTTAATGAATTCAGAAAAATTGGGGGTTTAAAATTTAATTAAATTTTACTTATTTAACTGAGAAAAATCTTTCAAATGAGGGGCCTTTTTATGTATGCAACAAGTGTGGACAACTTGCGTTTGGCCTGTGTTAGCAGTATGATTTTGGGTTTTTGAAACTACAAGTTCACTTGTAACATTTTAGAGTTGTTTTGTTACGTTTGGAGAAACTGGTAGTGCATAAAGCACTACAGAAGATTAGCTTTTACCCTTAGGTGAAACTGCCTGTAGTTTCTGAAACTGAAACTGTACCTGTTTTCCAGGTAGGGTTTTGTGGAAGCCTTATTCTGCAGTATATCGTAGCCTTCTTTCCATCTATCATAATGCTCTTTCATAGTTGTTTCTCAGCACTGAAATACTTTCAGGCAGTGTTACCTTGATGAAAAGAAATTTTAATGTATAGGGAATTTATTTGTAAAGTGTTCTTAGCCCAAACCTTAAATATTTGCTGTGGTTGCTTCAAAATGTTTAAAGGTCTGTCTCCTATTTCCATCCTTACTGCTTGAATGGGTTCTAAATTTCTGATTCTTTCAGGTCATCAGTCCTTATTTCTAGAAAGCAACAAATGCTACAAGCCTAACAGGCAGAAGCTATGCTCATTCCCCGTGTTATTTTGAATTTTATATGTTTTCAATAAAATGTGTTAAGCTTCTGTCCAGGTATAGGTCGTTGATTGTGTGTAGTAGTACATGTTGCTTTGATGCAAATCTTATTGCTTTATTCTTTAGGCAACTTTTTTTCTTCCTTGTCTCTCAGCCTCAGGTTTGGCAAGCAAAACCTAGTCTAAGGTGAGAGTGCTCGGTAGTAGCATGTTCTCTCTTTGACCACCTGCCTTGCATCTCTGAACTGTGGGAAGGGAAGAACTGAAGTGTGTTTTGTGGAAAGCTGCTAAAGCTAAAACTACAGTAAATTGATGTATAAAATGAACTGCACAATGAAAGTTTTTTTCACCACTGCTTCTCTAATGAGTGCTGTGTTTTGGAAGTCTATATAAATAAGTTTAGCTTGTCATTGGCCTAATTAATGACAGAAGATCGCTCACAGTGGTGCAAAGGGTCATTGCTGGCATCAAAAGCAGTCTGCACCAGTTAGGAATCTGCCTAATTGCATTACTGTATTTGTAGAGAGTTTGAGGAAATGACTAGATGGAGAAGAAGGTTGAGTGTTTAGTTTGCCAAGTTACTAACTTGTGCTGAGATGTATCAACAGATGTGATGGATGTTGAAGTATTTAATTTAAAGTGGAAAAGAAAAGCAAAATGTTTTTAATAGAATGAAATTATAGTATTGTGTTGGCTTTCTTCGATGAAAGAATAAAAAGAAATCAGGTATTTACACATGTTGAAGGAGGTTTTTATTTAGGAAAAATTTCTCCCCACACGGCATTCCTCCTTGTCCCTTTACTTAGAGAATAGATCATTTTTGTCCTATGCATTATGACTAAATTTTGCAAAATGAACAACTGAATTGGAATCTACTAATTCAGTTGATTTTTTTTTATTGTTTTGTAATCTTATATCTGGGGGGATATCTCTGCATGGGGTACCTACAGTAAGCTGTAGAGGGTGACAAAATAAAGTGGAACATTATTTACATAGCCAGGCACTAAGCAGCAGTATTTCTACTATCTCCAAACCCCAAAATGCACTGCAGTCCATTTCTTAAATCAGAAAACCTTTACACCTCCCCACTCAAGTTCCCTTCTCTTTTTCTTTCTTCTGTTAATATGTTGATAGAGGAAGGTCTACTATCTATTGTTTTCTTGGTAAAACTGTAAGGGTAATCTCCTTGCTGTTTCTTTGTATTTCTCCAAAGACCTTTCCCGATCAAAAACTTAATCTGTGGGACAGCCTAGAATTGCCTCAGGGGATTCTGCCACAGCCAGTCACCTTCTGTTTCAAGAGAAGGTGGGGAGGAGGAGAAAACTTGGGATATATTCCTTTGTAAAGATTTATGAGGAGCTAGTTTGTTGGTGCTTATGACTAAGATTTCCTTTTAAAGAATAAAAGTGAGATAACAAAAGTTGTAGACAAATGTTTAAAGCAAGAAAGGCAACTGTTCATTGTTCAACTAACAGCTTGTCCTAACCAGGAGAGGAAATTTTGTAGCCTGTCCTTTTGAGCTAATTAGAAAACTAATTTTTGAGAGCTTCCTGAGTATGAGTAGGCAAAGAAGTTTGTTAGTTTAGTAGGAATGAGGCTGCTTTATTTGTCCAATAAGGATTAACTTCTGATTCAGCCACAGCCCTCTGTTAGTGCTCCCTGCTGTAAGGAAATCTCTGTTTCTGCAGACCAAGAAGGTAGGAAAAACATGCTATTGCCTATAGCACGTTACTTGCTTGTTATTTTCGCCTGCAGGCCAATGAAGTGCTCAATCAAGGAACTGGTGGTATCTAAAAAAAAGCAGAAGTAGAAACTAAGAGAATGGAGTATTAATTTCTCATGTGCATGAAATCCTCCCACTGCATGATATCTGGGACATAGAACATAGTCTTGCCACGCTAGAACAAGGTACAGGGAAGATAAATCTTTTACGTGCAAAAAGATCTGAACTTCTCTTTAGGCTAACTCAATTTGATTTGCTAAATTGTCACGTTTTGCCTGAAGGAAGACATAGCCCTGAGATGGAGTGACTAGAGACTTTGTATAGGTTTAATTAGCCCTCTAAGCATAAAAAAATTTTAACCACACCTGAATACTGATAAGTGCAAATAAATAATTTGATCAATGAAAATGTCTGAAGGGATTTGTTTTCTTGCAGGATAAACAGCTTAATCAGAATTCTCGTATATTTATACTGCCCACTAGGAGATTCAGGTACTCTAACTTCTATCTTCTTGTGGTTTTGTGGTTTTTTGTAGTAATTTTCTTCCCGCTTGGTGGGACTTTTTCTCTACTCTTGTTCTTTAAAGCAACTGGGGGACAAAACTTGCCCTTGTATTTTAAGATCAGGCTCAATGGGTACCCTTAAGTGTCCTAGTATGTGTACTGCACAACTCTCTTCTGACAGCCTCCTCTGGTATGAGTCCTTGGAAATGAAGTGCATGACAGTAAATGGTTTAAAGGCGATAAAGGCGGATCCCATACTTGCGTAGGAAGGATAATTGCAGCCATTTTAAGAACTGCCTGAATGTTTCAGAGTGGTGACTCATCCCTAGGTTCCCCTGCACAGCCAGTATATATTTCTATCTCAACTGTCTTGCAACCAGGACATTATAATTCTGTTTATGTTTGTGCATGTCTATCCCCTGTATGGCTTAGCCTGCCTTAACAGTGTGTAAATACTGCTGAGTAAATAACAAATGAAAGGTGAGCCTGGAAAGACACTGTTCTATTAGTCATTAAAAAGCTCTGACATCTGGGGTAGAATTTTCATTAATCTCTTTTCCAAGAGACTTTCAGTGAAGGGTGAATGTCAGTCACCCAGCATGCTGATTTGATAATAGTTTGGATGCATTTCAGATGCTTGTCTGTAAATTAGACTGGAAATGTTGAATTTGGAAGGAAGGGGAAATGGATTATTTCAGGATGCTTGAGTACCTCTAGTTATATTCTGGTTTAATGCTAATGAAAATCACTCTTTTCTTGTGTCAATATGATGACTCCCTTCCCCACCCCCAATATACTGGAGGTGACAAGAAAAGGGAATCCTCTGAATATTTTGATATGTCTGAAACAGATTTTGTTGCTTTTTTTAAAAAAAAAAGATTTTGTTGCCTTTAAAAAAATAAAGAAAAAAGATTTTGTTGCCAGAAGAAAGGTGCAAGCACAACTATGTGTCTGTTTCCCTCCACCAAAGTACTCACTTTGTTACTGATTCTGGCTCACCATGAACTGGCTTTGTAGTCATGTGCATTTATTGCTGGTCACACCTTCCCAGCACCTCCTTAAACTGCTTGTCTGATGCTTCTCCAGCATGTTTGGTTAGGCAGCATTCTCTGAGCAGGACACCTTTGTTACTCCATTTTTACAGCCATTTTTTAAATAAAAGATGGAGCAGACCCTTCATTTTCCTGAACAAAACTATAGCTACAGATGTACATAGATTTTGTCAGTGTTGAAGCATAGATTTGCTTTATTTATTTATTTTTTTTTTAATGCAAACATTGCAGCTTTGTTTAATATCTAGTTACAAGCTTAGGAACTGACTAACGGTAGTAGAAGTCCCTTGTCATAGCTGTAGTGTTATCTGAGATTAGTTGAATCAGTTTATAATTTCTTATTGCAGATTTTTCTTCCTATTTCTGGAGCCAAGTTGAAGCTCCATAGCAAAGTGGTCTGGGAGGAGTGGCTTGCTGCTCCCACTGAAATCATTTGATAGATAGAGCGATAGAGGGCTTCAGGGAAGTGCTCTGTCACTTTCAAAAGGAATAGTGTGTTTAATTAAAGTAATCTCTGTTTAGATTAAAATAAATCATTTTAATGCCAAGGGTGGGTTTTTTTAATGACTGTGGGATGCCCTTCAAAGGAGAGGCAGAAAGCTGATACAGTACTTAGAAGTCTATTTCCTAGACTCTTATGAGTGATCATTGAGGAGGTGTGCTCTGCTAAGAAAATGATGTTTCACAGAAACATGGAATTGTCGGAGTTGGAAGGAACCTCTAGAGATCATCTAGTCCAGCTCCCCTGCTAAAGCAGGGTTGCCCAGAGCACATCACTCAGGATTGCATCCAGGCGGGGCTTGAAAACCTCCAGGGAGGGGCAGTCCAAAACCTCCCTGGGCAACCTGTTCTAGTGCTCTGTCACCCTTGCCATAAAGAAGTTTTTCCTCCCATTTGAACGGAACTTCCTATGTTCCAGCTTGTGCCCATTGTCCCTCATCCTGTCACTGAAAAGGGTCCCCTTCAACCCACCCTTCAGATACTTGTGAACATTAATAAGGTCTCCCCTCAGCCCTCTCTTCTCCAGACTAAAGAGTCCCAGCTCTCTCAGCCTTTCCTTGTAAGGGAGGTGCTCCAATTCCCTTAATCATCTTTGTTGCCCTACACTGGACTCTCTCCAGTGATTTCCTGTCTCTCTTGAACTGGGGAGCCAGTTTATTAAACAGCATTCCACAGCACACCAGTAATTAGTAGAACATGTGGCACTGGGGGAAAGAGCAAAAGTTCTGGACCAGAAAAGTTCAAAGAGATGGAAACTTTCCAATGCATCAGAAGACTGACTTTTAAAAAAGTGACAATGCATGGACTGTAGATTGCCAAGTCAGGCCAGCACTGTAATAGTTGCCAAAAAAAGTGTCCTGCAGTTGCACAGACTCAAAATATTAGGTCTACAGATAACTTTTAGGAGTGTAAGTGCTCATAATGATCTTGGAAACGATTAATGATTTTGTTTCCAATTGTGAGGGAAGTTTTACTGGTGTTTCAGTCTCTCACTTTTAATTTCCTTTCTTTGCTTTTTTTTTTTTTTTTTGGCTTCAACACATTTTGATATCCCTATTTACTTCTATGCCTACGTATGCATGGGAGCACCTGCAGTGGTGGGAGCACCTGCAGTGGTGAGAGCACCTACAGTCTCAGAGCCTTCTCCCAAGTACAGCTGAACGTTTCCTGCACTGAAATGCAGTTGGGAAACAGCTGAACGGTTCCATGGAGTTAATCAGGTGATACGTGCTGTTGGGGATGGGGTTGATGTAGCAAAAATTTTAGCACAAATGAGCCCTGAAGGACTCTTTTCTCCTGGAAAGGGTGTGGGTGTGTGCCATCATGCCATGTAATGAGGAACTGAAACTTAAATTTCTACACGAGCTTGGAGTTAGGTATCTTGGCTTCCCGGGTTAAAGGAATGTAGGCAACAAAAGAAAAGGAGACTGGCATCTGATGATAATACTGGTGAACTGAAGGGGTTTTTCATCCAGGTAATGTCCCTGAGGAGCCTGGGTCCTGCACAGCTATGCACTGGTATTGTGAAATAATCACAGAGCTGCTGGTATACTCTGAAGTACTATAAGTAACTTCTAGGACATGTACCATTTTGTAAATGTTTGGCAGTTTTCCTTGGTTTCATTCAGCACTGAAGAGGTCATTTCCTCTTGGCATGCAGCATCCCCTAGCAAAATGTTACAACGAACAAAGCTGAACCCCTGGAACAAATGTCTTCTACTCTGAGGTGCATGTTCTGCTAATTTTCAATCCCTGATTTGGAGACAAAACACCAAGCTGAGTTTGGCTCGATTCCTAATGTTCTCAGTGTCTCTGAGAGCTGGGTTATTTTATGTTAGATATTTGCATGTGATTTTTCTTGAGTGCTCTGCGTTCAGGTGTGGGTTATTTTTTGGTGGTAGTTGTAGCAAAGTTAGGTGTTTTTTTTAATAAAGAGAATAGGACAGTGGTGCTATGGTGTGGATTATTTTTCATATGGAGACTTCCTTGGCTGTCCTCTTCCCTTTCTCACAGAGCATCTCAAGCTGCACAAGGGGTAAAATGGGGGAAACACTGAGGTACCCGAAAGAGTAATCTGTCACACAAACATCGGTCCATGGAACCTCTGTAATGCAGAGTCAGCTGATATCCCCTTGACTTGTGGGTGATAAGACTTAATGGCCAGAAGCCTTCAAGGAGGTATGTATTGATATTTGACAGGTTCTGTAGAGCCACAACATAAGAGTAAAGGAATCTGTTTA
The DNA here is from genome assembly GCA_013400055.1 of Nycticryphes semicollaris. Taxonomy (NCBI): domain Eukaryota; kingdom Metazoa; phylum Chordata; class Aves; order Charadriiformes; family Rostratulidae; genus Nycticryphes; species Nycticryphes semicollaris. The sequence continues at coordinate 461,504 of VXBJ01003154.1, read as the reverse complement.
TTACCTCTTGCATAAGAATTACGGTGTGGATGGATCCTTCCTCTTCAAATGAAGAGCTGTGAGGTCTAGTGATCTAATTCTGATTGTATTAATTATGTGCACATTTCACCACGCCTCACTTCCTCAGACAAAAATAACTATCTTGTACATTTACAGTAAAATAATTTGTATACAGATATTTTAAGAATAGCTTATCTCCTGAAGGATAAGCTAAGAGTGATTTTTTTTCATTTTTTTAACTGTTTTTAGTGCAAAATACTTGCAGTTCTGACATTCCAGTGTTAAAATCAAAATGGCAAATGTGATGCTGAATGCTTTCATCTGAAGCTCTCTCTGCTTTTGACTTTACAATCAAGCCCTCCAAGATGATCAATTAAGAGTAATTTGTTTGATCCACTTTCTCCAAAGCTTATAGCCAGTTTCCTAGTTGTGGGGTCAAAAAGAATGTATTCTGGACATGTCTATATTGCTGCCCTCAGGGGGTTCCTTGGTAGTGGGAAACAAGTGTCATGGCAACTGAAAGAAAAGCCTCTCTTGAAGCTGTCAACCCAGCATGCTTCTCCATGCATGGCTCTTGCCATTCTGAACTGCCATTAAGAAAAGGTTTCTTCAATCTCTGTTACTCCCTTGCTTTCAATTTGCAAAAATCTTAAAGGTAAAAAATAGAGGTGAAATAAGAGATGCAAGCAAATCTTTAAGATTATGGTTCAGGCCTGGAAAAAAAAAAAAAAAAAAACCAAAAAAAAAAAACTCAAAAAAACAACCACCAAAAACCAAACCCAGACTTTTATGGAAATCAGTGGGAAATGCTGTTTTACTTCTCAATTAGACATTAGGAATTTATTCAGTCTAAAACCTCTTTATTTACAAATGAACTTTTCCTATTTTGCACAGGCAGAAGCAGAACCAGTATGAAATCTCTCAGTTTCTTAAAACTTGTCTTTAATGTGAGTCCTTACTATGTGTTTGGGTGCCAATTAATTTTTTTTTAACTCTTTTGCAAGAAAACACTCAAACACCAGAGTTAAAACCAAGACTCTGTAGAGTAAGTCAGCATAGACAATCTTAACTAGTGCTTGCAAAGTACAGAAATCATGGAATAATACCAAGCTAGCATGCTGGCAATGCCTTCTATAGCTCTTTGGGTCAATTGTGGTGTTTGAGTTGCCTGTTAAACAACTGAAGTCCAGAGCGGAGGTGGGTTTGTATGGGCTCGTTGCATCTGGTAAATATAATTGAAAAACCATCACCTTCAAAGCAACCTTGCTAATGTGCTGATGCTTCATAGAGCTAAATGGAAGGCATACCTGAAAAACTCCTAATGTTAAACTAAATGCAATGAATTATGAGTCAAATGAACAAACAATCAAGCAGGCTAGAAGCACAATGAAAAGTTGTTGCTTGATCATGCGGTTTTGCTGAGTTTAAAACCGTGTTAGTGCTGTTTACACTCACAGGAGACTGACAGAAAATTTGTTTTGTTCAGCATGGTTGGAAGCAGCTGTGAACACTTCACAGAACTGACTGCTGAGTTGGAGGGCCTTCATCTTGTCTGCAAAATTTTTGGATGCTTCTGTGACTTCAAGATCTGCCTGCTGCAAGAAGCAGCAAATCTGATCACTTTTGGTCAAATGCTTTTGTAATGATGAGCAGGATTAGGATGAACTCAGCTTCTGTTTTTATATTCAGCAACTGAGTGCCTGCAGATTTTTCCCTGTCTGCCCATCTTTTCATTCTTCCTAGGGTGAACTACAAAATCATTGGGTTGGGAGGGCAATTCTGGAAATCATCTGGTACGTAGTCCGCTCCCTCCCACCCCCACTGGCTCAGGTGGTAGTTAACTCCAGGACTGTGTCCAGTCTGGTATTTGATATCGCTAAGGATGGACATCCCACAAACTCTTTCCGCAACTAATTCCAGTGTTTGATCATCATCAGTGTAAACAAGTGTTTCTTTAGGTTTAAAAAGGTCTTCCTGTATTTCAATTTGGGACAACTGCCTCTTCTCGTGTTGCTGGAACTACCAAGAAGTCTGGCTCTATCTCCTTACTCCTCGTCAGGTATTTATTATATACAGTGATCAGATCTCCCTAAGCCTTACCCTACCTCCTTATCCACCAATCCAGCTGATGTTTTATGTCATCAGGTTGGTTAAGCATGATTTTTCCCAATTTAAATCTTTGCTGACTACTCATCACTTTCATGTGTTTGGAAATGGTTTCCAGGAGGATTTGCTCCATCACCTACCCAGGACTGAGGTGAAGCTGACTGGCTTGTAGTTCCCTTCTTGTCCATAGGAGTGACCCTTGCTTTCCTCCAGTCATAGAAATGTAGAATCATCTAGGTTAGAAGGGAGGTCTGAGATCATTTAGTCCAACCATCAACCTAACTGATAAAAAACAAGAACATAAAAACCCAACAACCCATCACTAAACCACATCACTAAGTAGTATGGCAACCCATCTTTTAAATACTTTCAGGGATGGTGCCTCAACCAATTCTCTGGCAGCCCATTCCAGTGCTTAATAACCCTTTCAGTGCAAAAATTTTTCCTAATATCCAGTCAGAACCTCCCCCGGCACAACTTGAAGTCCTTTCCTTTTGTCCTATCGGCTGTGACTTAGGAGAAGAGACCAACCCTCATCTCTCTACAAGCTCCTTTCAGGTACTTGTAGAGAGGGATAAGGTCTCCTCTCAGCCTCCATTTCTTCAGGCTGAACAACCCCAGCTCCCTCAGCCTCTCCTCATAAGACTTACACTCCAGACCCCTCACCAGTGTTGTTGCCCTTCTCTGAACACACTCCAGCACCTCAATGTCTTCTTTGTGATAAGAGACCCAAAACTGTACACAGTCCTTGAGACGGGGCCTCACCAGTGCCAAGTGTAGTGGGATGGTTACCTCTTGAGTCCTACTCACCACACTGTTCCTGATACAGGCTAAGATGCTGTTGGCCTTCTTGGCCACCTGGGCACACTGCTGGCTCACGTTCAGCTGACAGTTGACCAACACCCCCAGGTCCTTTTCTGCCAGGCAGCTCTCCAGCCGCTCTTCCCCAAGCCTGTAGCGCTGCATGGGGTTGCTGTGACCCAAGTGCAGGACCTGTCACTTGGCCTTGCTGAATCTCATCCTTTTGGCCTCAGCCCATTGACCCAGCCTGTCCAGATCTCTCTGCAAAGCCTTTCTACCCTCAAGCAGGCCCACTCTCCCATCTGGTTTAGTGTCATTTGCAAACTTATGGAGGGTGCATTCAATTCCCTCATCCAGGTCATTGGTAAAGATATTAAAGAGAACCAGCCCCAGTACCGAGCCCCGGGGGACACCACTTGTGACCAGCTGTCAACTGGATTTGAATCCACTCACCACCGCTCTCTGGGCCTGGCCCTCCAGCCAGTTTTTAACCCAGCAGAGAGTACTCCCATCCAAGCCATGGGCAGCCAGTTTCTCCAGAAGGATACTGTGGGAGACTGTATCAAAGGCCTTACTATAGTCCAGATAAACAACATCCACAGCCTTTTCCTCATCCACTAAGCACTCATTTGTCATAGAAGGAGATACGTTTGTTAAGTGGGACCTGCCCGTTATAAACCTCTGCTGGCTGGGCCTGATCGCCTGGCTTTCCTTCACACACTGCATAATGGCACTCAGGGTGGTCTGTTCCATGATCTTCCAAGGCACTGAGGTCAGACTGATGAAGGAACTTGTGAACCTCAGTCCTTGGGAACTTTCACCATTTCCTGTGATCTTTCAAAGATAATTGGGGGTAGTCTCACAATGATGTTGGCTAGGTCCCTCGGTGCTTATGGGTACAACCTGTCAAGTCCCTTGGACTTGTGCATATCCAACTTCTTTATACTTTCCCAACACTGATCCTTGTCCACCAAGGGTAAGTCTTCAGTGACCTCATAAATTTGTTGGTAAGATTGGCATTTCAGAGGAAATGCCTTTTCATTGATATCCAGTATCTGGGTTTGATGTTGAATAAGCTGACAAGACCTTTTCGATTTGGATCAAGCAGCATTCAGCTGGATGTTCTGAGATTTCAAAAACACATTTTGATGAGAGAAATAGTGAATACACTCATGCTTCTTCCTCACCCCACTCTGAAGAAAGTTTTCCAGAGCAATGATCTTTAGGTACCCTACATTTCAGTTAGTTAGCTTTTTTTGGGCATGTATGGTAGTGTGGATGATTTGAATTGAAAGCTGAAGGATTCTAAATAAACCAAAGCTAAGGCAGTAGAAGAATGGAATTTGGTGGAAAAAAAAATGAAATGGAACAGGGCAGGGGCAGGGAGGAGATATTTGAAATCTAAATATTACTGTGCTCTGACATATAAATAATGTATATTGTACTCTGACACAAAACCTGTAGAAAAAGAAATTAAAATTCACAGGATCGTGAGGAAGGTCCTCTACTTCAAAGATTTTTGGGGTTTTTTTTTGGTAGGTTTTTTGTGTGGCTTTTTAAAATTTTTTTTTCCTTTGCTATTACTGGTTAGTTGGAGAGCAAGGAGTTAACTTGAATGTATGAGCTATGAGCTGAAAAGTCCTTTTAAAGCTCTGTTTGCAGAATTAACAAAATGTAATACTGGTAAATCTGCAGTTTACTGTGAAAAGTGGCACTTCTACATGCTAAACTAAATCCAGATTAGAAGCTGCTCATGAATAGTGAACAAGTCCTGCTAGAATTATCCTACCCCGTTTTACTTGCCTGGAATTAAGTGGGTAAATTAATCTTAAAATCTTACATAATTTCTCCTTCTGTGAATAAATTGCAGCCTTATACAAAGGTAAACCATTGCAATTGCATTTTTATATTTTTTTAACATCTTATTTGGTAGTGATTTTATACCTCTGTCATCTAGTGTGATCTTGATTTTGTTGTCAGTGTTTATTCTTGGTTCTTTGTAGATCTCTACCAGACTTATATACAGTTTTGTGTGAAGCAAGGCTTATCAAAACTGCATCAGGATAGCATGGTGGTGACGTTTTTGGGCTTTTGATCATAGTTGTAAGGATAATATTACTCATGTATTTCCTACTAATGACATTAGTAAATTGTATCTACCAGCTGGTCTATCTGACTACACTTGCCTCCTATTGACTTGTTCAATCTGCCACGTTTTGTTTGGAGATGGCAATCCTGTTTGAGCTACTGTTAAATTATTGAAACAACTGAACATAATACAGCTTCAATAACAAGCTCTACAGTAATTCAGCACATGACAGGCTCTCTGTCCACATCTCCTATGTATGTCGTTAGTCTTTTCCCTCCTTTTTACTTTCTTTGGTCCAACTGTCCATAAGAGGAAAAGTTTAGACTGATGATCGGAGCATGGACATGGGAGAACTGGATACAGACTCCTGACACTGCTGCTATCTTCTTGGTATGGCCTTGAGTCTACCCTTTGACTCTAATTTTCCACTTGAAAAATAATAATAATTTTTAAAAAGTAGTATAGATATTTAATTAGCATATAATAACTACTGCATCTCATGTTTAGCTTGTACTACAGTTGTGTAATTCTGTAAAAACACACTCTAAAATCTTTTGGGGCAAAATTCAGTTAGGATGAAGGGATGTTAGTAGTCTATACTTTAGGTAGACTTGTGCAGAGATACACTTCCCTTCTCCTCCTTCAGACACTCAGTGAGATATGACTGCCTGTATGCTGATCAGCAAAAGGATGCTGGGATGTAGTCAGTCAGTCACAGAGCTGCACATGAGGCACTGAGCGCACATTAGGACCCCTAGACAGATGAGCATATTTTTCTGTTTCCCTAGTATGCTTCTGAACTCATCTTCATCTCTCACCTGAGTTGGTGTTTTTTTCCTTCTCCCCTGCTGATTTCTGAAGTCCTTCCCAGTCTCTGTTTAACAGTGTGTTTTTAACCAGTTCAGGAGTGTTGCTCTTGCTCTGACATAGCTTTCGATCTAAAATCATCTTTGAAACAACCAAGGGTAAGAGCACTTTGATTTATTATTTACAGGAAATGTGCATTTGTAGCTGTGCTGATGAAAAGCCCTTTTGAGATGATAGAAAAGTGTTAACTTCTAAACTGAGTTCTGCCTTTGCTAATATAAGTACAAAAACACACATGGATTCAGAAAGTATACTTTTGTAGTGTTTCATTAACTGTGCAAAAAAAAAATATTTTTTAAAAAACTTCTCTTGGGGTAGAGCTAGATAGAAAAGTTGGTTCACTTAGTGGACATCTAAATTATTCTTAGGTACCAAGGTGATGCCTGAATTTTACATCATTTTTTATATATGACTTTATAATATTACAGTAGCTGACTGTGGCAAATTGTGCATGTATTGTAAAGCACAGAACATAAAAAAAACCCCAAAATCTCAAAGTTAAAATACCCCCTTCTCACGAGCCATATGAAGTGCTGTATTCAGTTGTGTTATTCCTCCATCTCAAAGGCCATGTGGGGAAATAGACACATAATAATTATTCAAAAATGCTCAAAGCTTCAGTTGAGATGAATCAAATGTAAGCACATGGTGATGGGGCAAGGCACATGGCCATGATGGAGAAGGGACCAAATCTGTTCCTCCGTTTGACTCAAATCAAGGCTACTTCTGCTAGTGCCAATCGTGGGTGCTGACACCCTCCTAGTTTGTTCCACTCCATCCCTTTTCTTCTACTAATCTGCAATGATGCAGCCAGCTGGGCTGGGGCAAAAGGGCAGTCCCAACTTTCTGTCCCTCGGTTTTGTGCCTTAATGATACTCTTTCCATGGCTGACAATAGAAATATACAGTGGTTAAAGTGTGTGGCTTTGCTTTGTGGCTGTCTGTCTTTCTTTCCCTGTCAAGTAGTTGTTGTTTACAGCTGAGTTGCAGTCAAAATAAAGTGCTATGCATCATGAACAATTAAAACCATGTTATTTTGGAGCAACAAATCCTGACTGTGAAATTGGCCATAACATGTTGCAATGGGCTTACTACTTTTGCAATAGTAACTCATTAGGTCTACTTTCTCTCGCTCTCTCTCTCTCTTTTTTTTTTTCCCACAGAGTCTGGAATGGGCTTCTCTGAAAGTCAGAGATGCTGCTGTGCAGTGCTTCACTTTACTCTCATAATCCACATCATCTTCTAATAAGGTGGCTTCACACTTAATGAGAACCCTTGACTACAAGTGTCATTAACCTGCTCTCTGCCTCAGGTGTCTATAAGCATTCTTCTCCTGCTTCTTTGCTTGTTGAAATACACAAGTTACGGAAAGCATTGTAAGGGAGTGGAAGATGATGTAGAAATGCTGTGGTGAGCTTTTTGTGATAGATCCTGGCTTGGGGGTGTGGCAGAGGGGGATTAACAAATGTTATACCTCATTGCATCTTTTAAAACAGAGGTGGTGTAAGTGCCCTGATTTATTTTAAAAGGGAGGAAATTACCTGAGTTACAGAAATATGCTGCTGACACAAGCTACCCTCAGAATAGACTAGCATAGATAGATTAATAAAAATCTTATTGGACAGCTTACAGTACAACCACTAACCTGAGAAATAAAATCAGGCAAGGAAGAACACATGCAGGATGGAAGGGGAAGACAAGTGACTTTATGTGGCCAAAGAACATCCTGAAACATAGTGTCCCGTGGTGAGGGAGTGGTGGTGGTAAAACAGAGCAGAACTAAAAGATCTTGATCCCTGGAAAGGCTTGATAGCAATATTATTCATGCTTGACATGCATCAGTATCTGCCACGCTTGTATTCTTACTTATTGCGTCTTTACCAAGATACTGTGCAGTGATAATGGATCACTCAGGGCCTCATACTTTATGTGTCTGCTTTACTAAAGCGTGAGTTGGGCAGCTAAGCGATACTACAAACCTTTGGAATTTCATACTCTACAGAGTGTTTAATTGGTTTTCCTTGGCTACCAAGGGCATTAGCCATTGTCCACTACATACGTCTCTCTGGTTGTCTACCAAGGGTTCTGTACATTAGCCAAATCAATTTTCCATGTTGTTTGGCAGAAAATCAAGGTGAAACTCTGCCAAATATGTGTGAGAAATATTTGAACTCAGAGGATGAAAAATAAAATCCCTGTAGGAATAAACATAAAGGTAAAGTGTTCCTTGTATTGGACAGTATAATGTCACCTTTCCTGTTTAATATTAATCCTTTTTGGGTTTTCCCCTTTCTTATTGTAATATCTGTTTTCTTGTACTATTGAAATGTCTGTTGGGGTCTATGCCATATCTTGTCTGCTCTGTGAGGAGACAGACTGGTCCTGTGTTGAATCTCCTGAGCAAACACTCTCAGGAAAGTGGCTCTGTTCCCAGATTCATTGCAGATGTATCACACATATAATCATGTACAGTCTTAACTGGTCTGTGCTTGCCCGCCTGAAATGGGCAAAATATTACTTAACAAGAACCTTTGGAAATAAGTGACAACCTTGGACCATATTAATAAGAGGAGAGAAATTACCAGCCCTGGGTGCTGTTATGGCAGTACTTAAAAATAATTTCTTAGCTTTGCAGATATTCTTAACCGTTGCACAAGTTTTCCTTGATCAGTCTCTATGGTTTTTTGGATTATGTCCTTCATTTTTTTATAAGCATTTCTGTATGCTCATAATCATTAATTAAATAGCAACTATCTGTAGCCAAGAATCAATTTATCTAGCAGCAATTTATCCTGACTAAAGCAGAAAAAAAATTAGGAGTGGAAGTTGTATTTTTAAGCACTGAATTATTTCATTTCAGAGGCCTTGATCAAATTAAATGGAGGATCAAATTAAGTGCCAACTGGTGACTAAATTATACTGAAGAAACTGGACTTACAACAACTACTTTCCCGCATGCAAATGCTTATGAAGTGAAAATGAGTAGTTATTCACAGCTGTAGCATCTGTGTCCCATATTTTTGACTCTTTCTTTCATCTGTCCCTCAGTCACATTAGAGAAAATATTGTTTCAAACTGCATGTGCCCCTAGTGCAGCTCTTAGGTCTGCTTTCAAGAAATGCCATACAAGTAATGGAGTTACTCTGTTTCCTAACCCTGAGGCAGTAACTTAAGAAAACAAGCAGAGCAGAACTGCCTGTGAATGGGGACAGGAGCTATACAACTGGCAGCCTACAAACCACATATGCTCAGCAGAAGCATTGTATAGTTCATCCTATGAAATACTGCAAGAATCTCCTGTTCACATTCTTAATATACGTGGTTATATAGCAATGCATTTTTTTTTTTGTGAAATAGCTCAACGTTCTTCATTCAAAAGTGTAATTGATTTAAGTACTGTGTGGAGTTCTGTACCTTTGCTAAGAGAAGGAATAAGCAGGAGCAAATGAAATGTGGTCTCACAGTGTGAGATAGTAAAGCCAAAGCTGCAAACGGAGAATAAAAATATTTATTGAGAAGTACATTAATGTTCACACTGTAGCTTTTTTGCCCTAGTTGTATGTGAAGCACCTCAGACCAAATGTCATCCTTGATGTACCTCCATGTAGACATATGGGGTCAGGCATAGATGGTAATTAACAGTTGGTAGGATGAAGCCTGATCAGTAAGTCCTGACAGCCAATTTGCACCAATCACTTTAGACAACTCTAGTTTATGAGTCTAGAGGCAGATTTGTATCTCCAAAGACATGAGGAGTGTGAAAACTCCCGTGTAGTCTCCCATGCCTCTTAATTTGTCTGTGCAAGCAGTAAGTCTTTTGATTAATCCTGTGAATCAGCTGGGTCAGTGTTTTCAGTCTCCAAAGGTATCTTTTGTGCTTTGATCTGCTGATTACTCAGGGAAAAGTATCTTGTTTGTAAAATGGTTGGGATAGAAATTATTTTGCAGTGTTGATGTGCCCCTTGCTTTTAACTGTCTCTTGGAAAGCCAAAAATATCACATTTGTCAAGGACAGAGATCATAGAATCATAGAATTGACTAGGTTGGAAGGGACCTTTAAGATCATCTAGTCCAACAATAAACCCAACTCTGATAAAAAATAAAAACTCATCACTAAACCTTGTCACTTAGAAATATGTCGACCCATCTTTTAAATACCTCCATGGATGGTGCCTCAGTCACCTCCATGGGCAGCCCATATCAATGCTTAATAACCCTTTCAGTGTAAAAATTCTAATTGGAACCTCCCCTGGAGCAAATTGAGGCCATTTCTTTTTGTCCTATCGGCTGTGACTTAGGAGAAGAGACCAACCCTCATCTCTCTACAAGCTCCTTTCAGGTACTTGTAGAGAGGGATAAGGTCTCCTCTCAGCCTCCATTTCTTCAGGCTGAACAACCCCAGCTCCCTCAGCCTCTCCTCATAAGACTTACACTCCAGACCCCTCACCAGTGTTGTTGCCCTTCTCTGAACACACTCCAGCACCTCAATGTCTTCTTTGTGATAAGAGACCCAAAACTGTACACAGTCCTTGAGACGGGGCCTCACCAGTGCCAAGTGTAGTGGGGTGGTTACCTCTTGAGTCCTACTCACCACACTGTTCCTGATACAGGCTAAGATGCTGTTGGCCTTCTTGGCCACCTGGGCACACTGCTGGCTCACGTTCAGCTGACAGTTGACCAACACCCCCAGGTCCTTTTCTGCCAGGCAGCTCTCCAGCCACTCCTCCCCAAGCCTGTAGCGCTGCATGGGGTTGCTGTGACCCAAGTGCAGGACCTGTCACTTGGCCTTGCTGAATCTCATCCTTTTGGCCTCAGCCCATTGACCCAGCCTGTCCAGATCTCTCTGCAAAGCCTTTCTACCCTCAAGCAGGCCCACTCTCCCATCTGGTTTAGTGTAATGACACTGACTGCAAACTTACTGAGGGTGCACTTGATTCCCTCATCCAGGTCATTGGTAAAGATATTAAAGAGAACTGGCCCCAGTATTGAGGCCTAAATATCATGCTGGACTGAGATTGACCCAGAAATTTGCCTACAGGATGATAGTCTAATAGTCAGTGGACTCCATCTGCTAAACCCGTGGGATTTAAAATTTGGGTCTAGCATGGTCAGACTCCTCACAGGGAGTTCATCCAGTGATCATGAAGGTTTCTTCCTCTTTACCCACTCTTTCTTGGCTCTCCTGGCATGCATACTGTGCTACTAGAACAAGCAACCAGCATGAGGTTGTATTTGATCAAGGACATTTCAGAATGAATCCACTGTTTTCTTTTGACATAATATGTGTGCTATTTGGACCTTACACAAGGTGTTTAACAAGATCTCTGTTGAGAATGGCTATTAGGGTAAAGAGAGAGCAAGGCTGAATCACTGCGGATTTGCAGCTGATGGTGTATTGATTTAAGGAAAAGAATGCTGAATTTATTGTAAGAGTTGACAGCATAAAAGCAGGATGGAAGATGAATGTTAGCAAAACTAATGGGATGTGTAATGCCTTAGGAAAGAAAATGGAGAAGAGAGGTGATAATCTTTCAGTATGGTGTAACTTGGTTATGTTCTCCCTCAGTTAGCTGAGATAGTTAATCATAATTTGGGATGTTCTTGGGCTGTTTGTGATGGATCTTCTGATAATTGGTCATGAAAACTGTAAAATATAAAAGAGGTAATATTGAAACAAAATGATGGCAACTCTGCTATTATTACATCCTTCTGGATTTTGGGTTCAAGTCTTTCTCCCAGCTATTAAAAGAATATGTACTGTAACCAGTAGACTTATTTAATTGAAAAATTTTTCTTTATGAAGTTATTCTAATGCTTTGTTTAGCTTTGTAACACAAGTTATAACATGCAGTACTGATAACTACAGTGCATTACAGAGGTTTACTTTCTCAAGAGATAACAAGTGGATAATGCCTTTCACCTGTGGACAGCTGCTGTTTTGTAATGGCTTTCAATGGTCTGTGTAGTACAGCTATGAAAAGCTTTTGGTCCTTTTCCTGGGACTGCAGCGATGGAAGGACATGCAAGTTTCATTCTTGTGCTATGTTACTGCCTTGCTGACTAAATGAATGTGGTCACTCTTTCCAGGCACCTGGGATAGCCAGAGGGTTAAATCCCAGCAAAAGCATTTTTTTTTTTCCTCCATAATTTCTTAGATTTTTGGCATTACTTCTGAAATGTTGGCAATAGGCAGCCTATATTTTTTCAAATTGCTCACTCTCAGCAGACATCCTGATTTAAGAAGGCCAGCTGTTCATCATTACTCAGGGCACTCATTAAAGACCAAATCCGCTGGACTCATCATTACACTCAAGTTATGGAGTGCAATGTAAATCAGAGTTAAAACAAATGGTGAAAATTTGTTAACAATCTTAGATTTCAATATTTTTTTTAACAGCTTAAATAATATTTCATAATCTGTTAAGATTTAAACAAAGTAAGCAATGATTTATTATGATTTTACTGAAGATTAACATCACATTAACTCTCTGTTTACAGTCACAGTAGTTTTAATGTAACTATTCAATTATGGTGACTTGAGAGATAAGAGCAAAGTTACTTTCTATAATACTGCCTACATTTTCTTAGTAAGAAGTCAGCAAAATCTTAACATATGGAATAATACCAATATATTAGCATATACATTGTGGAAGTACTATTGTTATGTCTGTAATGTTAGTGGTAAAGCTGAAGGTTGTGGTTATTTGTTGTGCAATTATCATCTTGCTAAGACTGCAGTAATTGGACAAGGCAGTCGGCAACATTTTAGTGCTCCAGGGAGATCAGGGTATTTTGGTTAATGCTGGACTGCCCAGAGAACAGTGGTATGAAATAGTTCATTTCAGTTATTCACTGTTTTACAGCAGTGATACCAGAATGGTACAAATGTAAAAGGATGCTGTCAGAAGAAATTTGGCTTGAATCTGCTGCTTGGCTTTTGTGAAGCGCTTGAAAAACTTTTATTAGAAAACTTTATTTGATCAACATTTTGCATTAAAACAAAAATCCAGCAAACTTTATTTTATGTGCTCCCAAGACAAGCACTGCAAATATAACACTTGTGCTGATGTTTCTGAATGACATCATTGTCAAAGATGCAGGGTGACTTTTTTTGGTTCATAAACTATCAATGGGAAAAGGAACACTAGTAGAAACAGTGTAATATTCTGCCATTTTTGTTTCTGTGCTAATTAAATTAACTGTTCAGTTTTCTTCATTGTTACCTGGCTAGATCCTTCATTCTAGACTGAACATGGCCAGACAAAGCTGCAAGATGCTGTGGATCTCGTAATTTCTTTGTCTGTTAAATGGCCTTCTATGAAATTTCTATTTTGTGTGTATGTTGGTATACAGTCAAAACAAACTTCAGTATTCTCTCTGATAGTTAAATAGCCTGAGTTCCTTTGACTGTTGATTATAAAGCAAGTTTTCCAGGCATTTAGTGATTCTTTAAGCTATTTTAAAAATATACTTATTTTGCCATTTTCTTTTTGCTAAATAGGTGCCAGATTCAAACTCTTCTATAGAGCTTATCACAATGGCACATAGGACTCAGCTCTTTCCTATGTATTTCAGAGTTGATTAGCTGAAGTGGCTCCTTTCACCACAAGTTTCATGGAAACATGTCTTGGGAGACCTCAATGTCTTGAACTGCGGCAAAACGCTCTGGGTGAATAATCTGGGAACAGAGGCTGTGTGTGGCTATGCCTGTTTCCTTCCCCTGGAAGTCTGTACTCTTAGAAGATGCATAGTCTAATGCTTGAGGGGTGTGGGATGATCCAAATAGCCTGGGGCTGCTGCCACTCTCCCTTTTTTGGGAGTCCATATTGTGTAAATTTATTGGCTGTAATCTGAGAGGCTTCTCTCCTCCCCTGAACTGTCGGTTTAATGTCTGCGAAATAGCTTAGATCCCAGAACACATCTCCAGAAATGCTGCTCTTCAATGGTGGCTCCACATTTAAAATAACATGTTAAGGTCTATTACTTTAGAAGGTTTGAATTTGTGTAATGCATGCCATGCTGATCTTGCATAATTACAATTCATTAATTAAGGTCAAATCTAATACTTTACAGAAGTCTATTACATTAACAAGTTTACCCTCCTATCAGCAAAAGCTCATTTGAAAGCAAGATTTAGTTTTCATAAGCCCACATGCACTGTCTTTGATTACATTGCATTCCTTCTAATGCCTAACTGTGCCATAAATTAGTCATTTAATGTTTTTGTTGGGCTTGGTGCCAGGTCTACTGATTGTTGATGTTAAACCAGTCAGCCCATTTGCCTTTGTGTAAACTATTGTTCAGTCACTACTTTATTTTCTTGTACCACTTAACTTTTTTAGTGCTTCAGAAGCTATTGAAAATCTACCTCAGTGGTTCAGTTTGCTTCTCAGCCAGATCTTTTTGTATGATTGCAGGTGATTTTTTGGCTTTTTTGTTTTGTTTTCCTGAGTACTTTATTTTTGAAATCTTAAACGGGTATTTACATTCCAACAGAAACTGAAGATGATGCAGAAGTATTTTGTTATCTTTAGAGTATACAAATACTTTCAACTTTTCCTTTACAAAATTCAGGAGAACGGTATTTAATACCTCTGCCCTCTTTTATATTATCATACATAACTTGCTAGTAATCTGTATCTGCTATTACTGAGATACATTTGTGTTCTTGCTGTGCTTAAAAACCTTTGAGTGCTAGTCAGAGTGTTGCTTTTATGTCTATTGTTTCCTGTATAAAATTTCTGGTCTTTCTAGCTTTTAATTCATATCCACTGTTATAATGCTGTCATCTTCTCTGGGTGAGTGTGTGTATTTATTGACAGATTTTTCTTGTCTCTCTAATAGAAGTTTTTCTTAGTCAACATGATTTTCATTCTTAACAGATGGATTGTGACTTTTGGAAGCATCTCCAAGTTGTTTTAAATGGTTCTTAACTATTTTACCTTAACTATAATTTGCTTTTTTTTTCTTCTCTAAGGTGACTAGATTCTGATGTTTTTCAGTTTGGCAAATGGATGTATTTACAGCCATTACACTTGGTAGTTTCACTTTTACAGCTGGAGGCAACAAGACAGTGAGATTTAACTGTATCTAAGCAATGCTTCATTCTCTCATTTTGGGAATGCTTTGTCTGTCCAGGTAATGGCCGATGTAGAAAGACCATGTGTTGGCTGTGGAATATTTGTGAGTCAAAGATTTTTATGTAAAACAAGTATAAGCTGCAGAATATTTTGGTACTAATATCCTGAGATCTCTAGAATTTTAGGTTAATAGTTCAGCTTGTTTTTCTCTTTACAACAGATAATTAACCCACAGGAGAAGGTTGTGCTGTGCTGCAGTGTGCAGTGGTGGTTGGTAGCAGATGCCACCTAGTATCTTAGATGGTGGTCATTAATAATAGAAGTTTGGGAGCTCTTGCTTCAGAGGTGTGATGGACTTAGCGAGAAGCATTGCTCACCATTGTTCTTTACCCAGCTGATTCCTACTGATTGCCTTTAAATACTGTCTTTTCTAATACATTCCAGTTTTAGTTCACTGTAATGAATTTATTTTTTAAATTTTTTTAGAGCTAACTACTCTGGGTTTATGTAGATGAGGAACTCTCGTTTCGTTAAATGGGTCCTTCACTAGCAATGTAGTCATAATTTCCTCATTTTCAGCCCATGTGATCAGTACAATGTCCCACTGTGGGCAATTTCTGAAACATCTTATGGCACTTACTTCGCTTCCAAGAAGTTCCCTGAAGTGCCTATCTGTATTTCTTGAGTAGTACAAAGCAACATGGGCTCAGGGAGGAAATTAAGTTAATCCCAAAGGCAAAAGCCCCACTGATGTAGTGGGGAGAGTGGATTTGTCATCTCTCAGTATACTTTTAGTGTTTGTCCTTGCAGGTTTGCTGTGTGCAAACAATAAGAGAGAAAGAGATTATATTTGTTCAAGTAGGTGTTGATTCATATGAGGACTTAACCATGTGCCTCATCCTCAGGGTGCAAGAAGGCTCATCTCTATTCAACAAAGCTTTTGTGTCACCACTTAGATAGGCATGTGCTCAAGTGCTTCACTGAAATAGAAATGTAATTATTTTCTGTGCATTGACTTAAACGCTTTGCTTAGGCTGGTACTTACCATGTCTTCAGTAATCTGTTCCTGATTCCTAAACAAACCCCTCTGTCCTTTTCAATAAAGGGTTTAATACTGAGTTGTACAATACACTTACCTGTGTTTCTGTGCTTGCAATAATGAACTTCAATGACAAGTGAGGAGCTAGAGTGGGGAAATCACAAGCTATGATTAAAAACACCCTTGTTTGCCTTCATTCTACCTGCTTAATCAAGTATACTAGGCCTGATGGACTTTCTATATCAATGCTAGAAAATAGCTCTCAGCATATTAAAAGTTCTGCCTTTGGAAAATATTGTTTGTCTGGTTTGTTTGGTTGGGGTTTTTGTTTGTTTGCTTGGCGGGGTTTTTGTGGGTTTGGTTGGTTTTTTTGCTAGTAGATTTGATGCCATGTTTGTGTGGCTGTCCTCGGTTGGATTATATTGGAAGAAAGGAACTGTACTAACATAGTAGGTATCCCTTGCTTAATTGCTGAGACTTGTATGCAACATGGCAGCACTTCTGTTCATTCCCACAGCAGAAAAAAAAAAAAAAAGTGGTATTTTTCAAAGCCACCTAAGGTGATGTGTTTGTGCAAATCCCATTAATAGCTTTTTAGATGGATTTAAAAAATGCTCGGTGTTTTGGGGAAATCATTCGTAAGAAGTAATGGAAATGAAGTTTTGCATTGAAGAAAATAGAAATATTTGTGGTTTTTCTGCTATTATGTGAAGGACAGTGTAATTGAAAAAACTTGGACAGTTGCAGTATGAAAAATAAAGACCAGAAATTCAAGTCTTCCATAGGCCAGAAGAAATAAACCATAATAAACCCACCTTTTATTGTGGGGCATCTAACTGGTACCTCAAGATGCTATTATTGGGCTAATAATTGCTAATCTTTAATGCTCACTGCAAGATTATACTTTTAAAAATGTCCCATGCAGTGAGATGTCAATCAAGTTAATAAACAAAAAAAAAAGGCATAGCATGGTGAAAATATGTTTGCTTGGCACGCAGGCATTTCACCAGGCTTGATGAAAAAATTCACCATTTGGTAAGTCTGTGACTATTGGCCAAGAGGCTTCTGCTTGATGAGCTCCCTTCTGACCCAAAAGCATTTAGATTAATTGGATTTCAGAAACAGTCCTACTCAAATTTTTTAGATGTTGGTTGGCCAAAGGTCACTCGATTGTCAGAAACTTTCTGGGCTATATTTCCTTGTTTCCTTGTTTTCTTACTGTTTCCTTGGACAAGGTTCTGCTGTTGAAAAATTATATAGAAGCTGCAACCTTTACTTTTTTTATAAAAACAGAGATAGAGTTATCTTTTTCTTTTTTTTTTTTTTTTTCTGGGAAATTTTATGTGGGCAGATATAATATAGAGAGTTTTTATAGTTTAAGACTTTACACAAACAAAATGTTATCTGGAGACTTAGGAGTTAGTTATGTCTTGCTGGTTTTTAGCCTGTAGTCCATACTAGGTATGTAACTCCCCTTGTTAGCCAGTGCTCGTGTGCCTATTTCCTTGTACTCTGCAAGTGCTTCTGCTTCTTCACGTTTTAAAACAGATTGGTAGACTCATTCCCCATCCACACATTCTGCTCTATGGCCATTTGATTTTTGTGTGCATCTGTGTGTCCTCATAGTCGAAAGTATTACTAGCGTCCTCCTGACCTGAGTGGTAGCACACTTGATACCTTATACCTGTGTCTCGGTACAGGCTTATCTAAAGGCAAGTTATTGTCTTTTCAGCTTCTATTTGATATGAGCCTGTACCTTAAGCTAAAGTGCATGCCTGTATCATCTCAAGTTCTGTATCTATCTGTGTAATGTGTGGTTTTGTCTGTACTATCACCTCTTTGTGCAGGCAGCAGAAGCATCTAAACCGGAGCTGTGGGACTTGCATGGGGGAAGACAGAGGACAACAGTAAATCCATGAAATACTATTGGACATCTGGGATGGTTTGTATCTTGCCTTTACCTTCTTCAGTGCTGATCGTTATTTAAATCTAGCAAGGCAAGATGATCAAGCTGTGATGCTGTTAGAGATGTCAGTACTGCTATTGAAGATATGCTTAACCCCATTTGCCATGCATAGGTGACTGCCAGAGTTTGGAGTGCCAAAAATATGACTAGGAAAATCAGACACAGACCATAAAATATAATTTTGATTAGCAACAGCATTAAAATGATACTCCTTCTGAGGTATTAAACCCATATATTTGGTTTCTGCTTCAAGGTGCTCCCTCATGTCCCTACAAAAGTTCTGTGCTTGCTTTTTCAATGACTTGCATTTTTTTGGTGTGTGCAAGGGACTATTCATGAAGATTCTGCCCTTTTGGGACAGAAACCTTTTCCATCAATGAGGAGAGATGATGCAGTTACCTCTGATGCCCCACTGGCTACCCTTTACCAGTGAGAGGAAAAGAGGAGAAATGGCTCAAAACATAAGTGTTTTTTCTTTTCCAAACCTCCCTCCACCCCTGTCCTGCTGGATTTCTGAAAGCGTTTATTCATCAAGAAATCTTGGATTAATTCACTTGCTACCATAGGAGAATAGAAGTTTGAAGTTACTGTGAAGTGGAGGTCAGACTCAGCCACCTGATGGTAAACACCTCAGTTCTCCTCACATTATTATTTCTGGTCTGTATAATTGCCAGCCTGCTTGTGTGGTGATGATTTGTATGGCATTTTGGTTGGGTAAGAAGGGGGTAAAGGTGATGGAGTGCAGATGGCACCTTCAGTTCTTTCACTGGGGAGGAGCTAGGTTGCTGAGAAGACTGTTTCTGAGCCTGGTTATCATGCTGTTTAGGGGCTGCTGTGCTCTTCATTTTTGTGTTCACTTCTCATCATCCCACCAACTGTGCAGAACTACAATGATGAAAAATACCCTTCTTTCTCCAGGCCACGTGTCCTTTGAAAGAAAAAGTAGAGGGGTTTGGTTTTGGTGCTGTATTGTTGTTTGTTTTGGGTTGGGTTTTTTTTTTTTTTTGATGTAAAGCTATCAGTTTTTGTGGGGTATTTTGATATTAAGCTGTAAGAAAAGATAAGAAAGCCCAGCTTGAATCTGGGTATCTCTGCCTAGGGCCTGAAATGTGTTCTTATTTATACCAGCAGAAGAGCACACACAAGGTGTGGAGTGCTTAGCCTGTTAGTCAAGTATTCTACTCTATATCACAGCAGGTGATGCTTGGATGCAGATTTTTGGTGTGTTTCATTTTTTTAATGCCAGCCAAGCCCTCCCTCTGCATCAGCCAGCAAGAAAAAAGATGACTTTGA
>VXBJ01003154.1:392792-442210 GCA_013400055.1 Nycticryphes semicollaris | reverse complement strand
AAGAATATTTAGCATATCTTTTAATTGCATAATAAGAAACCCACCAATTTTCACTGAATTCCATTATGGAAAATTTTGAATTTGGCCATGGACATTACAAATAATTCCTTAAGCATAAAAGGTTAGGAAATAGCATGTGTTGTATAGTGCTTTCCCTTTAACTCCATATAATAAGATTGTAGCTCTTTCTGTCTGTGCAAACCTTCTCTCCTGAGATCTCTGATGTACAGAAAGATTGAAGACAAGGTATTCAACCATTTCCTTGTGAAATGTCATCATTGCAGCAGATTCCAACTCAAATCAGATTATTAGACTGGAGAGATAATCAGTATGTGCATCGTTATTTCACAGTCATCTCTCTGAGACTTACAATACTGTGTAGATTATAAATTAGTTTGGGATGGTATGGGAAGTGTCTACCCATGCCAAATCTAGGCTTATGTGATCCTGCTAACACAGCACTTCACAAATTACACAGTGCAGGACACAAGGCTGGATGGGCCATAACCTTTAAAGGCCCTCAGTGGGATATGTTTGTTTTACACTCTTAATTATGGCAAATTTTTTCCCGGCAGCACAATGAGTTTAGAAATACAGATAGTTGTGTGTGCTTGGTGTTCTGGATGGGAGCGTACTGTGTAGCTGTCTAAAATGAGAGTTAGTTGAATGTTGGAATTGAAAAATAACAGATACTGTAGGCATCAGAGATGATCCAAATGAGAATTGATGTTTCCCAACTAAGCATGGGCTAACAGGCAGGGTTAGGGCAATAAACATCTACAGATATCTGGAGGGCGTCCACACCAAGCAGAAACAGAAGTGTTGTTTGGGGTGGTCCAAGAAATATAATGAAATTAAATTTGGCAAAGGAAAAGGCAAGCTGCATATTGCAAAAATAAGGGGACAAAAATCCCTGAAATGACAAAATTCTCTTAAAGAAACTGGCATCTGTTTTCACTTTATTTTGAGCAATCTGGTTGCTGGACTTTCTAGTTCATCAGAAAGAGTCCTTTCTTATTTGGGGTTTGGCTTCTTCATTTAAGTATAGTTATTCTAACTGTAGGGTAATATTTTCAATAATGTTATTGAATGTTTCTGAACAGTTACATATTTAGCATAGTCTGTTCCTTCCTCTCAGAAAATCCTTTCAACTGTGGAATATATTTTTTCCTTGAACACAAGACAGTTTGGGTGGATGGGGGAACCTCTTGTTTGTGGAGGCTTTTAAACCTAGTTTCTGAAAGCTTTCACTGTATCTCTGGTTTTGATTGGCATGTAAGTTAGTAGACAGGCGCCTAGTCACTGAAAGATACTTGCTGAGCTGTGAATGGGAGGATTCTGCCAGTCCTTTACTGTTCCTTAAGCACACCATGCAGTTCCAACGTGGCTTACAGAGTTTTTTTCTTTATAATGTCAAATCCACCCCTGCTCCCCTTCTCTTTGGTTCTCAGCCTCTTGCCCAGGTCATTTGCAGGTGATCTGAAGGCTGAGAACTGGTGCTGTGCTCAGAGAAGATGCTGTTGCCTACTCCCTGCCTCTTGATAGTCCTGTGTTCCCAAAGGGTATTTGCATGTAAGTGATGCATAAATAAAATTACGGAACCTTGAGCTGCAGATTACCTGCTTGTTTTTCATGTTCTGCTAAAATCCTGTGGCTCCTTGTTGTCTCTGCTCTCTCAGGATGGGAGAGTCAATGTTTGAAGAAGTGAAACGGCTGATGCTGATGGTTGTTGCTGTGCGAGTGAGGAAATTGCTTCTGCCCTCTGTAGTTATTGTCCCACAGATATTTTACTATTTCTGCTGCCGGAATTAATGCTGGATACTCCACTGCCAGAGGTGTATGCTGTTCTGTACTGTGTATTTGAGGGCTCTCCTCAGGTGCCAGATCCTGAGTGAGACAGTCAAAGAACCAAATCCATGGGTCATGGCAGCTTGCGGTCAAGGGTTCCTCTACAGAAAAAAAAAAGTTACAACAGATCTGTTTTTTGTTTGTGGGTTTGTTGGTTTGTTTCTTTTCTGTGTGTGGTGCAAAACCAAGATGTATGCAATGAGCTTTTCTCATCTGGAAAAAGTGAGGACATTCTCGCTGTTTTAAAGGTGAAGCAAGGTAACATGGATAAATTTAAAGTGGTTAACCTAACTGCAGACTGGGACAAAACAATGACACAAGTGAAAAGGGCTCCCTTTTATCAAGAGTTAATTGCTGGACTATTATATTCTGTAAACTAGCGTGCAGTTGGGAATTTGCATAGAGGGAATTTCTTTTTTTCTAGATGTGGAAGACACAAAGAGGATGATGCAGAGATGGTCTTGTCATGTAACAACAGACCTATAAAAATTAATTTATGAAATTTGACTGCTATTGCTAAGAGTGGGAGATAAGTGGATTGACTTGGTACCAAACGGCAAATTACACAAGACCATAGAAGTGAAGCTGTTAAGTGACATGTGAACTGGGAAACTGACAGATGCAAAATCCCAAATGAGAGGGACCATTGCTGAGTAGAGACTTTTCAAATGAGGCTGTGAAAGTGTCAGTACTCAGTCCAGGCTTTCCTGTTCAGCACTTTCATTGGTGGTCCAGAAAGTACACACAAAGCTGCTACTGAATTGGAGAGCCATCAGAAATGCCCACTGGGAGAGAGAGATGAAAGACTTTTTTTGGTTTATCAGAAAATTGTCCTGGGAACATTTGCAGTGCAGTACATAAAATACGTGTGTGTGTGTGTGTGCGCGCAGAATGGGTTCTGAAATATATTTAACCTAGTGAGGGAAAAGGCAAAAACAGAACTAGTGGCTGAAAATTTAAGGCCAGTAAATTTAAAATAGAAAATCAGTCTGCATACAAGAAATGCTAGTGAGAGAGACCGACCTCTAGAAAAAAATTTCCATGAGTGAAAACGGACTGTCTGGCTCTCTTTTCACATCAAAACTGTCTGGAAGATATATTTTAACCAAACAAATTTTACTCTTATTGGGGGTATGAGGACAGACTATATTGTTGTTAGATATGAAGGTGGCCAGAGTACATAATTTTAACAGTTTTCTTCTGGGTTTAATATCTTTGAAACTATAAACCTGAAACTATAAACCACTGCCTTTAGTGGTTTAAATTCAGTATAAATCTCTGCTTTTTGCCTCTCTGAAGAAGAGCAAAGTGGTTATGCTTTGTGGCAAAATTTCAGCAATTCAAGTAGCTGTACAGCAAGCAGGAGTAACGCATAATGCGGATCTTTCTTCCCAGTGCTCTGCATTGAGAAATACAGTTAGAAGGTTGGTTTTGTGATAACAGATTTCAGTTTTTGGGTCCAGAGGTGCTAACTCTGAAGATTCTGCCATATCTTTGGAGAGGCTAAAGAAGGTTTTTGCAGAATGTTCTCAACTTTCCACAGGAAGAAGTGAAGCAATAATGGTGTGGTATTAAGATGAGAAACTCTTTTTCTATTCTTTCCCCCTCCCGTTATCATTGCAGACAAACCAATCTGCTATAAAGCAATGTAGTTTTAATCACTCTGTAATTATAATGATGCACCAGGAACTTCATGAGTAGATCACAGAACACTTCCTTAGAATAAGGATTAATTGTTCTTTCAAGAGTAAGGAGCTAGAATATCCTTTTCTATAGAAATCTCTGTCTTTTGGAGAGACAGTGTCATCAGTAAAACACAGTTAATGTTAAATAACTGGTGAGACCCTGCCCGGAGTACTGCATCCAGCTCTGGAGTCCTCAACACAGGAAAGACATAGACCTGGTGGAGTGGGTCCAGAGGAGGGCCACAAAAAATTATCAGAGGGTTGGTAAACCTCTCCTGCATGGATGGACTGAGAAAGTTGGGGTTCTTCAGCATAGAGAAGACAAGGCTCCAGGGAGACCTTATTGTGGCCTTTCAGTACTTAAAGGGGGCCTACAGGAAAGATGGGGACAAACTTTTTAGCAGGGCTGGGCTGGTTGCAGTGAGACAAGGGCTAATGCTTTAAACCAAAAAAGGATAGATTAAAACTAGATAGAAGGATGACATTTATTTACAGTGAGGGTCATGAAGCACTGGCCCATGTTACCCAGAGAGGTGGTAGATGTCACATCCCTGGAAATATTCAAGGTCAGGTTGGACAGAACTTGGAGCAACCTGATCTAGTTGAAGATGTCCCTGCTCTTTGCAGGGAGTTGTACCAGATGACCTTTAAAGGTCCTTTCCAACCCAAACTATTCTATGATCCTCAACAGAAATAAATGCCTCCCTTCCTCCATCTGTTTTTAGGGCATGGTCATATTGAAAAATAATTCCACTTACAGCATGGTATTGGCTATCCAGAGAGGTTGAGGAGTCTTGTTCTCTGGAGATATGCAAAACCTGCCCGGATGCACCTGCTCTAGGTGAATATACTTTGGCAGGGGGGTTGAACTAGATGATCTCCAGATGTCCTTTCCAAGACCTACAGTTCTGTGATTACTTGTAAATTGCAATAGTTTGATTCTGAATATCTGAAAGAGAAGACAAACCAGTAAGGCTTCTCTTTAGAAAACTGTCTCAACTCATGTAAGCTAGAGAGTTTATTTGGTGTTCTCAAAATATCTTGCAAAAATGGTCTGCCTTCTTGAGATTCAGAAAACATGAAATTCCAGGGCTGGTCAGAGATTTCTGGTTTTGCCAATTAAAGTATTCTCACAGCCTTGGGAAAAAGTTAAAAAAAAAAACCCAAAACATGGGAACATATGCACTCACATGTCTCTCTCCCTGTCATCATAAAGGCTTTGACAGAATTAAGCGAACCATAGTGAAAGTATACCATGGAAGCATCTGGTCTGTGGTTTCAGCTGAATGCCCTTCATTTCATTGTCTGCTTGCTTGTGTGTGATGAATTTCATGGACTGACTCAGGTTGTTCGCACTGCCTTGCAGGCAAAGGATGTTACCCTCCACACAGTACTCAATGTCCTTCACAACAGATTGACTTCCCTGAAGAAACACAAGTATCATTCAAGCAGAGATGATACAATGGAAAGCACATTCTCCTAGTTTTTTGAATTGAAAGAAATTGCCCCATTTCTAGTACAAATGAACATCCCAAATAAAAATATATCATGGAGAGACCCAGTCAAGAATAGATTATTTTCTTGGGTTATGTGCAATTTGTAGGCCGACAAAAGGAAGCTGGCTGGAAATCTTTGTATAAACCTTGCAAGAATGAAAGTGAAACTAAATATCTGTTCTCTCTCTAGTCAGCACACTATTTTTTGTATTTGAATGTGAAGAGAACAAGAAACCTTCGAACTTAATGGAAAGGCAGAATGAAAACAATGAAGATGGTATTGTCCATGAAGATGAGACTTCTCCAAAGTCTTAAATGTGAATATCACTAAGCTTTCAACCTTTCTCTGTGTGTGGTCATTTCTCCAGTTCTATTGAATGAAAACTCTCCTTGAAATGCTTGTTGTTCTAAATGTGTTTGTGTTTGGATCTTCTGTAAAAAAGGGGATCGTGAGCAGAAGAAACATGAACCTAAAGGAAATTTAAATACCATTATGGCCCTATAAAAAAATGGATTTGATGACAGCTCTCCCTCTGAGGATCTGTCTGGTCTTCTATCTTCCTGTCAATTACTAGGAGAAGATGCATATATTTTGTAAAGGAAACATGGTCTCTTCTATTTTTTGAAAGTAAGAAAGATGATGAAAAGTTTTGAGAGCAGTGAAGAAACCGTTGAAAAGCAGTCATTAATCCCTGGCAAACATTTGTACTGTGCTGATCCACTTCTTAAGGTACCACAATTTACTGTAGAACAGAAAGCCAACCAACATGGAATGACGTGGGAGCTGCAAATAAAGAAAGGTGAGTTGGTTTATGCAAATGGTTTCAGCCTAAGGGATTAGATCGGACACATCTGCAATTGTGATGGAGATATGAACATTTAAACAACTAAAGATAAAGAGCTATGAGCTTTTTGTTGCTATTGTTTTGTGTAACTAAAGAAGCATGCCTTATCTATTAAGTTCATGCGTGTAAAACTTACATTCAAGGAAAGGGGTTTATTCTTTACATTCTACTGTCCTTTACAAGGCAAAAGAATTTACCTGCCTCAAGATAAATAATTCTTTATTAAAAAACTCTGTTGCATGTGTGTGCATTAAAACAACACAAGTGTTTTTAACCTCTGCAAAGAAATAGTGAGGTTAGAGTGATTGTACTCCAAAGTTCATTTTAACTCTGCATTAAACTTGAGACACTGTCCTCTCCTGAGTAGTTGAGGGACCATCAAAATAAGCATCCAGAAGGCTGGGTACAGAGGACATGAGATATCAGAGAGGAGGTGGTAATTGAAGGGAGCTGATGATCCGAAAAAAGGGTCAAAGAAACAGATGATTTATAATTCTGTTTTGGAAATTCCAGATGCACTTTTATTTCCTGGTGCAGATCAAGGGGAAAAAAAAACCAACCAAACCAACCCACACAGAAAAACAAACAAACAAAAAAAATTTCTCCACAGCTGAAACACAATATTTTTTGTATTGAGAAGCCACCTATACAGTTAAAGAACTTGCAGGCTGAAGAACCTAACCATTAAGCAACCCATGTTATTGGGATGCTCTGAAAGCAAGATATTCAGCCTGGTGGTTGTTGTATTTGCACTTTAACAGTTGTGGTATCCAGGAAAGCTTAGACTTCACTGAATCAACATCTTCAAGGAGAAATTTGGCATTAGAGAATCTGAACTGGGGTGAGTGATTGTTCACAGGAGCCAGGCAGATCCAGTATGGGATCCAAGTAGGTATCCATCCATATCTGAATATACTGCAGGTGCTATTGCCGAGTAATTCTACTAGTGCCTTCTTGTACACATAAAATATTAAAGAGAATGGAATGTAATACAATGATTGAAAGCTATTCTGTTGTTGTTTTGCGGTTTCTTCCCTGCCAAATAGTGAAAATAAGAGGAAAGATAGTCCTTGTTTGTAGAATCATCAAATGGTTTGGGTTGGAAGGGACTTTAAAGATATTCTAGTTCCAACTCCCCCCTGCAAAAAATACAAAATGTGTTTTATTTTGTGGAATAAGCATGCACATTAAGAGACCTTTTTTGTGGTAGTCTGCTAAATGTGGGTAGCAGTAATAAGTGATAGATGAAATATCTATCCTTGGTGTATTCTAAAACTACAGAAAAATAGTGCAACATAAAATTTAGTTTGGTGTAATCATAAAAGCTCATTAATGATAAACACATTGTGAACTGCAGCTTCACTTTTAGTCTAATGAAATGCCCATTTTCATAGATCTCATGATGTTTTTTTTTCCTTATTTGAAGTCCCAGTAAACTTCATTGTGAAAGTTGTTGCTGAATTATAATTCTGCAACAAGAGAAGCAAGAGTACAAATATTCAGATCAGATTTATAGGATATAAAAAAGCCAAATATTTTCTTTTTATTATTATTATTATTTCAGAATGAAAGCTATTTTTAATCTACAGATAATAAGAATGTTAGAAACAAGCTCCAAAAATGGAGACAGATCAATACTTTAGTTCCTTCTGTAAAAAAAGTTTAGAAATAAATTGTTCACACTTAAGTCTGCTTATTGAAATCAGAGAGTTTTTTCATTTTTTATGGATGGAAAGATACCTTCAGGCTTAGACTGCAGTCTTTCTAATGGAAGTGGTATCAAGCACCTCTATTATAAAGCTGGAAAGATATTTTCATAGTTAAAATATCTGCTTTCATTATTGTATTTCAGATCTTAACATGACATACTTAACTATATCTTCAGCACATAAGTATTTGAATACAAAGAGACCTTTGTCTTAAACTTTGATTTCAGTGCTTATAAACTGTTAGGCTATCTTTTTCTTCTTGAGTCCTTGTGACAGATAAAGACTTACCGTGAAGCAGAGGAAGGTCATATTAGGCAGATGTTCTGTGGCTGAGGTTTTGGGTCTTTTATTGCTTTTCTCCTTTCTTCCTCCTCCTTGCCTTGCAGTCCTCAGGAGATTCCAGTAATACCTTTCCTTGGGGCTGTCTGAGTGTCATATCCAACCTACTGCACTAAAATTTGCTGCTTCATAATAGCCACAATGGGTTTTCTAAAGGCTAATTTAAAGTATGTGTATAAATGCAAGTCCTGTTGTTTATCTTTTAAAATGGCTTTATTGCAAA
Organism: Nycticryphes semicollaris; assembly: GCA_013400055.1. Lineage (NCBI taxonomy): Eukaryota > Metazoa > Chordata > Aves > Charadriiformes > Rostratulidae > Nycticryphes > Nycticryphes semicollaris. The sequence continues at coordinate 434,065 of VXBJ01003154.1, read as the reverse complement.
TTATTATTATCTTTCATAATGTTATTTTTTGTGTATAAATGTTTCCATTCAAGATTTAAAGAAATATACAACCTATAATGATGCAAAAATGTTAAAACTATAAGATTTGAGTTGGAAAAGACCTTTAAAGATCTGGTCCAAACCCACCCTGTCATTGCCAAAGCCTGAAAATTTCTGCTGACAGGACACCTGCAATTTCTCTGGGCAACCCATTTCACTGTCTCTCCACCCTCATTAGTATAACTTCTCCCTCCCCTCTTCCCTTTCCCCCCAAAAACAAACAAACAAAAAAACAAACAAAACAAAACCAAAAATCTTCCTTATGTCCAATCTAAATCTAACCTCTCTGAGTCTAAAACTGTTGCCTCTTGTCCTGTCACTATAGGATTTGGTAAAAAAGTCTTTGCCTTTCTTGTAAGGGGCAAGGTGGAACAATTAATTAGGAAGTGGAACAACTTTTCTAGACTTAGGAGGAAACAAAAAGTAGGAAACTCAAGCTGCCAGCTTTCTAGAAAAGTGGAAATGTTGAGCAGATCTGATTACTGAAAAATAAGGCCTGTCTATGCTAATGGGATATTTCTGCTACTGTTTCCCAGAAAGGTGCTAGTGGAATTTTTTGACTGCAGAAAACGAAATGCCAGAAAATTTTTATTGTCATCAAATGTCTTTTGTTTTTGGTCAGGGGCTTGAATAGTCCATAAATTAATTTATTTAATTTTATATATATATATATTCCTAATTTTCCTTATGCATGTCTGAATATAGAGGTAAAATTATTGAGGGAACTGATCAGAATACTGTTTCTTGCAAAGTCACCTGGAAGCTAGTTTGACTTAATCTTGCACTGTTTCTGTCTAGTAATGTCTCCAGAGTACTGAACACATGTCATACTGTGGCATTACTAGTGGTTTATATTTCTAGCAGTGTTCATATTTTCATCATTATTTCACCTTCATCTTTCTGAGGACTTCAAGGAATAAAAGAAAATCTATAATTGGTGCTGTCTCCATTAGCACATTTACCGAGCAGACTGTGTAGTAGTCATCTTAATATGCTGCCCATATTGCGTTCTGTACATCACCACCTCAACTTTAAAATGACTACTCTGGTCTTTTAAACCTTTGATAAGAGGGTGCATAATTACTGAAGAATACCTCTGTGATCTTTTCCCTCAGTTGTCTCTGCTCTGTTCTTCAGGAGACAGGCTTAGGCTTTTTATACTAAAAGATGACCATATTGCTGATATAATAGCCTCTCAATTGAAGACTTTGCTATTTCTAATAGTTGTTTCAGATTATTCTTCCCCAAATATTTAACTTTTTAAAAAGGTGTGTTCTGTACAGCATTTGTGTCTTCAGGTATTATATTATCCCAAACTCTTTCTTGCTTTAATCTGCCAGAGAAGAAGTTAGCGTTTAGGCAAAACGTTTATATTTTTATGTGAGTATACATCACTATCCCACCCCTAAAAATTCCCAGAAGAGTATCATAAGAATAATGTAAAAAGAAGCTTTTTTGGTTTTATTTGTTGAGGGTTTTTTGTTATTTTTATTTAAGAGTACCGTAAAGGACAGCACCATATAGATTATTACAACCTCACAACTCTTGGAAAATTTAGGCGTGGAGCATCTCTTGCCAGAATTCTGGTACATTGGCCCAATGACGGTTTTTGTCATATTTCCTGTACAATCCATATGTAGCGCACGTCACAAGTTCCTAAAATGAACATAAGAGAATGGTACTTGCTGCAGGTAACTTAATGTTTTCCTCCATTAGTGTGTAAATCTGTAGGTTACCATATCTGAATATAGGTGGGAGACAAATATGATAAAGCACCACTTCAGAACTGGGTTGCTTGGAAAACAAACCAGAGGAAATAAACTGCTAATTTGAGAGAGATTGACTTATCAAAAGTCCTTTTAGCTGGTGAAATTGTCTCAGTTCTTATCTTAGGTGAGAACTTTGAACTGCACTCTAATACCAGATATAATGAATGGCTTCATCTGAGCACCAGTCATCTGTAGTACTTTGGTGATAACAGCAGTGTCTGTGTGATATACGATTTTTATCAGCTCTGTGCCTTTTCTAGCATTAAGCTGTGTTCTCAAAAGTCACTTTGTGCTGTAATGTGGTCACTATCACCAGCAGATCTTTATTTGTGAATGGACTGAAATTGGAGCAAACTTTATTTTTAGAATTCCATATTTTTTCTGCTTGCAGCTCACCTAGTTTATTTTCATACAGTAAATATTATGGCTTGTTTGAGTCAAATCTCATATCCCAAGTCCCTTGCTCAGTGTTCCACTTCAGGCAATAGAATCTCATTCTGTGGCAGTGGGATGTGGTCTTGTATGAAGTTCCCTGAGCTTTGCAGGCTGCATTATTTCCTAGATACAGCCTTTCCTACTTTGGATTTTTTTATTCTGGTAGATGGTAGCCCTAGGGCTGATTCCCTACATGATCTCTGTCTTGTAAGGAACTCTTTCTCTTGTTTGTTTCTTTGTCTACTGTATAGGCTTGATGCATCCCCATACTTTCTAAACTCTTGTTTCTGTAACTAAGACACTAGATTAATGTGGTTTATTACAGTTAATTCCAAAATTTCCTTAGTGACTGGGAAAAGGCATATTTTAATTCAGGCATTGTGCAGTTGAAGCACAAACAAATAAGATCTTCAGCACTTTTCCAACAGTGTTATAGGATTGGCAGTTGTTCTATGTTTCCTTTTATATCTGTTATTCTTCACCAATGATATTCTGAGAGCACCAGAGAATTCTGGCACAGATAATGCACCCTCAGTGACTATTTCCTTATTTACACATTTAATAAACAATATTTTTAAAAAAACTAAGTTTATACATTAAATATTATATATTCATTACAGTAGTAATTAGGAGATAAAATTACATTTTGATGGCAGTATAAAACAAGGACACATAAAGTAAGATATCTGGACTTAACAGTGGGTGAGAAAGTATTATTTAGCACTGGTGGATCAGGATAGCTTTTATAACGCATTCATTTTTGACCTTTTTGTTTATAACAGTTAATTTAAAAGGTAGCTCTCTGCAGGAAAGGAGTGATTTCTTCCTAAAGAAACTGATACTTGGGAAAAGGTGGGTTATTGACCTGACTGTCCCTTTACTGGATGACTTGTATATATATTGGCTAGAAGCTGTAAACCATACATCTAACCTCAGTTTTTCCTCTATAAGTTTTTTTTTTTTTTTATTTGTTTGACAATAGGCAGTACTTGTGATAACATTTTCATGGGACATGATTACTATATTATTTAGTCAAGATGAGGATATGATGACTACAAGATGACTTTTACTACTTGTTTCATGAAGGTCTTTATTTTTGTGTACTAATTGATACATTTTGTTAATTATTCTGGGTTATTTTCCACATTGCACACTAAGAAGGAGCTTTTATTTTCATGATAATGTTCACAGCTAGAACTGAAAATTCCTAACATGCTACTGTTTATCACATCACTTAGTGTCACTTCCAGTGTGACAGAGGAGTGCAGTCCCTGAAAGACCTTCCCACACTTCATTAACACCAACTAAAATCCATTAAAAATATTAATGAGAATTGATTTCTTAAATAAAAAGAATGAAAAAGGTTAAATGCGGACCATCAGATAAATGCCAAGAACAACCAGCAGTATCAAGGATGAATCTCGGCAAAGTATCAGCTTTGAACATTACTGTTAAATATGAAGGTGTTGAGCTAGCCATGGATTTCAACCCAGATGAATGCCAACACTTACAATTTGACTCCTTGTCTTTAAGTTCTTTCTGCATTTTTCTAGCTTTATTGGTGCAGTCTTGGTTGGTTGTTCTTTGTTTGGATTATTTTTTGGTTAGTTGATAGGGGTTTTTTTCTAAGTATTAGCATTGTATAGCTTTTTGTATTAAAAATCCTGAGTTTTCTAGAGTGAAAGGTGAGGTCTTGCATGTTGTTCTTGTGGATCCATCAGGACACAGTTTTGGGCTCCTGACATAGTATTTTCTCTTCTCCATTGTGTATAAAGGAAGAGATAACATGTTGTTAGAAGAAGGTGTAACAAGAACTGAACTTATTGCTTCTGATTGAAAATGGAGGTTGGATAACACTAGATGAACTTAAGACAGCTGTTTTGTTTGTTTTTTTTTTTTTTTTTTTCTTTTTCTGTTTTTTACNTTTGCTGTTGCTGTTCTTTAACCATCTAACTTCACATATTGCTCCATCAATGATTCCATATCTTGATCCTTAAAAATCTTCAAATTATTGTCTTTACTTTCCCTCCCTATGCAAATTATCTGGAAAAATACTATTCTGTCTCCTGTCATCAGGATGCTACTTTCTTATGCAAAAGAGTTGGAGGAGAAAGACCTGGGATGACTGGATGTATTGTTCTTGATGAAGCCATTCACCCTTCATTTTACTGACCATCTTTCTGAAGACTGTAGCTCTTAACCACTGGCTTCATATTTGTTCCTAATGTCTGCCCTTTGTGTTGGATAACTTGGACAGACAACCACTTCTTTTTCAAACAGTACTACAGACCCACATGAATTAGAAATCCACACTTACCTGGGAGTAGGGGTTCCTATGATTCAGAAAGTGTACTGACCCTTTCTTTTTCTCCCCCAAAGTGGGATATTCAGTAGTGTATGTGCTTTCTCCTGAAACAAAACAACCCAGATAAGACCATGAGCCTTGTTTCTGAGACATTCCTGCCCTTAGAATCGTAGAATCATAGAATGTTTAGAGTTGGAAGGGACCTTAAAGATCAAGTTCCAACCTTCCTGCATTGGGCAGGGACACCTCTCACTAGAGCAGGTTGCTCAAAGACCCATCCACCCTGGCCTTAAACACTTCCAGGGATGGGGCAAAGTAGCTCCTGAGTAGCTCCTTGCTTCATCATTGCTTCCAAATCCATGTGTTCTGCTAAATGATAAACAAGAAACCACCTAGTAAAGTGTCAACACTCTGTTGTCAATTAATAATTTTTCTTATTCTTTTCAAATTGGCAGCCGACTGTCCACCAGGGATCTACATTAATGGCAAAGAAATCCTGCAATGCTACTTAGAGTTTGAAGACTTCATCCTGTTCATTTGTTAAGCTCCCATCCAGAGTGCTCGTTGTGTTGCATTCTTCAGTTTTATAAGATTGCTTTTGGATAACAGAAAAGCTTAACTTAGTTCCTGTGTGTTGCTTGTAATGGTATGTGCCTGATGCTTGATTTATGCACATAGTGTGCCTGGAGGGGTATGAACAGTTATCTTATGTGTAGGCCTCACCAAGATTACAAAATTCAGGCCTGTGTGTCCCCATGCAAGTTATTTCTAACTTCTGTCCTTGAACCTTCAACAGCCGTGGCCAGGGCAGTACATCAGCTAGCCCAGGGAAATTGGGGCCAGTGGCAACAGCTTTAACAATGTATAGCTTTGCTTGAGCTTTGAACAGCTTGCTGCAAACTATGGATGACGTTGATCTGGTACCAGCCTTAACAAATTAATTGCTGCATTGCAGCTGTTTCTACTCATTATGTGTCCATGTGTTTTGTGTCTGGAAGGTGACAACCTTAAAAAGACCTTGAAAAATTTCCTAGTACATGCGTATGCCCTTGAGGCAGATAAGCTCTGCCTGACTCTTTAATGATGTTTGTTTGTCAGGCCTGTTGTTAAAAACCCCTGCAGTGTTGGTTCTGTCAATGTCCCCAGCCAACCTCTTCAACGTTTTTCTCTCCCTACTGCTAAAAAGATTGTCCTGAATTTGACAGCAAAAGAGATTCAAGTTGGTCAAAAGTATTACTGTGCACTGACAATATAAATTGGAAAATCATTTATTTTCTTCTTCGCAGCAATCTTTAATCTACCCGAAAGCTACTACCTTTCAGCCCTCTCTCCCTTGTGCTGGACAGCTCCAGTTCTTGCAGGCTCTCCTTAGAGGGCAGGGCCTTGCAGCTCACCGATCCCTTTTACCTTCTCATGTGAACTGTCTTCACCTTCTTGAAATATAATACCCAAACACAGAAGAAGCCTTTTTAGAACTGCAAAAAAGGTGAGTTTCTNTTTTTTCTTCCCCCAAGATTGTATTTCTGTTTGCAAGTCCAGCTGAATCCATTCTACTTTTTTTTCAGAAGAAAGGTGAACGTTGTTCAGCTCAGCTTGTGGCAAGCTGTAATCCTAAGATTCCTTTCTAGGGAGCTGATATACTGAGACAGTCATTCTCCATCCCATAAACTCCTTTAGGTAACGCTTGTTTTGGCCAGATGATGTGCTCTGTTTCCAGATCATTTTATCTGTGTTGGCCAGATCTCCTTGAGCTCTAATGCTGGCTTTTGCAGCTTCTTCATCCTTCAGGCTGTTTGCTAAACTAAGTTCTGGAGGAGATTTAGAGAAGGTTGTGGTACATGTGGTTCAAAGCATGTATCACAAAGAAACAAGGTGCTCTCATTGCAAATCACTTCAAATATTTACAATAGAGTCTGATACTGATCTAGAAGCCCAAAAATAGAAATCCAAAAGCTTAAATTAATGTATTTTAGTGTTGTGCTGAAACAGGATGTGAGAGAACTCATTTCAACACTTCCCTGAAGCTCTAGGTGTCAAATGATGGGAAGAAATGATGGTCCTATTCCAGCGTGAGAATTTCCTCATGTACATTCTGTGACAGTAATGTGCTCCTCAAGTGTGATGTATAAACTTGCTCCTTCTGGAAAGATGATTTTATAAACATACGGAAACCATATCTATCCAAAGACTGGTTTGTCTAGAAAAAATATTTTTTCTTTGAAATGAAGAATGAAAGGCATACTTCTAGGAGAATATCAGATGTGTAAGGACTGCTAGCTTTTGGTTTTAACTGAATTATATTTTTTTTAGTCATCAGAGCAAGAACTTTCATGCTGATCTTGATTTTCTAAATCATGACTCTCACTGTAGTAAAACAATCCTGGCTTTTTAATCCAGGTGAGAGGCCAAAAACTGAGCTGTAGGCCTTTACTATTGGCTTACTTAAGAAGGTCTGTAAAATACTGTACTAAATAATTTATTAAGTGTGTAATAGAATATCACTGTTCAGTTGAACAATGTTATGTATCTCAGAAGGATGAAGAATGGGTTATTTAAACCAGTAGAGTGTAGATATCTTCCCATACCCAATCATGGCCTTTTAGATGACCAAGGAATAATGTCTTGGCTGGAAGGTTGTTACTGTAAACAAGGAGAGAGGAGTGTTTTCAGAGAATAATTCATTTGTTCAATATCTTATGCTCCTACTATGGATAAATGTCTTGATATCTGAAGGTACCTGGGTTTTCTCTGTCTGTAAGTGGCCCTGTGGAACTCCCATGGGCAAGATCCTAATATCTTAGTTATTGCAGTTCAAAAATCCTCAGAAGAATGAGAGAGTATGTCTACAACGTACAGTGAGTTGTAAATTTTTTTTTTTTTTAGATTCTCCAGGATTTAACTTTCTCTTAAACTACTTTATACAGCTCCTAAATTATTTTTTAATTTAGGAATCTGACAGGTAAATACAGTCATTTGTTTATTTACTTCTTGGAGATTTAGGATGGCAGGAAAATGGCTAATTGAAAGAATATAGTAGCAGAGTTCTGTGCTAAGTTCAAGCATCTTAATTTATTTTCTTCCACTAAATATTGCAATTATTGCTCTATGTAATTAGCTTCTGCCTCTTTACATGGACAACAGGTAGGCCTAAGTAGCATTGAATAAATCTCTGAAAATGGTGGTAAGGCAAGAGACAAAAGTGCTGGTTTGGAGTAGGCAAGTACTATGACTCATTGTAACAATGGTGAGAAGAGAAGAAAAAGTAAGAGGATATTCCCTCTGCAGAAATGACTAAGTTGAAGAAATACATAGGAGTCTAGAAAGAAAGTTTTAAAGCTTCTTCCCTCCTCTCCCTTTCCTTGCTTCATTGAAGCAGTCTGATACAAGTGCCTTCTATTTCTTGGTATTTGAGTTCACCTTAGAGAATTAAAGGAAATAAGGCAAACCTTGGTTTTAATAGACCTTTCCTTAATTCCACCACATAATGTAGACTAATAGTACTTTAAAATAGTGACTTGGAATGTTAATGAGCTTAATAACCCATTAAAGAAAAAAGAAAGTGCTGAACTACCTCTTAAGAAAGCTGAATTCTGCTGTAGGTATACAAAAATATTCATCTTGTGAAGAATTTTATTTTCAAAATTAAGGTTTTGGCTGAGCAGGTGCAATTTTTTAAGAAATAGATATCTAGATATGCTTATTAAAAAACAAACCAACCAAAACATCTCTCTTTTTAACAGTGTAGTCAGTATCTTAGGAAGGAAAACCCACTGGTCTTGAGAATTTAAAAATTATATTCCTTTAAACTATATTATTCCTTTCAGTGCAGATTCTGTGAAGTCACTTGCTGCTGGAAATTGTCACTGTGCATAATGCTCTGCCTGTGATTGCGGATGCAGCTAGAGACCAAGATTAGTAGGGTTTGACTTAGCATACGAGACAAGTGTCCAATATCCTCCCTCTGAGAGTGGTCACTCTTCCTCCTGTCGTACCTATTAGAACTTGGGGGTCCTTGCCTGTTCTTCAGATTTGTCGCATAGAGTCGTGACAGCTCAGGTTTCTGATTTGGATCCTGTAAGGAGGTCACAGGGAGCTTTGCCACTGGCTTAGCAAGACTTGTACCTCACCTTGACAAGATCTGTGTTGCAGAAGGAGGCAGTGGCTTGCTTCTGCAGTGCACAATGGGCTGATAACTCACTGAGGCTCTTCCTGGCTTAGGAGTTTAACAGCTGCCACGGATCAATTGCTGGACTATTTGTTTTAGTAAATTGCCCTTCTGTCTTTCTTGTCATCCAATATCACAGAGAAATGCCACTTTATTATAAACTGACGGAAGACTGTGAAGCCAAGCATGGAAATGTATGTGTATGCAGTTTCTTTGGATTTCCACAATTTTAAATGAGTGTGGAGAGAGCACAAGGAGTTTGCAGGTGTAAATTCTGTAGTGGAGAAAATGGCCAGAATGTGCTCATGACTGGAGATAGCTTTGTTTTGGTGGCTCAGTTCTCAGATACTCTGTATTGATGTATTAACAAGCATTAGCTGTTATCCAGAGCAAATCTTTATTCCTGACACACCTGGCCAATGTCCTAACCATTTTTTTTATATATAATCACAAGGAATGATGTGTTTACCAAAAAAATCCTTCCTCTGTGGTTTGTGTTTTTCAGTTTTTGGTGTTTTGTTGGTTTGCTGATATATTTTTTTTTTAAATAGTATGTTTCTAAAATCAAACCCAAACCCAAACAATTAAAAAAAAATTTTGTTTTCCTTGAGTCAGAAAAATGATTATAATTTAGATTCATAAATTTCTGACTTTTAATTTCTTACATTTTTTTTAGCAGTAAAAAAGAGTGAAGTTAAAAAAGCCCAAAACCTCAAACCCATGAATGCATTTTGCAAACTTAAAAGAATCACAAAATCACAGAATATCAGGGAATGGAAGGAACCTTGAAAGATCATCTAGTCCAATCCCCCTGCTGGAGCACGAACACCCAGAGCAGGTGACACAGGAACACGTCCAGACGAGTTTTGAATGTCTCCAGAGAAAGAGACTCCACAACCTCTCTGGGCAGCCTGTTCCAGTGTTCTGTTACCCTAATTGTGAAAAAATTTTTCCTCATATTTAAGTGGAACCTCTTGTGTTTCAACTTGTACCCGTTGCCCCTTGTTCTGTCACTGCCTGTCACTGAGAAGAGCCTGGCTCCATCCTCCTGACACTCACCCTTTACGTATTTATAAACATTAACAAACAAGAAACAAACAAAAATATTGTGAAATCTAGAAATCTTTTTAAAAAATATACCATTACTTTATTTAAAACATATCTCAGACAACACAGATGTTTTACCCGGTTATGCCAGCTGACAGAACAAAGATTAACTCATGGGCAGCAACACTGGCTAAAGGTGTTCCCCTTGCTGCTGCCCATTTCTGTGTCCCTGGCAAGCCATGCTGATCCATTGGTTGTGCCATCAGCGCTGTTTTGTGGCTTTGTGCTGCACAAAAGAAGTGTGACATTGTCACTGCTGCTGCTGCTGTAGGTTGAGGAGACTTCTGACTACAGTATTAACCGGCCTAAAGTATTCCAACATGAGGAAGCAATGGCCAGAAAAAACCGCATCCCTGTCTAGCTCTACTCTTCAGTGCTGTTGTGACAGAAACTCCTTTGACCTCCTGTGATACTGTATTTGGAATTACAGAATGCTCTTTTGATATTTTTATGGTGTCTTTGCTTTTGACTTTTTGAGCATTTGTTCTCACACAGCAACAGATGTGTTTTCTGTTAAGATGGAGGCTTCTTCCCACCCAAACCTGAGTTATTGTCAAAGATTGCGAGGGACGTGGATTGTGAAGGTGCTAGAAGAAGAAAGGGATGTGAAATCTGATTTGTGAAATGCTTGGGACTGATGATGTTACCTGATTATGGACTCCCTTCTGAATCTGGGTATAAAATGTTGTTAGACCAAGGGTCCATTTGCAAACTGGAGCTTGGGTGTGTTACCTGTGTCACTCTGGATGCTTGCTTTGGAACAAATAATTTCTTGCCTAGGGTTGTTGGGGGAGGAGAAGACCAGGGAAAACTGTCACTGGAGATATGTGTTGTTTTTAAACTTTTTCTACGAAAGGAGGTAAAGATAATGGGTATCATGCTATAATTTTACCTGGCAATCAAGGAAATAAAAACAAAAAAGGTGCCTCTCAGTTTTGTGTTCAAAGGCACCTTTTTCAACTTGATTTGTCTTGGAGTTACACAACGCAAAGAGGGTGAGCTGGGGATGTGCATGAAAGGAAGAAAAGGCTGCTATATGATACAGTTCGCTGTTTCCTAATGTTTCTTAATGAACGAGAGAATGAGATTGGTCCTTAAAATAGAATTTGGGGGAGGGAGGAGAGAATAAAGTTCCCTAAAGCATAATTAACTAGAGAGACACTTTTCTATACTCATTTATATTAATCTTCAAAAGTGAGAATAAAAGTGGGAGAAAAAATATAAAGGAACTAGGATGAAGTAATTTTCCCTACTTTCTTAACACTTACAAATTAAGTCTTACTTAAAAAATAGGAAAATAAAAGAAAAGGTTGACTTCAAGTAAGAGCCTTCAGGGCAACAATTTAAAATTATATGGATATTTAACTGCTCTGTATCAAGGTGCTATAATTAAGACAAAGTACCATACAATTATTCTACCAACTGGGTTAATGCATACAGTGACTGTGAATTTGAAATTAATATATATTAATTTAAAGAAGATTTAAAAAAAAACCACAAAAACCCTGAAACGCCAGACATGTAAGTATTACACGTAGCTTAGAAATATAAGTTAAAAGATGAAAAATCTGCTAAACACTGTCTCCCACTGTAAACAGTGTGATGATGTGTTTGCATATCTACTTCAGCGAAGGCAGTTAACAATGTTTGTCATCAATGAGCTTTTATCAAAGCATTGAAATGTTTGTAAAACCGTGAGCTGTCTGTATGTTTTTGTATGATTTTCTAAAGTGAGGACATTGAGTGAAATAAGGTAGAGCTTGCCATGAAATGACAATTTTGTTGTAACTATCTATCTAATTCTCCCTATATATACACAAAAATATTAGGAATCTGAAGGTTCAGCATTAGATTTCATCGTGAAACCTGCACCTTTGAGCCTGTGTCCTCCTAACGTGATCCTGCATTTCAGGGTGGTTACACCAATCCATGTGAGCACACAACTCAGCCATGTGCCTCTCCCCTGGGGTGTATCTGATTTTTTCCTTCATCCTGGAGCTTTTGTGCAGGTGAGCTTCCCTCCCCAGCCTGCCAATCCTGCTTGAAGAACTTCAGGGCCAAAACTTCAGCCATCATGTCTACTGCTAGCAGGGTGTGACTGCAGTCAAACCAGTTCTGACAAAGCTCACTGGGGCCATTTAGGGTGTTACCCTCCCATCAGTTCATCTGTCCCTTTCTGGACACCCTACAGTAGAGTCAACAGGAGGAGTTTGTGTGTCTGGTTTGAAAGATTTAGTGCTAAGTATCTTCATTTAAATCCTCCTCCACTGGTAATAACCTCCTGAACTTGGAAGTTGGTAGGTGTCACTGCCCCACCTCCGTGTCACCTTTTCACTAACTCATGACTATGAACCTGGGGGCTGCTGGAACTAGACAACCTGTGGTGATAGACAGCTGGTAAACAATGTTTTCTGAGAATGTCAGAAGAACTTAAATGGTGAAATTATACTTTTAAAGAACTAGAGAAGTGTGAAATATTTTAAGAATTTGGGCCAAGTGCTCTGCTAAATCAAAACTTTGGCATGAACTCCATTTTAAACTTGTGCTTCTTAAGTTGTCAGCAAAGATTGTGCCCTTCTGCTTCTTCTTAAACTTGCAAGCTGTCTCTAATGTTCTAATGCTTGCCTGAATGAACAAAATTAAGGTTCAGGATGCAGTATCTGGTCTCCTATACCTCAGTCCAGCCTTGTTGCACTGTCAATTAAAAACTTTTAAAATAAAATCCCCGGAAGTATTTCTATGCTAGAAATTTGCCACTTCTGGAGGTGCTAGTAACACTGACTTGTACTTAAGAGGGTAAGAGAAGAATATGGCATTCTTCCCCTGTTTGTGCTGGAAAGATAAATGCTTTTTTGGGTGTGGATGAGCGGAAAACTTCATGGAAGTTTGTGCCACTGCTACGTTCAGTGATGAATGACAATCACTAAATCTGTGTTCTCTGAACAAACTGAAGGGAATTAGCACTATATGACAAGACTGCTATAGCAAAGACAGCTAGAATAATAAGGAATATATAATGATTTTTTTTCGTTGAGGTCAATGCTGTCACCTTCATCCATGAGGGATTTGATACAGTTGGGGAAGTTAAACTCTGAGGTGAGAGAGACATAGGTTAAATATTTTACTCTGGTTGTTGACACAAAAATGGAAAATTGAGGTAAATTTAGTGAATCTTGATTTAGGGAAATGCTCAAATACTTTATTTTGGATGTGATCCATATATCCATTCCTTTGAAATACTGGTTGCCTCAGTCGATGGGGAAGAAGAGCTGCCTCTTCTCTCCCTGTTCAGTAGGTTGCTCTCACAGCTGTGAAACTGTTAAACGCTGCCCCAGAGGGAGTGCTTTCTTGCTATGGAAATGAATTCAGAAATGTGACATTTTGCTGGCAGGGACAGGTGGTGCCTGTAAGAGCCTTACTGGCTGCCATCAGTTTGCCTGATGGATTGACTCCCATCACTGCTGAGCCAAAATTCATTGATTTTGCTCTTTCTCCTCCTCGGGATGACCTTCTCAAGGCAGAGGCTGCCAATTCTTTATATTATTGTTTTTCCCCTACCCTTCAACTCATTTCTCGTCTCTTTTGTTTATTTCCTTTTCTAAAAACATCAGCTCCCTTAATGTCTGTTAATTATAAATTAAAGACAAATGAGATAAGTCCTTCGGCTGAACAGAAGACCAAAGTGTTGGAAAAAGCAGATCTTGGAGAGAAGAGTCAGAGGTTGTTGCAGTTACAGCTTCCCATGGCTGGGACCTGATGTATTGTCAGGAAAACTGTATTGTTGTCTCCCTAAAAAAACTTGTCATGTAGGACAGAAGAAAGGTGGACAGACACAGTACGTGTAAAAAACCTTTAGAATGAACTGAAGATCAGGTCAACTCAGTGGTTGGTGTCTGGAGCTAGTTGGCTGTTACTTCCACTAAAAACAAAAGTAAAACTAAAGGCTGCTCAGTGTAGAAAAAGGGCAAAAAGATAACCTGGAGATAGCCAGAAAAAGACAAAAAGATAGCTTGGAGTCTTTGACTGTAGAAGGCTTTTGTCTTCCCCTCCTAGTGGGAATGGTGCAAGAGGCCTTTACTACCAGCTCTGACAGGACAGTTGGAGTTTAAGGGCAGTGTCAAAAAAAATCAGTTAACTTGAACAGTTTTAGACTAGGGAGCTGAAATAATCTGACTTTTACCAAAAGGAAAGTCGGGAGTGCATCTGAAGTAAGGGAACATTTGGTTTCCAGGTGCTGATGCGGTAGGATTAGACACAATGGGAACAGCAACTGTTGCTCAGGTTCTCTGACAGTACTACGATCACTTCTATGACAGAGTTCACATCTTATTGGTGAGAAACTGGTGTTTATAAGAAACGAAGTTAAAAACCACAAACTGTGTATTAAAAAAGAAAACTGGTTTGTCTTTTTTCTGTCTCTTTAAAAATCACTCAAATTCAGGCAACTTGTACCTTAAGTTTTGCCATCCGTTAAATCAAAGTAGTGATACTTGTCAAATCAAGGCTTTAGGTCCTTTCTGTGATGGGGATCTGAAGGCTGACAATATGTAACTATTATAGCTGTTGTAACTACTCCACAAAGAATTGTTAACCTAATTTCAAGCACCATACCAAATGTGTTGAGCATAAGCTCCCCCAGCCCAGCAAAATCACTATTTTGACACGTCAGGATTTTTTGACTAACTTTCAGAGCACGATGGGCAAAGGGGGAGGCCTGGTATGGAGGCTGTGGGTGGGGACAACCCTGTTACATGGACAGGATTGGCAGGGTGGCAGGGGAAGGACAGCATGAGAAGGGGGGAATGGGGGAAGTAAACCCTCGAATGGGGGGATCCAAGTCCTTAACTTTGGTTAAAAAGAGTTTGTGGATCCTCTGTCATGGTGCACAGGGAAATGTTCACAAGTCTGTGAAGAGTACTTCCCTGCCCCAGTGTGTGGGCAGGGAACTTAGGGATGGTGGTATGACGGAAGAGAGTGCAAAACCATCTCTTACCATTAAGGAGTAATGGAGAATACTGGAGAAGGTGAATGCCTAGATGTGAGCCCAGAGAAGACAGGCAAGGCAGCATGGAGCAAGTCTTCGGTGCAGTGTCAGAAAAAAGGCTTGGAAGAGGGCTGTGGGGTCATGGATGGATGTGAGGAGTCCTGAGGAGGCTAAAATGCTGCAGGATGTGCTACCCTCAAGCTCCTCTGCCTGTGCTGCTCATTATTCTGGTCACTGTCAGATTCGGAGGTGCCGAAATCCTCTGAGCAAGATTGTTCTCATGGGACTGCTCGTTTGGTGTTGCACAGTGAGGAGGTGTAAGATGAGCCATCTGCAGTTATTAGTGGTTTTTCTCACTGAACACCCACTGAATGGTCACTCCTGTCAATACATATTTACATCCAACTGCTGCTTCTTGGTTTGAGTCCAGAGTTAAAGGCCTGTGTCTACCCCTACCGATTCATTCTGATATGGTGTAGGACTGGGAGACAGCCTGCTGTAAGCAACAGCCTCTTTCCAGCATACACTAGTAAGATTTCTCATGGTGGTATAGTTCCAAACCCTGATAATGCTGTACCTTTTCTTTTAATTCCTTTTTTCTTTTTCTTTTTTTTTTTTCCTTTTAAAATGAACACTTTAATTACACTCCATGGTGACAGAATGCTTAGTACAACATAAATATTGCTTAGTACAATATAGATATAGATTCTTAATGACCAGAGTGTAGTTAGCCACCTCTTTCCTATCCATAGTATAGTTCAAGGGGAATCTAATGTACTACTCAGTAAAATGCATTGGCTCTCTCAGCTTCACCTTCACTAGAAAACTGTAAACACCATATTGAAAATGTTACATTCAATTCAACACAGCCTGAAATGATTGACAGTATCTGCTTCAGAGAGGCCCAGGACTAAGCTAGCATGAACACTGCATTACCTTGTGCTCAAAGAAACCGCACCATATCATGGAGAAAGTCATTTGAAGGAGCCCATACTGTGTAGTGACTTTGATGGCATTGCAGCTGCCTTCGTAATGTACTTCCTGTAGGTAAGGGACACAACATTTTCAGTCTTGGGGTTTCATCTGATTTCTTCAGCAGCCTGCCCTCCTCTCAGCCCAAATATAAAAAGTTGCTCTGACAGCAAAGTTGGAAAAACTGGAGAAAGTATATTTTGTGCATTAGAGACAGTGAAAGACTAGTCAGTTATTTATAATTTATGGTACTTTCAAAAGGGAAAGAGAGAGAAACCTAACTTTTAATTAGAAACTTTCCAAGGAGAGAAATAGTTGTCTGTGTGCTGAAAGAGAAAAACTTCTAACATTTTAACATTGGCAATTGCTAGCAAACCTTTTTTCTCTTCTGCGAGAAAAACCAAAATAAAATCACAACTAACAAGCCGATATGGCGTTTCAGTATAATGAAATCTGATGGTTGATGTGCTTGGGTCATCCACAACTGATACTGTTTTCTCCATCCTGTACAAAAACATGGTTAACAAGTAATATTTTTGTTTGTGCATGTGGTAGTGGGAAAGTTGAAAGGAGGTTGCCCACTTGGTCTCTTGCTTCTGATGGGGAGGGAAAGGGAGACTGAAAGTCCTGCCTCAAAATAGCATGGAAAGACATGGGAGCTGCTAAGCACCCCCCTTGTGGGATAGGAGAGAAGCCTGGGTGCTCTGCACCTCATCAGCTGGGGGAGTGGGGATGAGGGAGTGGATGGGAAAGGACTAGCTGTGTATTTGCTAATAGGAGGAGATATATTCATGGAAAGTGTTTTCATATAGATGACATTGTTTTGTCTTCATTAAAAAAACCCCATAATTTAAAATCCTGGATTTAGCCGGGCATCTGACTTCATGGAAGTGGGAGTAGAGGAGGATGGAGTGCTGCTGGTGGAGGCCGGCAGACTACTTGATTTGAAAGGATGGTCTACCAGGTCCAGTGGATTTTTGTGAGTGATTCTGGGATTTAATTCGAGCACCTACCTTGGTTTATGCACAGTCCAGCTGGGAATGAATGACCACAGAAATCTATAAAGAAGCATAATCAAGTTGGCTGAGTAGTATTTGCTGAATTTCCTAAGCAAGTGGAATAGAGAGTAATGGAGCTATATGAGAACTGACCTGGAAATACTTTAAATCTAGTGGTGGAGATGAGTGGGGAAATGAGAATACTTCACTGGGGGAAAAAAAAACCAACCCAACACTCTACTCAAGCTGCTTAGGTAGAACTCCTAGAGGAAGCAAAATATTTAGGTCTCTTAAACATCACAGCTGACACTGCTGTAAAAAAACCTACAGCTGCAAGTTAAAGGATTGAAAGACCCTAAGGTCAGACCTTGGGATGCTCTGGGTGAAAGGGAGGGAGAAATGCTCCAGGTCTGATCTCGTGCCTGCTGAAAATTTTGGTGCTGACAGTCGTGTGCTTAGATCCAGTTTTGAAGCCCAGCTCTGCTGCTGTAGGACTTCTCATGTGGTTCATGTGAGCATCTGAGCATAATTTGACCCTGCTGCCTGGAGCACTGAGCACTGATTCAGAAAGCTGTCAAGTGACCCTCTCACCTGTGCTACTGTGGGGGGGCAGTTGAAATGTGTCTGTTAAGGCACAGAGGGGAAGGAGACCCATTAACAATGCCAGCAGTGCTCCTTACGGGCAAGTCTGTACAAGGAAAGAACATGGTTATACACATGCAAAGTTTCCCTGGGGTAGAGAAAAGTACTGTGGAAGCCTCTGTTTGCTGAAAGCAATGCTTTTCAGCACCCTGTGAAGACATAATGCCTTCTTTGTGTCTCTGCTAGAAAAATGTCTCCAACCATCACTGCTTGGGTGATGCATCTCCTCTTCCTCTCCCTCCATCACTGAGCATTTTTGCTTTTAGAGCAGAGATTGCACTTCATGTCAGATTGATGGAAAGCTGAGCTGTTTATCAGAGGAACTAATTCTCAAGATTTCATTCTGCCTGTGTGAGCCAGTAAACCTGAAAGTGTAGAAATCAGGCTGCTGCTAGAGAAAGAATTCATAGCTTTAGCTCTATATGTTGGGGTTTGTTTGCTTCCCCATGATCTTTAACTGTGTTTAATGCATTGCCTTTACAAAACACATGCATGGTCTCTGAACACACCAGAGTATCTGTGTATGCTTGAAATAAGATTCAAGGTAGTTTTTGGGGCGCTCTGGGTAGTGCGGATCCATTTGACTTCATCAGGAATATATTATTTGTCATCTGGAAAAATTATCCTCTCTGAAAAGTCACCTTGGTAGCTGGCAAGGACACCAGAGCCAATATATATCCCAGCTTTCTTGCTGCTTTTCCCATGAAAAATAAACACTCTCAGAGTGACAGTTAAATGCTCTTTGCAACTTCAAATACCTCATCGGGATAGTTAACCTAATTTTGTTTTCATTTCAGAAGCAAGGAAGGCAGAATAGTTTTGAGACTCTGTCCTCCAAAGTTTAAAACGAGTGTGAACTGCTCAGAGTTAGGGTTAAATGTGTATAGACATTGATGTTTTGCATTCATAGACATATTCAATAGGACTTAATAATAGCATTTTGATGGAAAGAAATCTTTAAAAAAGTGGAAGCAGCTTATGCCATTGATCATTTGAAGCCTGTGTAATATTTATGGGTTTTTTTCTTTGTTTTTCTAACGGCAGTTTTCTGATTAAAGAAGACAAAACTAACCATAAGGATGGCTTTAACTCTCAATTTGCAATTGAAGCTTTCCCCACCCACCTTCTCAGTTTCCCAAATATATGTACATGTACTTTCTCTCTACTAGCCCCAAGATGCATTTGTCTGGAGATACCAGTTGTGAAGAAGCTATGGGAATCCTTTTCTAATTCTGCCAGGCAGCAGGTGGAGAATTAGCATAGTGACTTTCATTACAGGAAGCGGGAGGCACTGAGGATGTGGATTCAGAATCAGACATTTCAGTGAACCTGTATCACAAATGAAAGGCTCCTGAGGTTTATTACTGTTTATTATTTATTACTGTTTAGCTTTCACAGTTTTTCTCTCAGTCATTTTGGACTGCCATTCCATTTAACACAATGAAATAAGAAAGCTGGAGTCAGGCAGATGCTTCTAAGTGAGGCACTTGGAGATGTGGGAAGGGCTGCAGGAGCTGATAGTCGGGCAGTGTGTTCCCTGGACCAGCCGCAGCCATGGGTGCCTGCCCTGGGTGGGTGCTGAGTACAGGCAGCTGTGACTGAGATACGTGAAGTCTGCACGTTCTTGGCACCACTGCCAGCAAGATGATGTAGTCCGGCAGAGTGAGGGCTGGCTTTGGGAGTCTGAAGACCTGCAGCTCTAAACTTGTCTCCATTCCTCACTTCTCCCTGTGGTCACAGGCAATTCGCATGGTCTTTGTTCTCATTTCTCCAACTGAAAAACTGAGGAAAGTATTATTGGCTTTTCTCACAGGGCTGGAAGATAAATTCATTAATATTTGTGAAACATCAGATACCATGGTGATGAGTGCCACAGAAAAGCCCATGAGGAAATTAATAATTAGGTATTCAGAGCAGGGTATGTTTCTTATGCAGTAAATAAGATGAGACTACAGGTTGAATGATGAGGATAAAAAGAAATATTGAATAGCTAATTCAGTCCCAGAGCACCATCCAGCTTGTGCACTGACTGAAGGAGAGGTCACGTGAAACTTCCTGTGCAATAGCGTTATTAAAGATTACATGGTAACATATGTACACAAGGGGTCTAAACTAAGCTCACCCATACAGCATCAAGTATAGTGTTTTCCTAATATTTTGTAGTTTACTTTGTATCTAAACTTCATTTTAATGTATCTTTTTAGTTTCTAAATTAGTTCTTATTTTGTAATATATCTTGGGATGAAAAACATGGTATGGGGGAAGGGGGAGGGGGAAGAAAATATGTTGCCTTCTAACAGCGCTGAGAATTGATTTGAATACGTACTGAGGTGAAAATTACCTCATCACATGCCCCTCCAATAATAAGGACAAGGCTAATCTGACAAAGCACTGGTGTCTTTAAACAGATGAGAGGTACATTACCTGGTGGTAACTGCAACTTTGTTATCTAGCACCAAAGGAGTTTAATTATGCTAATCTGGGTGTCAAAAGTTGACATTTACTAGGCAAAGGATTAATCCTACTACACTAGAGGAAAATTGCTTATCCTGCAAAACATAAAGAAAATAAAAAACAGGTTTTAGATTGTTTCCTGGGTATGGTAGTTAATTGTAATGCTGCCACCCTTCTGTTCATTTACCTATAGTTAGGACCCATATGTAGAATCATAGAATTGTTAAGGTTGGAAGAGATCTAGCAATCAAGTCAAACCATTAACCTAGCACTGCCAAGTCCCCACTAAACCATGTCCCCAGGCACCACGTCTACACATCTTTTAAATACCTCCAGGCATGGTGACTCAACCACTTCCGTGGGCAGGCTATTCCATGCTTGACAATCCTCTCAGTGAAGAAATTATTCCTAATATCCAATATAAATCTCTCCTGGTGCAACTCATGACCATATATCTTCTTGTCCTTTCACTTGTTACCTGGGAGAAGAGACCAGGTAGCTATAGATAAGGTCTCCCCTCAGCCTCCTTTTCTCCAGAATTCTGGTTCCCTCAGCTGCTCCTTGTAAGTCTTGTGCTCTAGACCCCTCATCAGCTGTACATCATCTACAAAGGGATAAACTTTCATTGCGACAAATTACACTCATTCCAGTTTAACAACTTTGCAGCTTACTTTTGGAAAGGGTGATATAAGTAGAAAAATAGCAGCTGGATGGATTATTGAATAAATTTCCTTGATATTTGTTAAACAATATGTTTGCTGGAGAGTACTTGGCTAGCTATGGCAGCAAATAGTATTTGTTGAATAAATTTGACTAATACTGGTAGAATGTGTCTAATATTTGATGAATGTAGTTTGGCAGGTCTCTCATTCTCAGTTGCTTTATAAAGCCTTGGCAAGACTCCATTTTCTTTATTCTTTTTCCAGTAAGTACATTTATGAGTTTCCTGATCCTAGTGTTGCTCCCTCACCTTTACCACAATTATCTCTTGGACCTGTTTCTTCCCTACACATACTTGTCTTTCTGTACTCTCTCTCCCCTTCATGTAGTGCTTGTTCTCTCCTCTCTTGTGCATTTTATATTCTTCCTTTCTGCAGTTTTCTCAAGGTCTTCTTCCCTCTGTAAAACCAGTGACTCTTAACTCTTGTGCATATCTTGGAAACATGAGAAATATCACATAGTTGTGAATCACTAGGAAAAATTGTTGTTGGCACTATTAAAAGCTGTGATTAGATGAAAAATCACTCCTTTTACTACGGGCTTCTGGGAAAGAAGATGGGCACTGAGGTCTTTATGATGGTGATGAGCTTCTTGGTGCTACATATTACACTCCTGCACTGACTGGGTGAAGTCACCCCCAAATTCCATATATTGGTTTATACACACATGGTACTTACTGCCTCCTTGCCCATCTGGTTCAAAGCCATATGTGGCTGAAAGCAGCTGCAAATAGTTGTAAGCTCATGGTCTAATATGATGGGGCCAGCTACAGTTTTACCTCCTTCCCATTTTTCATGTGTCTCTGTTCCCACACATCCTTGGTGCTCCGTCCTCCTGCTCAGCAGGGAGCTTCCTCAGTTCACAATGCCAGCCCTCTTTGAACCTCGCTGGTTTCCGGGCTCTTAGGTGTTCTGGAAATCACTGACAGCAAGTGGTAAAACCCCCAAAAGTGGTAAAACCCCAAATGGTTTCCTCTTGGTGGCTTGAGAATTCACTGAACAGCTGCAGAAGTCCTGGTGTTTCCTTGCCAAAAATACCAGGAAACAAGAATGCTTTGTTTTCATGCCAGGAGGTTTTCTTGCCAATGACTAAGGTAGAAAGGGGTTTTTTTGTTGGTTTGTTTTTAATTGGCAAACTTAAACTCCATAGAAATCTGGAGCGATTGGCCAGGAAAGATGTGTAATTGTCTAATTTGCTACATGGGTCTTCAAGCTGTGTTGCTAATAGCATGTTCTTTCCTTTAAGTCTGTGTTTAAAAGGTAGTTTTCAACTCTTGTGTCTCACACTATCTTTTGCAGGTAATTAAAGATTGCTTTTATTTTCCACAGAGGTGAGGAAAGAGGTCAAAGCCAGAGCCATTGAGCTGAGTAAATTCTCTCTGTGAGCCCAGGGCAGAGCTGAGGCCAGGCTGCTGTAATTCCCTCTGCTGTGGGGTCAGCTTTTCGCTCACGGCTTTGTTTTCTTCCAGCTTTGCTTTCTTTCCAGGGATGAGATCACATCCACAGGTCAGGTGCATCTGTAGGATTTGTCCTTAATGCTGGTACCCCTTCAACGCCTTCAGTTGCTGCCAGTGTTGGGTGGGTGTGAGAATGCTTTGCTGCTGTCTCCTTCCTGGAAAACAACTGCTTTAGAGATTTGGGACAGTCCAAAACCTGCCAGTGCCTCACCTTAAAAGCTTTGTGAGACAACAAGGATGTGTGTGTGTTTGATTTGGTTTGGTTGCTTTTCTTGGAGATTTTTGTATGTGAATTGAGAAAAGTTTCTGGTTGTGGAAATTTAATTTATTTTTCACTACCTTAGCTGAGCCTGAGCTCATCAGTACAGTGCTGGGCACGTGACAGGTATCCAACCAGTCATATCAGTGATTGCCCTTTACAGTGGATAGGGATTTTTTCAGTTAATTTTCTTTCATTGCTTAGTTGCCGTAGTGCTTCTTCCAAGCTGTGTATCCTTGTAAATTAAGGAAAAATTAATAAGAAGGAAGAAAATATTTTCTGTTTTCTCAAGACACATTGATCCACTCGCTGCACACTGACTGGCTTAAGTTTTAGCTGCAACCCAAAGAAAAGAATATAGTACGGGTTTGATTTTGTTTTAAATAAGGTTGCTTGTGCGATTTAGGTGCTGATGTTATTTATTATTGCATTGTAGCAATATGACAAATGCCTTCCCCCTTTCCCTTTTCCTCCTTCCCCTTTCCCCTTCCCCCTTCCCCCTTTCCTCTACCCCTTTTCCCTTTCCCCTTCCCTGCTTCTCCTTCCCCTTCCCTCTTCCCCTTTACCCTTTCTCCTACCCCTTTCTCTCTATCTTCCTCTCCAGCTCTCTGCCTCTCTTCCTCTCTTTCTTTTTTCCCCTTCCCCTTTGCGAGACTGATAATTTTACATAGAACAGGTGGCAAACTAGAGAAATATTTATTTTGGTTACTTTAATATTTTTTTACTATTTGGACTCAAGTATTGATTTTGCATCGTTAATGATGAACTGATGTAGAAAAGTCATATCATTTTGTGAACACAAGTTAACACAAAGTAACATGGAAAATATATTTTTGCATTGATTTAAAACTTGATATCTAGTTGAAGCAAGTGACTCATATCTGATATTTAATAAT
Source organism: Nycticryphes semicollaris (assembly GCA_013400055.1). NCBI lineage: Eukaryota > Metazoa > Chordata > Aves > Charadriiformes > Rostratulidae > Nycticryphes > Nycticryphes semicollaris. The sequence goes on along the minus strand of VXBJ01003154.1, from coordinate 410,843 downwards.
GCTGGTAGAAAAGTTACAGAGGCTGAAATCAGCAGAAATATATTTAAGATAAACACTTTTTTTTTTTTTTTGCCAATCTGCAGCTTCTGAAAAACAGGAGAGCATGGTTTTATTTGTGCGTGAAACTAAAAGCTTTGTGAAACCTGCAGTTATCTCTATATAGTTATATTGTGTCACCTGTGTATGTGATAAAGACCCATAACATTTTGAAGAAGTGCCTATTACACACTTGCTATGAATTTTCTGTTTATAGTGCCAATTTCCCACATAGTGCTTAGGTCTTTAATGTTAATATGACTGAAATCAGTGCTCCATGCCGAAACATTCCCAATAACACCTAGTGTGAGCTGTTAGGCTTGATCACTATACGTAAAGCCACTTGAAGTCATGACTTCCTGGAGCAAAGTACTTTTTTAAAAAATATTAACTTTTTCTTCTAGTTCTGAAATTAATCTACTAATTAATCTTTGTTATTTTTTTAATTACATAGTTCAGACTATTTCTTGGTCAGGTTTTATTTCTGAAAACTTTCATTACAATATAACATACAGCACACACACTGGGCTAATGCACAGAATCAGAAATTTGCTACAGCTCTCTGTGCTATGTGCTATAAGAATGTTTTTGGTGTTTGGCTGCTGCAGGTGATTTTATAACCTTACCAAGAGACATTAAGATATCCTATGCAACACATTGGAAAAGCTAGATGTCTCAGAAATAGCGACTGACAAAAGCCACTAATCTCCAGGCTGGTTTGAGCATTAGTCTCAGGATCAGCAGTTATCACAAAGCTGCCTCAAAGCTGCAGTATGGATTGTGTAGAAGCTCTCCATGGGAGACAATGTTGTTTTATAAAACTCTGGGAGGTGGAAGAAAAATTCAAGTTGCAATCTCTTCCTTTTGAGGAACTTCTTGACCCTTTTTGGAATTCACTGTCTAGAATTGGTCCTGACAGTAACCACCTATGCCTTTTAAAAGAAAACTAAAAACATATGAGCGGAAAAGTTACTCCTTTCAAGAAATAAAACCAACAGTAGACTCCATACACAAAGGCTGAAAGGAATGTAGGGTCCTGTGCTTTGTACTTGAAGACAAGTTCACTCATCAATATGGGTGGGGAAGGAGAAAGTTCAGTCATACTGTGCCTTGGGGTTTTGAACTCATGTCCAGCTCCCTTAAGAGAGTCATGATCCCTAAACTGTAAATTGTTCTGAGTCATTGTAATTTGCTGACAATATCTTTAAATTCTGTGGAGCACTGAAGAGCTCTTCTCTGTCAAAGTGTTTCTTATTTCAGTCACCACCCAGTTCCATGGATGTCGATGCAGGTCACAAAGATGAGATGCTACCCAAGTCTAGGGACCCCAAAGACAGTTTCTAGGCCCCATGTGACTCACAAAGCCTATGCAATAGTCTCTCAAAAGGGCTTTTTATTAGGGATTAGAAAATTAGATGTGGCTACTGGGTTTTAGATTACTTCAATTATGCTCGTTGTCCAGCCTGTTAAATGGAAGTGGATGAGTAACTTTGTGATTCACCACCTTTGCTTTTTTAATGTGCATTTTTAATTAGAAGAAGAAAATTGCAGATGAGTCTTGAAGTGCTTCAGCTGGTGGTTGAAGCAGAAAGACAGTAGGTGCCTGAGTGCTCTGCTGCTTTCTCCTTCTTCTATCCCTTTCATTTTGAAGGAAGTTGGCAGTTAGAGCTGTAGGTTAGCAAAAATTGATCTGATGGTGTTGCAAAGACCATGTACTCTTCAATAAGTCCTTCCATCCTGCATCTCCTGTTGACTGACTCCAGCACGGTGCAGGCATGAACCAGATGCTAAGTCACTCAGCCTTGTCAAAAGTGAGATCCTCCTCTGTGTGAATAAATGCAAGTTTTAGATGTCTGGAGAACTTTGATGTGGAAAAGGGATCTACCTCTAAAGTTGCTGACAGCTAGGCAGGTGGTCTGAGGATCTCAGTTCTGAACTTGTAAATCCTACTTTAATTCAACTTCTAAATATAGGATCCTTTTGTAGATTTATGTTTAAGTGATTTCTAGCAGGAAGGACAGTTAAAAACTGAAATGGATTTTATATAACAAGGTTGTATAATTTCAATTATCAGATATTTCTTAGCTTGTGTTAGATACCAGTCAGCCTGATTTATACACAGTAGATTTTGTCTTGGAGCAGGGGCTGAACTGGATGATATCTTGATGTCTCTTTTAGCCCTGTTTTCTGCAAACCATGCTTAGAATAAAGCATTAGCTGCTCTTCTGAGCTGGCCTGCAAGGAGATGTTGGTTGGTTTGTTTTTGTTGTTTTTAATAAAAATTGGAGGTTGAAAATAAAGAAAATATGCTGAGCACTTTTGTCCAGTCTCTCAAATCTTGAAGTCAAAAAGTAAATATGAAAAATTGTCATAAAATTGATCTCAAGACTCTGTTTCACTGTTTATGGCAGGAGACATATCACGTCCTGATTTATATGCTATGAAGTTATCCTAAGGTATATTCCGTGCTTTGGAGAAAAGCCACTGAGACCATTTAAGTTCTCTGGATTAGTGTTGGTCCAACTGAAAATGCAATTTGGCTCATTGACTTCTTTGGGACTGCATAAATATGAATTGGGACAAGTTTTGATCATACAAGTGTGGTTGATTCCAATATTTAAATGCACATCTAGCTAATTACAAAAATACTGTGTCAGACCACTAGATACAAGTAATTACTGTAGAATGAACAAAACCTACCCTAACTACACCTATTCTATATCTTATAAGGAGAAATCCCTCAGTAGGTTTGCGTGCTCTTCTTCCTGCAATATATACTCTTAACTAGATATTACTGAGTTAGTTTCAGTTGTGTCTGCCTCAACATGCTTACTTACAATTCTATGAAAGAAAAAGCTGTATTTCATAAACAACTTTTGGTTCACAGTTTTTTAAGAGTGAAAGTACAAAAAAATTTGGCTATCTGGCATAGAGTACAGTTTAAAGACAAACTGCTGCTAGTGGTCCAGTGGGTATTAATTAAGTTGCAGCACTGGGTATTGTCCTTAAATTGTAACACTGCTGTCTTGTGTTTGTCAGGTATCATAAAACAGAAAGTATTTAGTCTCGTCAACACTTGGTGTGACAGAGAAATGCATATTTTTGACTGAGTATGTTGCACTGAGTTAGCAATATTCTAGTGTGGGGTTTGGGCCATTTGATGTCTGCTGCTGGTCTGTAATATGTGAAAAACTTGTCTGTGACCATTTTAGTTGCTAGAAATTAATTACAATCTTTGAAGTTTCTTTGTTGGCTTGAAAATGCTGTATTTAGAGAAGTGATTAAGAATGAATTCACACACACAAATATATACAATTTAAAACTGGGAGTTAGATGTCACTCTTTGTGTGCCAGAGAGCTAACCTAAGCGTTTGAGTTGATGGAAGTTATGTTCCTACTATGGTTCTCTGTCTTGTGTAATGCAAGATCAAGACTATGAAGAACACTCTAAAATCTTCAGGATCCATTTCTCAGAGATGAATTCTTCAGATATGCTGAATATTACAACTTTCATTTTAATTGACTATAAAAAGTAATGGAATTATTTAAAAGTGGAAACATTTTTCTCCCACAGTGGAATTGAAATAGCTAAATATTCTTCCCACTTCTCTTTACCCAGAATCACCTTATATCTTTTCCCCCTATGTGTTCCTGAGGTATCCAGGCTTCTTGTGGTGTGTTGCTTTTTCTAAACAGCCCAATATTAAATTACTGTCTGCCTGAGAGCCTGTTTGCTGAATTCCCTCCAAAGTTTGATTTAACAAATAGTGATGCTATGATGGCAAATCCATCATGGAGAGAGTGGGAATAGGACCTTTGCACGCTACAGTACTAGCTGAGCACTGCTAGCAGTGATGATAGAAAGCTTTATTTAGACTTTGAATCTAGTTTTTTTTGCAGTTGCAATGAAGTTCCTTGGGGTAGTGCTCTCCCTCTTTTTCACAGCACTGTTAAATGAATGGACAAGGTCATGCTCTAGCTAGATGGGTTTTACTTATGGCACGTCATGCTTGAACAGACACAACCCAAGTGATGAAACTGCAAAAATTTGCATGCCAACCTTAGAGATTGCCTCCTAAATGGTATTTCTGTGATGTAAAGGTTAATTTTCTAGCTAGTCCTTCTCTCCCACGCCCCACTGCTATCTTAGTTGTTAATCTGTTCTAATGCTGATTGCAAATGCTGGTGTGCTCCTCACAGGACACTTATTGTTCTACCCTGTACTTGCTGGATAACAGTTATAATTAAAGGTGAGTATGATGCCTCCTTTCTCAAGCAAATTGTATCTACTTCCCAATATTGTATTATCTCTCTTACGTGGTTACAAAGATTATGCTGGAAATGCTACGATGTTCTTGGGTAGAAAAGCTAACAGGAGTCTTAGAAGTTGGAATAGGGGAACAGATTTATCAGTTAGGTCATCAGAGAGTCTCCTGACCAATGCTAGATACTCCTCTATTCATTTTCTCATACTTTGTTTCGCTTAATTTTAGCAGTGCCCAAAAGATGGGACTTCTGCCAATTACTGTATGGAGACTATAACAGGTTAATACATCTCACACTGAAGAAGTTTTTCATGATGTTCAGTGTAAATTATTTCACAGATGAAATATACCTTGCTGTCAGGGAGCAGCCTAAATTTTCACTTTCTTAATTTCATCCCATTACTCCTCGTTATATCCCTTGTACCAATCTAAATAATTCATCGTCCTTCTTAATGTTTATACCCTTCAAATATTTATAGGCAGTTATCACATCTCTCTTTAGTCAAAGCTTAGCTGAGCTGTTCATATTTAGACCTTTTAATCTTTCTCCATAAGCAAATCCTTCTACATGAGACTGAGGGCCTGATCCTCAAAGGTATGTAGGTGCCTGTCTTTGGCTTCAGTGGAACTGTGTCCTAGATATTACTACTATTAGGCAGCAGGTTTTTTTTCTCGTCTGAATGACTGCTAATTTGTCAGTATTAGATACTGAGGAGCACAAAACTGAATGCAGTATTCCAAGAACATCTTGGTCTGTCTTGTCTGCTCTTCTGTGCTGTGTGTCACCTCAGTATGTGCATCCTTGAGATTGTGTTGCACTTCTTGTTAGCATACAGCATCAAAATTTTGTGTCTAAAGTAGTTTTCAGTATTACCCTTACTTTGCCTTCTGGATCTCAGTATTCTAGATTTCTTACTAGTCACTATTTGACATAACCTTCTTGTTTCCTAAGATATCCCATTTTTTTTCAGACTTTGGAACCCATTATAGCATTGGTCACTCTTTACTAGATTTTACAAGGTTTCCCAGTTTCATATTCTGCATGTGTGTGTGTGTGTGAGTACATGTATTTCTTCTCTATGTGTATAAAAAAACCCAAACTTACTGCCCATTGCCTGAACATAAATGAAAATTAAGACTGAACTGAGATGAAAACTGAACGTTAATCTCTATATCACTACACTATATGGTTCAGCAGGTTCATGCAGTAACTTTTATCACTATTCTTTATTTACAGAGTTTTTTCAAGAAATTTATTGTCCATGTAACTCTGCTCATATCCAAGATGATTTGAATTAAGTTTGTAAGACAGATCTCTGTACCAATGCTATATGAAAATGCAGTAAATCCAGTGCAGTACATATTTCATTGTTCTCAGTGGCCTCTTAGGTCCTTCAGGTATGAATTTTTGTTCAAAACTTCCATTTGGGCTGTATCAGTTACAACTGGTCGTTATGATTTCTGGGCTACCACCACTGGAAAAAGTCTCTTGTTCCAGTCAGATATGGAAATAGTCATCCCAGGTTTGGATTGAGGCTAGACTGAAATTTTGTGAAATAAAGTACAAATTTCTATAATCCCAAAAAGTTTGGGGACACAGGCACAGGTCTGAAATGAGTCAGGGCTGGACAGATCAGCATACCAATGGTAATTAGTATGTTTTTGTGGACTTGTTAAGAAACATTTTTCTTTTTTCATAGAGAAACAGAAAAAAATACTTTGTAGCTATGAAGAAAAACCAAACCCAGCAATTTTGCTTATATAAAATCTTCATTAGAAAAATAGTTAAATATTTTAAAATTAAAATCAAGTATTACATAAATGTGTAAATGCAACCCTTTTTTTTCAGTGGGTAACTGAAACTAATAACCAAATTTGAATTAACTTTAGAGAGAACTCTTGGCTACATCGGAGTTTTTTCTGAGTAGATACCTTTTGCACAGCTCTACTTCCATTTTGCATCTGGCAAACATGAAATCTGATCCTGGAACTTGGTACTGCTATTATAGATGCCATAATCCTGATGCAAAGTGATGCTGCATCACAGTCTGCATATCATCCACAAGATTACTAAACCAAACTCTCTCTCCTGCTTCTTCTTTCTGTATTTGGGTGGTGGATGGGGGTTTTTGCTTGAAGGGGCTTTGTGCTTGTCAAATCTGTAAGAAAACAATACAAACTTCAAAATATTACTTGATAGTAGCACCAAATTTGAATCGCTTTCCTCAGGCTGACTTAGCTCATCTGTTATTTTGGTGCATTACCTTGTTTTTATTGCAGGGATAGTATTTCTCTGTAACATTTTAGTATTCAGTACAATGAATTTACCAATCTTCATATCTCATTATTTCACATTTGCTTATTCAAAATCTCATGATACAGATTGTGTCATCTACAAAAAAAATATTTTACTGAATACCCATTTAGATCTTCTACAGAGCTGCTGTGCATTATTTTGAGTTTTTTATGCCATTGCTTTCCAGAGGTATAGAATTTCAGCTTCAGCCTTGCAGAACTGGCTTGATTTTTGTTTTTCTAATTATTTTTTTGATGTCATATGAATACATCCTTTCTTCCATTATTTTATCTACTGTTCAAAAAGCTGTGTGCCTAAGTGAGGCAACGATGCATATATATGTCCTACTAAAGGCACCCATACTCTGCTTTTTTGTTTGCGACAAGTGCCATGTGAGGAACTATTTTAAGTCATAGTATCCAAAAAAAAAAAGCTTTTGACAGTATAAAACCCAGTCTTCCCTGGCAGTATTGGCCCATATAGCTCTCCTGGGAAATCCTTTTAAGTGTAGGGAAGCCAATTCTATGTGACCTTTAGCTGAAGCAGAGTAAACAATACAGAAAGCAAAACTCAGATGCTTCTGTGATAGAGCGAGCACTTAACTGGGCTGCATGCTGACGTGAAACAAGCAGGTCATTCACACCTGGGGAATGAGAAATTTTTTAAAAAACTAAGCAAATTGAACAGGAAAAAATAGTGCCTCCTAGAAATGGTGTATTGTCGCTTAATATCCCCTTTTTTGTGTTGTAATTTTATGTCTCTGCAAATGTGCAATGCTGGAGAATCAGGCCCATAGTGTTCCTCTGACAGTCCGTAATGAGCTAAAAAATACCAACTGAAAAAATGTGCTCAAGACTTAAAGAAAAGAGAAAGGTATCACATTCCTATATATTCAAAGATCATTCTGATACATTTATTGCAAACCCATTTTATTTCAATGTTGTATTTTAAACTCTGCAAAAAATACTATTGCTTTCCCATATGTCATTAATCAAATAGTCATTCCTTTTCTGCATAGGAACAGAATGTTTGGGTTTTGATTCCATTGGGTTATTTTGTTTTACTGATTTGAGTTCAAAACTTCCAAATTTAATAAAATAGGAATGGCAGGAAATTTATATACTTGCCTTCTCTGTTATTAGAATAATAGTGTTAGTGTCTTTAGTTCTAGACAATGAATGATGACAGCAATTATTGATCTTGTGACAGGTTAAGAAGAATATTATAATAATTCATATTAGTCAGCTTGACCTTTTATTGAGTTGACCTTTAGCATCTCTGAGAAAGAAAATTAAGGCACCTACATAATTTTGTGCTGTGATGCTGAAGTTCTGACATGGTTTGGATTACAGCTTGGATATTATTAAAACACAGTAATCAGACAAATCATTAATCTGTATCAGTTACACAGGTGCATAGAGACAGGCTTTGCTCATTAAACGATGAGTACATTGCTGTTGGGGGAGGGGAGTTATTCTTTTGGGGGCCTTTGTATTATTTTTGTTTGTGTTTGTGCTTTGTTTTGCCTTGTTTTTTAAGAAAAAGGTCCTCCAGAAATGAGGACTTGAAAACAGGAATGAGCAAGCCTTTCAGTCCAACAAACAATGTAGGCTGGATAACATTGGCTGAATTTCAGTACCCCCTCCCACTATGCCCTCTTATGGAAATTCTTGCCCTCTTGTGGAACATGCCAGTTTTGTTTGGATTTTGTTGCAGCAAATCCTACTATACCACCAAGTTAATAAAAATATGTTCTATATGAAGAAGGTCAGAGTCTGCAAATGGTGGAGGATTAACTAGAGCAATCTGAAATATTTTCTTGCAAAAAGGTGCCCGAGTCCCTATTATGCAACAGTACCTGACCTCCCCATCAGTCTTACAGGAACACTAAAATCTCTCTGCTGTTTCTCTCCATCTTTCTGCTTACAACAGGACGAGATAGACGTGAAAAGGAGGCAAAGTTGGGCAAGCAGGGAAAACAAAGTAAGTTATCCAGGTAAGTGCATGTGCTTTTGTGAGTAGGCCCACAGTTCCTTCAGGGCAGATGATGGTGCCTTTTAGCAAGGGAATGCCTACAAAACTGAAATATGAAATTACTACAAAAGAACCTCCCAAATCTGGGGAAAAATATTTTGGTCAAGACTGTTCTACATGAAATATGTAGACTCTCTTCTAAAATATTCAGAGCAGTCAGAAAAATAGTGCTAATCCTGCTGACCTCTAAACCTGATGTCTGTTAACAATGATAGGCTATTCCTGTTATCAGCCTTTCATCTGAAACAGCAGAGATTTTTGTGGCTGATGTGAAGGTTACAACCCTACTAATGACCAGTCTGATGCCTTGGGATAAATTATCTTTCTTAGTTGCCCTCTGAAAATACATGGCAACTGCACACATGCACAACACCAAGCAAATAAACAAATACACCCATGTTAAAATATAGTGGTGTTGCAAAAATAATTCCAAATGTGCAAAAGCTAGGAAATGTCAGAATTAATTTGTCAGTGCAACTTTGGTGTGCTCCACTACACACATGCTGAATATTACAGCCTATTTATGTGATCAGATACTACCTTTTTCCTAGGATTTATGGCTTGTGTGCAAAATAGGCCTATCTAAAAGAGGAGTGAGAACAGGGTAACAAAGTAGTTTATTCCCTCTAAGTGCCTTGCTTTCTTGTCTTTATTCTTTTAAACATGTGTAGTGAATCAGACAGGCGGTTGCAAGGAAAGAAATTATAGTTTCTTGGTTTGTATCCTTGAACATCAGCCTATGGAGATGGATTTTCCTCCTCTTCTTCCCATAGAAATCCTTTGTGATGTTAGGTGAGGGATTTCCAATCATTCTTGTAAGAGCTGTCAAGGAATTTCCTGCCATTGTTTCCTGCATACCATTTACGGTATCTAAGATGGGAGCTCTTTCAGCTGTAACTGCATTTCTTGGAGCTGCCCTATGATCAAAAGTGATGGTGTGCAGTATTGGGTGCACCAGGAAAAAACAGTCCGCAACCAATTATGAAGTCTAAAGTCAGAGAACTTTTGATCCTAATAAATTTATGCCTCTGTTGTCTATCTGCAGACTGGGAGGAATGCTTCTGCCTTGCTTTCAGTCTGTAAATGTTAACTGTGGTTCAGACACTGTCATGGGGAATGCCATAGAAAAGCCGAGGGAAAATTAATCAATCTGTTTCAGGAACAGAGTTTGAGTCATAAATCACAGACCACATACTGTGAAGGTGCACCACAGTAACGAACAACTGCTCAGCCATTCCCCACATTGACAAAAACATGGATCCTGCACAAATATTATAGGCCACTGTCATTGAGAACTGTAGCAGAAAAGTTAAGCAACAGGAAGCTGAATGAAATTACATACAACCACATTTGCCACATAACTATATGTCATAACATTTTGGTCGTTTTCCTTGCAACTCTTTTCCTTACAATTTTTTACCAGATGATTGAGGAAGCCATGCTGCATTGTCTGAAGACCTGAATTCCCCAGGGGCTTCTTGTAAGCTGTAACAGAGACCAGAATAACTTGAAGTTTTCCACTTCTAGACATACAAATTGATGCAGTGACAGCATTAGAAAAATGAAACATTATAGATTAGCAGAGTCTAGTCTTGGGTACTCCAGAGGAATCACTGAAGGCCTGCTGCTGTGTTATTTCAGACTAGAAAAGCTTTTAATGGAAAAGTTAATTTTGGTATTCAGAAATGTTTTGCAGGCTTATTGTGAATAAAAGATGGAAAGATAAGATTGTTTTTTACCTTTTAATTTTTTTTTACTCACATGCATAACCACAAATCCATCACTAAAATTACATCATGAGCAAAAAGAACTTTGGGAGCTGCATGTATTGCAGGGCTTAAGACCTCATATGACCTGCTCACACAAGTACATATCTGCATGGCTTTGCATATCTCTTAGCACCCCTACAATTTGTCTGAGAGAAAAATTAACATCATCCACTACAGTCAGGAGCATTCAGGACTTAATTAGTTCTCTTCCATGGTGACAAATTTCACGCAGGCAAATTTCAGCCAGAAACAATTGGAATTCATTTCCTATGCAATGCAGTTGCTTCCATACCTGTTCACTCTGCTCTAGGACCTTCCAACTGTGACAGCTTATCAGCAGGAGTATCCACCAGCCCAGGCTAATTAAACACCGTATGGAATATTTCAGCTATGCTGAGCCTGTAGTATCCTTAGTCTTACGGAGCAACCTTTTACTTTGCAGGCAGTGCTACAGAGTTTCGTCAGCATCCTCAGGCTCTGTAAGTTATTCCTGCTTTGGGTCAACAGAGGTATCGTAAGATGGCTCTATGAAGGCCAGAATGCTCACCAATTCCTCCAATTATTTATACCTCATGTTTTGTTAACCTTGGGCACTATTCAAACAGTAATTTAAAAAAAGAAAAAAAGGTAAATAGTTGATTTCTGCAGCAAATCATGCTTTTGAACTGTTCTAAGGTTGGCAAAATTCATGGCATATTACCAGAGGAAGGGAAAAAAGGCCAAAGGTATAACAACAAACCAAGGCAGTAAAACATTTTGACATGGGTTTATAGTCATTAAAGATTCATTGCCCTGGAAAGGTGGGCTTTTGGGAGGCCAGTAATTAAACAAAACAAGTTGATTCAGAATTGTGTTTTTCCAATAATTTAAATGCTGTTAAGTAACATTGGAAGAAGAGAAGTGCTGGCTAGTAGAGTTTACTCTGATCCAAGTATAAGACCTGGGTATAACAAGGATCTTTGATTTGACTGTTAACAGTAAGACAGGCAGGAGCAGAAGGAATATGATCTTTGGTATCCTGGAGATGGTGGAGGTGCTGGAGGATAGATCTAACGGTGTTATTTTCCTCAAGGCAGCTCCCTTTTAGCAAAGAGTTTATACAAAGATCTTCATCAGTATAGCTCTGCAGACTGACATAATCTCGGCCTTGGCTTTTTGATGGGATGCTAAGGAGGGTGCAAGTGGCAAGTGCTGAATGGGGAAAGAATGTCAGCATTTAGGAATATCTCAACTTTTGAAACCTTTTGTATGGGAATTAGGTACCAAAAATAATGGTTTGCTATCTAGTCTGTTGCTTAATGGCTTGTCTTCCGAAATAATGAAACCCACAGTTAAAAGTTTTGGGTACTCCTGTCTTATCACACATTCTCAGTGCTGCTGCTTTGATCAGTGTCGGTTTAGGTTTTGATCTCTTCTCCTTCTTCATCCCTGTTGCCCTCTGCCCATCAATAGCAAAGAGCTGCTTTGCTGAATATAGGGACAAGCTGAACTTTTAAGCTGCTGTACATTGTTGATTATCCGATTTCATTTGAGGGGAATTCTGATTTAAAATACTTATTTTGTTTCTTTTGGTGCCTTAGCCCAGATAAAGTGACTAGTGGTAGTGGTGTGAATCTCTTTGGAACTTTCCTGTGAATGTATTGGGAAATACATATTAAATACATTACCTCCACATGTGTAATATAAATTTAATCTCCAAGCCACTAACTCCCAGGTCTACCTCCCGCATCCCTTAGGGTGGGAAGCCTTGTAAACTAATTAGTGATAACACATAAGCCTCAGCCCTGAAGGACATTGTTCATTTTATTACTTGTGCTATGCTGAATAAGGGAGGATGCTGCTGGATGATAAAATGTGTAGAAGCAGGAGAAACACTTGGCAACAAAAAATGTCAGTGATGCTTAGACGTCCTCAGCAAGTTTGCAGATGACACGTGCGATTGTGGTGCAGATGACATGCCTGAGAAACAGTATGCCATCCAGAGGGACCTGGACAGGCTCAAGAATAGAGCCTGTATGAACCTCATGAGGTTCAACAAGGCCCAGTGTAGGGTCTTGTGCCTGTGATGGGGCAACCCTTGGTATCAATATAGGCTGGGGGATGAAGGGACTGAAAGTAGCCCTGCCAGGAAGGACTTTGTGGTAGTGGTGGACAAAAAGTTGGACAACAGCTAGCAATGTGCACTGGCAGCCCAGAATGCCAACTGTATTCTGGGCTGCATGAAAGGAAGTGTAGCCAGCAGGTCAATTGAGGTGATTCTTCCCCTCTACTCTGCACTAGTGAGACCCTGCTCTTTAGTCTTCAGCACATGGAAGACATGAACCCACTGGAGCAGGTCTAGAGGAGGGCCATAAAAATGTTCAGAGAACTCGAGCACCTCTTGTATGAGGACAGGTTGAGAGAGTTGCAGTTGTTCAGCCTGGAATTATTGGGAACTTAAAAGTGTTTTATAAGAAAGATGGAGACAAACTTTTTATCAGGATCTTTGCAATAGGACAAGGTTCTGAACTAAAAGATATAAAGAAAAAAATGTTTACGATGAGGGTGGTGAGAAACTGAAACAGGCTGCCCAAGGAAATGGTAGATGCACCATCCCTGGCAACATTGCAAGTCAGGTTGGATGGGACTCTGAGCAATCTGATCTAGTTTAAGATGTCTGTTTATTGAAGGACAGGTTGGACTAGACGACCTTTAAAGGTCCCTTCCAACCCAAACTATTCTATGATTTTATTCTATAATCCTACTACAAGGCCATCCTGCAGTCACGTGTTACACGCCTCTGGTCAACCTGTAGCTAAATGGATTTGAGAAACAACCACAAGAAAAACTTTAGTATCTAGATAGACAGATATGTAAGTACTCTGCCTCCATGGGGCTCAGTGGAGCTCTCAAGAGCTCAATGGCTACCAACTGGACCTAAGCCTAAGTGCTACAGTCTATTGAAAAATTATATTTGTCATGTCTCAGTAGTCTAGATAATAAAATATCAATTAAATCTTTTCCTGAAAATGTGCTCCTGAAAACACTCGGTATAGTAAAACAGGTATTCATCATTTGTATTCCTTTCTCAAAACATATAAGCAAGGGTTAAAAAAATAACTTTTGTTTTCTTATATATATTGCCCTTTCAAATTACCATGCTTACTTTTCCACCGGGATACTGTTTTGACTTTTTTTTTCCTTAGATCTTAGTGTTTATAGCTTTTGGTTACCTTCTGTTTTATGGGTTTTTTTTCTCAAATGCTCCCTGCCCTGGGCAGTAAGGTCTCAGAGATTAACCATTGTTTCAGATATGAGTGCAAAAGGTTTGAAAACAACAGTACTTATTACTGTGTTTCTCTTCTGTACCACCACAAAATTCTTTGCTGCACTTTCTCCACTGTCTTTAGAAAGATTATTCACAATTCATGCCTGCCTTTGGAAACTGATACTTAAGAATGACTACTACATTTTAACACTAGCCCTTGTCTACAATTTCATTTTTCTTCTACCTACTAAAAGATTTCACATTTTGATGGAATCCAAAATCACTTTGGAAAAAGTGACAGAGCAGCAGCCTAGGTATGAATTTCTTTGTTTCAGTATGAAATCTAAGTAGGGCAGGGTAAGTCAGAACTGGTGACTGCCTGTGTAACCTCACATTTTATCTGAAAGAAGCAACTCTAACAGTGGAGAGGGAAGCTCAGTTCTTAGTCATTCCTGGACAAAAAAGCTCCAAAACAATGTCCAGTGCAAGGAATTGCCTGAAAGCATCTTGCTTGATTATCAGTATGTTAATAGGAACACTTTCAAGCTGTGAGCGCTGGAGGCTAGAAGAGACTCAAATAGAATAAAGAGTTGGTTGCATTGCCATCTTCCTCAGATATTTGGTTTTTATTCTGTATGTCTTTTTGTTTGGTGAATCTCCCTGTCCAGCAGTATTGTCCCCCCTCCCTCTCCTACCTGAATTCCATCCGGTTGCCCTGTTGTATATTCTGAATTCTGCATGGGCTTTAGCATCATCAGAAGCTTGCTCCTGAAACATTTTTCTTAGAATACAGTGAAGTAATAAAATAACTTTTGTGAACAGGGGAGAGGAAGGTGGGATCCACAGCATGGAGATGTTCTAAAATGCAGAAATTGGAAATAAATTGTTCAAAAGCAGTAGTATTTTTTATGGCACTGTGACCTCTTTTCCTGATGAGGCTTCTTAGAGAAGCCTAGAAATGAGAAAAGGTGTGGGATACAAAATAACAAAGGCCAGAAAAAGTGTTCACCAGTGAGATGAAAAACTAGGCTTGGACATTAACTTGCTCTTTGAAATCTCTTTCTTCTTACAGAAATAACCAATAGCACAGGCGCAGTGGCCCTTACCCTTATTGAAACTAAGAGAGTTAGAGCACATCAGGGAACTACAGTAACTTTCCAAGCACACCTGTGTCAATACAAATTAGCTACTAATTACTACAAAACACTGACTTTCTGTATCAAAAGGTGTGTGGGAGTTCAGTTTACTCATGCCCCTTGTGTATGTAGTAATGATGTCTCAATTACTTACCTGTGTACGTGTGTCTGAGAGATGCATGGATTCCCATTAATATGCCTACACATTTTACTTGTGTTTATATACAAACAGAATACATTTATTCCAGTACTTGTCAGTGATCCATTTATTAGCTGGCCATTATACCTGCTCCTGTGTCAGTATCCAAGTAGTATTCCAGCAGGGCCCTGTGGCATGTTCTGTCTTGGTTACAGATGTAAAGGCAAGAGCTCAGATATATGAAAGGCACTTGGGACTCATCTGATGCTACAAGAAAGGCTGTTCTTGATATTTTACATTATTTGCAGTGGGAAGGCTCCAAAGTCCAGTATGGTGGCCAATTTTAAGTGAAATGATTTCACTTTCTCTCGGGGCAGGATTTTTGGGTCACCCTTAAACAAGTCAATACAGTCACAGAGTACAGCCTCATCCTAGTCACCCTGAGTAACAGCTAGTTACAAGTAGAAAGCTGTGCGTATGTTTGATGGAAAGAAGTGAGGTGATGATGGGAGTGCTCTGGTTCACTTTCCCAGATTTTCAACCCTGCTCCCAGCACAAGCCTGTGCCTAAACAAATTCACATTTGTCCTGTCTCAAACCCCCTGCAGTTGATCTACAAGTACTAGGGTTTGGAGGGTTTTCCCAGACCCTGTGTTATACCATGTTGTTGCATGTCACTGAACACCCTAATTTTTAAAGGCTCCAGATGAAGAGCTTTTGAAAGAGGATTTTTTAATGCAACGTTGTATAAGAGGCTGAGCAGCCCAAATGAAGATGATGAGACTCTGTAGATGTTGGGTATGACCCAATATGTTATCCTTGGTCAGGAGCTAAGGAAGCTGGCTTGACTTTGACTTGATAGATTGCTCCGGGGACAATTTCATTACTACACAGGGTGCTGCTTACATTTTTATCTGAGAACTAAAGATGTATTTTGACTATTTTACCACATATTGGAAGAAAAAAAGGTTGGTATTTTTATTGAGAAACATATATAATCTAATCTTTTTCAGCAATAGAAGCAATCGGCTTTGTAGGTTGTGGAAGAAAGTCAGTGTCTGTGCTGTAAATAAGACAAACCTCTGCTAAAATCACTGGGCGTAAATGGGTCTAAAATTTACTTGGGCTTGGTGGCAAAATCTGACACAAAGTCTGGATTGCTGAACAGCAACCACTTTGGAAATGAAAAAAAAAAACCTTATAAAAAGGAAACTAATGGGCATATGTACAGATGTTTTTATTTTCCTTAACTGCCATAGGGCCTATGAAACACTTTTTGTCCCATTTTGTAGTACATATGAGAGTAAAATGATTCTATGTACAGAATACCAACTGTAATGTGTTCCTCGAGTACAGTGACTATGAGAGAAATTAGAGGGTTTTACATTATTATGAAATGTTTGGATTTGGTAGTAAAATTAAGCTTGAACTAAGGCCCTAGTAGGTGGGTTGAAATGTGCCTTCCTCACCCCCCAGTGCCCCACCCAGGTCAAATCCCTAACAAATTATTCTTTTCTACCACATTATCATTCATGCTTCAGAGTGTCTAAAATTCAGTTTCAGTTGATGATTGTATTTCCTTTGTTGCTGCTTAAAATTAGAAAATGAAAAATAAATATCCTCACATGCAGGTCCCTTAACATTTTTGAATAGTTTTTAATTAAAAGTATATTCAAATTTTTATTGCAGATGAATGATTTTACAGTGACAGACAGTGGGGGGGGTTCCGCATTTGGCTATATGCCATTAAGACTGTATGACTTGTAATTAGAAATGAGCTAATGCCAAAGCTGGTCTTTTCCAAAGTCTGAGTGTGTTCACAGAGAAAGATTGTGTTTTAATTATGAATAGACTGTCCAGTAGCAAAGTTCAGGTCTTCTACAAAGTATAGCAGCATACAACTCAGCAAAACACATAAAATAGACTTAAGTTCTGTACTCTGACCAAAGTAATTTTTGTGACCTTAAGCAAGTTTTTAATTTAGTGGGTCCTAAAGATATACTAGAGTTTAAAAATATAAAGAATTCTGGTGACTTTTGACATTAAATTTGCAGCTTTCGTTGTACTCATTTTTATTTAGGATAATTATAAATGAGGTGATGTCAAAACTTTTTTTCTAGTAGTTAATAATATTGAACCTTTTCACTACAGTTTAATAAAGTCTCTGGTATTCCTCATTCCCTTTTAAAATGTATCACCTTGTATTTTCCAGCAATGAATTTCATGGACTCTAAACAGTAAATAAGATGTGAATTGTCTATTGTAAGCCTGTGAATTGGAACTTTTGTGATTTTGAGTGCCTATGCATAGTGGAAGTGGAAAACACCCAAATCATTCATATATTAAGGATTACAATGAAAGTTGAAGCTGGTAATGCTGATGAACTTCTTACAGTCTCCTGAGTACATACTTATTCCTGTTTCTCTTCAGATGAATGCCATTGTAATAAAAGCTTTTGTTTACAACCTCTCTTCCAATCCAGGAAGTATTTGAATGTATTCAGCATACAGTAGAGAGGGACATATTCATCTGTCACTGAAGTGCAGTCACCTCTGAGGTGAAACTTGGCAGCAATTCTTCCATTAATGTACTGCTGATAGTCTGATCATTTTTAATTTTTTTTTTTTAACAAGATGAAGCCTCACCATAAATCAAGAACTGTCTTTTCTCTTTTTCTCTCTTCATATGACTTCTTCTACTATAACCAAAGTAGTTCTCAGTCCTTTGTCAGTGCTTATTTTTGAAAGGAGACTTTGAATTAACGGTGAATATGATATTCTGAACTTCAGCAAAGGATCTCTGTCTGCCATTAAATTTGTGCTACGGGGGAGACAGACATGGGGAGTAAAGATGCCAGACAGTCCAGAACTTAATATGTTCCTCACAGCTGGAGGTGACATGGCAGTCC
The DNA here is from genome assembly GCA_013400055.1 of Nycticryphes semicollaris. NCBI lineage: Eukaryota > Metazoa > Chordata > Aves > Charadriiformes > Rostratulidae > Nycticryphes > Nycticryphes semicollaris. Next base: position 393,014 of record VXBJ01003154.1, on the reverse strand, counting down.
TCTTGTCATTTGGCAACGAATTTAAAAATATTTGTCTGGAACCAAATACCTCCACCATACAGATTTCTCACTATGCTGCAAAATTCAGGCTACTGAGGCTATTATTTTATTAAGGTGTCTTAGAGAGAAAGACTCCTTTGTAAACAGCTCTTGTCTTTGGAAAAGACCTTTCTCCTATTTTTTTTTTTTTTTTTTTTGTTGCTTTGTTACAAGGCCAGGCAT
>VXBJ01003154.1:110271-391291 GCA_013400055.1 Nycticryphes semicollaris | reverse complement strand
TTATATACAATATTATTCTTATTATATATTTATGTCTGTGTTGTGTATAGGTATTTTGATATACAGTTGGTATCTCTAGATATTTTATGAAAATTACATATGGTTTATATGTAAACTACCTATCCCTTTTGTAATCTATCTTTTTCTATATACCATACATGTATATATACCTACATGCATATACAGTATCTTGATATGATCCTGAGCACCCTGCTTTAGGAGACCCTGCCTGACCAGGGAGTTTGGAGCAGATGTTCTCCAGAGGTCTCTTCTGACTTCAGGCTGTGATTCTGTGACTAAGGAAAACCTTTGTTTTTCACTCAGCAGTAGATCAATGCCCTAAAGGAAGGAGCTGAATGTCAGCTNGGAGACTTTGAATTAACGGTGAATATGATATTCTGAACTTCAGCAAAGGATCTCTGTCTGCCATTAAATTTGTGCTACGGGGGAGACAGACATGGGGAGTAAAGATGCCAGACAGTCCAGAACTTAATATGTTCCTCACAGCTGGAGGTGACATGGCAGTCCTCTTGTCATTTGGCAACGAATTTAAAAATATTTGTCTGGAACCAAATACCTCCACCATACAGATTTCTCACTATGCTGCAAAATTCAGGCTACTGAGGCTATTATTTTATTAAGGTGTCTTAGAGAGAAAGACTCCTTTGTAAACAGCTCTTGTCTTTGGAAAAGACCTTTCTCCTATTTTTTTTTTTTTTTTTGGTGCTTTGATGACAGAGCAGGCATTAAATCCGGGCAGAGACAATACCAGGTGATAAATTTTTTTACTCCTGACCTCATAAATCAATTGGCAGAACCGTATGCTGCTTGGTGTAACAGTGTGCCATTTTTAATTTGTTACTACTGCAGTGCAAACTAATTTTAGCTCCTTAATGCTTGCTCTTTGCTGCAGTTGGCAAAGCAACTCCAAATTAAAAGCAATACAATAAGCGACTATAATTATTGGCCTTATACCAACAACTGACAACATGAAAATCACAACTGATGCCAGTATAAGTGTTGCTACATATAGGTGCTAGTGAAAAACCCATTTGCATACTAAATTAGTATGACTTGTATCAATTCATAGAATGCTATTAATATCTAGTTTGATTTTCAAGAGGCTGTTGCTGATATTTAGGGAAGAGAGGCAGACAAATCTCATGTTTTAGTATACCCCAGTTTGCCAAGGGCAAAGAAATCAGATTTTCAACTGATACAATCATACATCAGATTTCCAGAGTTCTGTGTGATCCCATCCTGTTGAGAAGTTTGAGGAAGAAATTCTTAGTGATCTGTTTGCAGAATACTTCCCTTATTTTTCCATTAGTATTTGGAAGTGACCAATGAGAGTGTCCAAGAGAGAGGAAGAATATGACTTTTCTGAATATAAGGAGCTCAAAAGATACCTCTTTGCTGAGCTTTCTACTTTACCACTTTCTCCTGAAAACATTGTATAATGCTTCTGCATTTTCACAGTAGCTCTTATCACCCTGGATACTGCAGTCCAATGTGAGAGAATGGCCAAAGAAGCAGTGATTATCAGAAGAGTCAGGCATCCATTGCAATAAGGACTAAACTGAATCAGATGAAAAGCCAAAAGCAAAGAAATCCAGGAAGAGAAGACATTAATATTTCGCCCCTGTCATATTTATTCCTCACGTTCTAAGAAAAGATCTGCTGTAATTTTTTTGTTCCTTACATGAATTGTTACGGGAAACTGCATCTTACTGCAAGAAACTCAGAGCAGAAGGGAGGGAGGAATAAAGAAATCCGGAAAACAGATGAAGAATAAGTTTGAGAAGCAATGGAGAGTTGACAATATGGAGTTACAAGAAAGTTCAGTTTAGCAGGTCTTTAAGAAGGAGATTAAGGCCTTTAAGAAGGCAATATTATATCAACAAATGGATAAGCAATTCCCTTCAGGTAAGCAGAGAAGGCACACAGAGAGTGATGGCCTTGACCTGAGCTGAAGAGATAAAACATTGAGGAGGGGACTTTGAGGCAAATATATTTAATAGCTTCCTGTGTTAAAACAAACAAACAAAAATTATGACATGCACAAACTAGTTTAAGCAATTATACAGGTATTGTCATCTTTTGTATATGTGAGAATTTATATTAGGTCTCACATGTACTTACAAGTTGTGAATATCTTCCTGCAGATTAATACTAAAAGAATTAACCTTGAAGCACAGCCTGTTGTGTTAACCAAAAGCTGTAATGATGTTTCACTTCTGGCTTTGGGGACACCTTTACGCTTAAAAAAGATGAGGGTTGTGATATCACCTGCATGTGCACAGCTTATTGTATTAGAGTAGAAAAAGACAAGGCTCTGAGTGTTTTGCATTTATAGGTGCTATTTGTGACCTCTAGATGTAGGTGGTTGGATCAAACAGCATCTGTGGCTCCCTGCTGGGACTACAGGTGTGAATGCAAAGGCTTTTAGCAAAGAGGCCAGACCTCTTCCTTTCATAATTACAGGGTGAGTCTACACAACCCTCTGGGATACCTGAGTCCTGCTAATGTCNTGACCAGGGAGTTTGGAGCAGATGTTCTCCAGAGGTCTCTTCTGACTTCAGGCTGTGATTCTGTGACTAAGGAAAACCTTTGTTTTTCACTCAGCAGTAGATCAATGCCCTAAAGGAAGGAGCTGAATGTCAGCTAAAATCACAGTATTTTTGGATATGTTTTTTAGAAAGAGGTAATTTACTTATTTCTTTGTCCTACCACACTATTCATTTTTCCTGCAGTTTCAGACATCCCATTTCCCTCTGCCATCTGGCATATCTTTTCACATCAACAATCCTCTTCTATTCTAACTTCCTAGATGTGGAGTGAAGAAGAGAAGCAGGAGATGTGGAGTGAAGAAGAGAAGCAGGAAACTGAAGAGTTTGCTGTAGCATCAAGGTCAGTGGATCTCCTTTCCCTCCACACCCCTTTTCATAGGCTTCACAAGGAGTGTTCCACTGTGCTGTGGCTTGCTTATGAGAACAGAGAAACTGCATCTAAGACTTTGGTCAGCATAATTTAAAGGAAAGTAGAATTGAGACAAGGTAATCTCTATGCCAATGACATAATTATTCCATCATCTTCTTGCCCCATTTTTTCCATGTTCCTCAAGAACAATGAAGAATGGATATCCAACAGCTTATATATTCCTCTGCAGAGTCATCAAAAATTGTTTCTCTGTACTATCATGGCTTTAATGCAAAAGAAAATACCTGTTTTTTTTGTTACATTTCTTTCTTTTTACAGTAGGCTAAACTTTTGTTGTTTACTTAAATGTAAACAGTTGCTTTTAGAACAGAGGTTTGAGCTTGAAAAGCCATGGTGGGACTCCACTAGGTGAGCTCAAAAAAGCTCTTGAGTTATAGACTTTAATGGTATAGGCTCTCTAGTAAAGAAAATAAAAACAAATGGAAATGGAATGTAACAGTACTGGTGTTAGGGCAAGTATGTGTTTGGTTTTTTTTAAAGTGTTTCACAGGAAATATATCACAATGGTGAAAAAATGACTGAACTAATGTATGGATGGCCACAAAGCCATTGTAAGATCCAAAACTGTGCTAATGAGGCTTAGGTACAGTTACTACAGTGTGATAGAAATGAAGTCAAAGAGACATTCCTATAACTATGGTCCAATGTAGAGGTGTGTCCCATAAACCCCCTCCTTGTTCTTCACCTTGATGGGTGTCTAATCAGTCATATTGGTGACAGAAATGATCTGTCCTTAGCCTCTCTGGCAAGAGAGACAGGAGATCCCTGTCGTGCAAGTACTAATATTTTATTCCAATTTGCTTTTGCAAGAGGTAGATAGGGCCCACTGGGAGGCTTTAGACTATCAACATGTGTTCTGTTTTGTCAATCTAGTTGTGTATTCTCTGTTATTTTTAGTCTTCAACTTGAACTGAAATTCCAAAAGGTGTTGACACAAGGGAGCAAACAGTGATGAGCAATTAAGGGTCATTAACATAGAGTGACTTTGTGATATCAGTTGTATCCTCAGAGTTGTTGCTAAAGTTCAGGAAAAACTTTTCTTTTCCATCTTGGATTTCAGATAGGTGGCAAACTGATCTGTTTCCTTGGGAATTTTACTCTTGGGAACTTTTTCCATACGACAAAGAGAGTTGTGGGGTGCAGGGGAGATGAAATCCAGGAAGGACAAGATCTGCAACAGATCACTGGCTCTGCAGCTGGGACAAGGAAGCAGGACTGAGGAAAACAATGAACATGCTAAAGGAAACAATGGGCAAGTGGGACTCCTGAGAGTACCAACATGTTCCATGCAGAAGGGAGGAAACTGCCTATCCACTGCATTTTGTACTTTGCCTTACAAGGGCTTTAGCTCTGGAACAAATTTAGTGGATGCTTCCTTAAAGTGATATCAACAGTAGTGTTTGTGTCCTGAGGCTGTGGATAGGGCATATTCTACACCAAAGAGTCTAAAAGTACTCATACTAATACAGCATCTGCTGTATTAGTCCCAATACAGTTGTTTGTACAGTTCACAAATGAGAGATCACAGCCTATACCAGGACAATATTATTAGCTGATTTTTACGTAGGAATCTCTTTAATGGCAGCAATTTACCATCAATCTCAAGTAGGAACAAATTTGCAGATAATGTCCTGAAATAAGCTCTTGCAGATGACACAGTTTCTTATACAAGAGCCATTGCAATTTGTAAGAACATCCTCAAAATGTTCCATAAAGTACCTTAGAAAATCAGCATACTTTGTAAGGTCTATTAGACACTTTCACAAGGCTCTTATAAAAGCATTTATCTAATCTCCTTACTCACTTGCATAAATGATTCTAACTTTTAGAAGATAAATACCTAGGGTTGGATCTCATTATTTCTTATAGCTGCCTTAAAAAAAATCAAAAGACCACCACTACCTTACCTTTGTTATCGAGTAGCCATAGCTACATAAAACAACTTTGCATTACATCAACATTCCTAATTATCAGCCAGTGTTTTCCAAAAGATAATTCTCTAAAAGACTTCAGTGTGGGCTGCTCTTTAACTATGATAAAATCTGGATTCAGTGTTTGGTCAAATAACATGAGTATGGACCTATAAGAGAAAAATATGCTTTTTCCTCTCAAATATCCCACTAGGTGGATATACATTTTTTAAAATGGAGTCAATTGTTTATATTACTGTTTAACTTGTTAATAAGTAGTCCATGTCAGCTTGAGCAATACTTCTTGTTGGAGGATATTGACCCATTGAAGCAAAATCATGGGGGTCAACTTGCTAAAAGAACAAAAACTCCAACTTAGAAATCTTTCTCTGCACCTGAAAATCCTTTCAGTGCTTGCTTTATTTTGATACTAGTAAGATACTACCACTAGTAAGTCGATATTCAAAGGTTATCTACTTTGTGGGAAAAAAAATAAATTGTTTTCCAGCCAAAGCTACTATCACATTTATGGAGAGAGAAGTAGGATGTTCTTATGTTATAGACCAATAATTGGGAAGATGTTCAGTTTCTAGCTTCCTACAAACTCCTTGATGAGAAGAGGAATTGTAGTCCTTTGGGCTTTACTGTTGATTCTTCAAGGCTGGAGCAGCTGCATATGATTTAAGGTGAACTTGAAGGTCTTTGAATCTCTGCAAGTGAGGTAGTCATTTGTAACGTCATTGTCATCAAGGGGGAAATGGTCTGGACCCTTGGGTTCTTTTCAGTTTTTGAAGCTGTAAAGTCCAGATAATACACACCCTCATAACACACTACTATGTAAGTAAGCATATTGAGGATGCTTTGGTGGTACAGTGATTAAGGGAATAAAGCATGCCTGCATCAGTAAAGAATGAAGACCTATGAGAACACCTTGTGTTCAAGATTAAGGAACTGGTAAATGGTTATAGATACAGTGAAAGTGCCCTGATTTGAGATAAAACAAAACTAATTTTCCTTTCAATAATTTTACTTTTAACTAAGCCTCTTCTAACTCTTTGAAATTAATGGCATCTTCTTCAGACAGTGTCTGCTTAAGGAGTGGTAAGGGCTGATATTTATAGTTAATACCAAGAAATGGTATGCGGAGAGTCTCCTGCTTATAATTACTGCTATAACAATCAAGATCAACTAGCTAACGCTGTTATATGCCAAGTTAGAGGGTCAAAAGTGGAAGAGTATAGAGGGGTCACACCTGTTGGGAGGAGCAGACAGGGCAGGTGACCCAAAATTGACCAACAGGGTACTCCATCCTATCTGCCTCATGCTCAGTACAAAAGCTGAGGGATCAAAGGTGTCAGTCTCTTTTTTCAGTGGCTGGTGTCTAAGGAAGACTCTTGTTTGTTTGTCTGCCTTTGAACTTTATCTGTGCATTTCTGAATCCAGTTTCTGAGTTCAGTTCCCAAGTTCAGTTCCCATCCATCACTAAGTCCAGTCTGGGACTTTCGCAGTGCCTGCTGGTGATGTGATCATCGTCCTGGGAGCTTGATACTTGTTTTGTATATATTTCATTGTTTTATTTTTTGATATTATTATCTTTTCTTTTATTATTAATATCTCATTAAAGTGGTTTTAGGTTTCTTTTCAACCCACAAGTCTCTCCCTTGTTTTCTTTCCCTTCTCTTCTGGGAAGAGAGACAGAGAGAGTTAAAGAGATTGTTCATTCAGTGGCCAGTCCAGCCCAAACCATGACAGAAAGAAAAGCAGCAATAGTAATATGAGAGAGACCAATATTGTATTTGGAATTTTCATTTTCATCTGGTATATTAGAAACAATATGGCTAGTCAATGCAAGGTTGAAATCAAAGGGCAATGAATAAATAAGCTCTGATTGGGCTGACAGTGAGTTCACTTTAAAATAGGAAGGGAAAATTTTAAATTAGTTAGAAGAGGGCTGAAAGTAGTAAGTAGGATAAAATGGTTGTGTTTCATTTAGGGTCTAGATCCTGCCAAATCACAGGAAGAATGAACCAGGAAGGAAGTTTAGGGTATGTTCCTTTAAGGCAAGAGTAGAAAAGTTTACTAATGGCAGAAATAGAAGCTGCAGCTGTGAACATATTCTAAAGAGTGTTAGATAAGCACTTGAGGGGAAAAACACTACAGGGTACAAATGCTAGACTTAATTGGCTACATGCTTTCCTTCCATCCTGAAATGTCACTATGCAACCAATGTCAGCTTCTCCACTCATCTTCTCTCCAGGGAATAATAAACCCAGCTTTTGTACATGTCAAAATTGTGTTCCTTACCATTACTGTTCAGAATAAATCTGCACATGCAGTTTCATTTTTTTCTTCCGTTTTTAGTTTTTGTTTGGAAGGCTGAAGTTACCCCTAAGCCTCTGTGCAACCCTTCTGTTCCAGGGGAAAAAAAATGCCTTAGTGCTAATGTTGCTCTGTGGTGGGGTTTTTTTGACAGATCATACATGTAGAATAAGGACAGGTTTTCAGGTAACATGACCATGTTTCCTGGGTTCTGTCACCTGTCTCCTCCTCCTCAAAAGCACGAGGTCAAGGGCATGCAATTATCTCAGGTCCACAGCGCACACTTTATTTGCAGCATATCGCTACCGCAATGACAACCCTTAAGGTACCACAGGAGAACAAAATCAAAAATGGGTGTAGCACACGAGCTCTGTGAGATGAAGCCATCAACCTACATGCAATCAATAATTTTATTTTGAAAACATACTTGGTAGCCATAAAGGATAATAATGTTGAAGTCCATGACTTAATGTGATTTTTTTGAGATGCTGGAAGTGAGATGCATGTGTATTTACCTTATGAACAATGGTAAATTAGACCATTAGTTTACAAGAGAGCACATACTCACCCAGATAATGACAAGTTTCCAGGGAGAATCCTTTTAGGTATGTGTGAGAGTCCTTGAAGAGAAATGTTATTTTTCAGTAAGAGTATGGCCAGCTACCCAAGAAGTTCAGTTATTTTTCCACTGAGTGGCACTGCTTTTGTCAGCAAGGAATAGCTTTCTCAGGGTGACAGTGTGTGCCACAGTTGCTTAGAGGAGCAGCTAAGCTCATGATACATTATGGTGCCTGTGAAATCATGCTTCACGTGGGCAGGGTTCACTTTAAAAGAATAATGTTTTTTGATATTACCTCCTGCTTCCTCTTTCATGGTCTTGCTAGCACTTTGACTTTCCTGCAAGGAGAAAAAATGCAGGGGGCGAGGAGCAGGGATGGAAGATGGCAAGAGGAATAACAGATGCCAGTGTAACTTTCTGGTGAACTGAGAGGGTGTGGGGAGAGAATGGGATTAATTTTAAGACTGACCTTGAGGTCCAGGTTTTCTGCTGGCATCTGTGGCTGAAAATAAGTACACACAGGCATCTATGCATAGCAGGTGGTCCTTAAATCTGGTCTGGAACAATGCTGCAGTTCTGACTAGCAGATCTCTTGCATGGTTCATCATATTGACTTAATATTTTTCCTTTATGAATACTTAAAATATAATTTTTATTAGTTTATGGAGCATCAAACTCTTGTTGTCATATAAAAGTTGTCAGCAGCACTTCTTAAGTATTTTAGCAGCTGGACTTCCTTCTTCATCTTTAATCCGCGGTTGCTGTGGTGGCAGATCTAGATAGACTATATATTTTCCTTGCACAAAGTCCAGAGTATTTGTGAAGGATCCTCTGTGTCTGTGCTTTCTCAGATCCATTTGTCAGACTGGGGATGTTGCGGGTAACTATTGTATGAGAGTAGTAACAGCTTTACAAGATCTTGTTTGCCTAATGTCCCAAATACCAATAATGCACATTTGAAAAGCCCTCACACACCATCTATTATTATCAAACCCAAACATCAAATTCTGTTGTAATGATCAGGTGATGCCTTTCATCTTTAAAGGGCTGGGTAAATACCAAGCTTTTTAAATACTGGCTATGGTTGGGCCATAGGAGCCATGGTAGTGGTGGTGGGGCATGTGGTGGTGGGGCACGTAGAGGTGAGGCATCTGGGAGTGGAGTTATACCCTGTGTGGGTTCCCATGCCCACCTCATGCCAGGGCTGCAGAGAAGAAAGTGAGAACAGTGGTGAAAGTCTCTTCTCCAAATCTGCATGGAGGACTTGGGAAGCACAGATCTTCCTTTGCACTAATCATCAGACATTCTTCCTGGAGAGCCAATCCACTCCTTGTCATCTCAAGTGGAACAGAAGCTTTCCGGCAGCTGAGCTGAGGTTTGCAGTCAAACCTTTTGAGCACTGGGAATGCCCCTTGGAGCTCCCCTGGTCTGCCTCTCCTCATGCCTTCCTGAAGCTTGGTGTGCTGAACTTTGCCATAGGAGTTGGGAGAGCATCTGAGCATCCCTGTTGGAGTAGAAGAGGGAGGTACATGAGATACAATCCCTCAGGCCTATACCTATACTTGTGACTTGCCATTAACTTTTGGAGACCAATGTATAAACAATTAATTTTCCAAATCTAAGGAAGAGTGTTTCCCATACTCTTTTGGAATAAAGGTTCCCTTTATAGGTCTCGGAAATACTGGGTAATTCAAGTCAAACCATGTACTTACCATACCATAATAATTGAGAGCTAGGCTAAGGATGCATGGCTGTGGTAGTCATAGGACTGCAGCTCTACAGTGATTGCTACGGTAATGACAAAATGAGACTCTGCCTTCAAGGTTGTATTTTTAATGTCGTCTTGGACCCTTGTCTACACAGCAGTTATTTAAACATAATTCTCATTACTTATTCGTGTCCTTAATCTATTATTACATTAATTATACAAATTTTATGGTTTATATAGAAAAATGTCCTCAGTTAGGACATCTTAGTACATACTATTTCATTTACATGCATATTTCTGTATTCACAACCTTCTGTGGCTCTAACTGATCAAAACCAATAAAAAATTTATAAGCCAAAAATACTCCCTTGGCCTTAACTTACACTACTTTTAATTTAATTTTAATTATTAATACTATAGTTGCTCTTTTCTTTTTTGCATTTCAGAGTGCGTGGAGGCCACGCTTTTGGCCTTGGTTTTCTGTCTTGGATCTAAATATTTAGTGGTTTTTGCCACTCCTTCACCCTTATTTCACCATTTTTCCTTCTGCTTGTCTAGGAAATATCTTACTGGCATTTCTTACAGATGTTGCTGTGTTGTTACCATCTGTGATTAAGATATGGTGTCAAGAGCTTGAAAAATAGAATCCAGGAATGAGCCAGACAAAATTGTGGTGCCTGAGGGTGGTATTTTCTGTTATAAATTATTAAAATGCCCTCCTTATTTTTGAGCTGTGACTTTACAGGGTGTGCAGGACAGAGATGAGCCAAAGTTTTGGATATTTATATTTAAAAAATAAATAAATCAATCAGTCTTTGCCTTACCTATTCACTTGGTTTATGAGCAGAGCATAGTTTTCAGGATGTGGAGATCCTCTGTTGCACCTTACTGCTGAATGGTCAAGAACCACATGCTAGTAAATCTTCTCTGAAGGCAAATGCCACCCAGAAAACAACTGAGAGTTATTTTAAGTGGCTTAGAAGTCTTTGATTTTTATTTGACTCCCTGACATTTTGAAATAAGCAACCTTGCATATGGAAAAAGGGGAAAAGAATATGGTACACAACAATAGACAACCGTGAAAGATACAATACACCGATTTGTATTTTCTGCATTAGCACAGGTTCTGTTTTTAACTCTGACATCCCCGTATTCATCCTGAATCAAAAAGATACCTTGTTTTATCCAAAGCTTGTTTTCATCTGGACACTTACTGTATGCCCTTAGCACATCCCTTTTTCTGTCCCTGGTTGGGACAGAGATGTAGGTACACAGAAATATGTAAACACTGTGCATTTGCAGAGGTTCTGGTTATTCCTTTTGTCAAATTATGGGTAGATGCTGCCTGTCTGCCTGTTGCCTGGTGGAGAGAAACATAATAAAAAGGAGGGAACAGAGAAAGGTACAAAAAATAATATATAGAGGTTTGAGTCTTTTTTTTTTTCTTTTTTTTTTTTTTTTTAATTAAGGCTTAAACTTGTCGCTATATCACCTAGTTTAAACTTCAAAGTGCAGGCCAAAGAATTGTATTTAGTTTCTTTTGAATTTGGGCCAAATGTTTGAGTGAGGTGGGTAAGGACCAGTAAGGTGGGCCCTCATGCATCTCACAGATTTGTCTATCTCTTTCCTGGGGGAAATGTAGTGAGGATAGTTCTTTAGGGTCTTTACCTGCAGTGCTAAGTGCTCTCCAGATAGTTTGGATCTGCATAAGGGGATCCTGTTAAACCTAATGAAGTCTTCTTTGCCTTTCTTGCTAGTGATTTTTCTGTGTGGAAAATGTCTTCTTTCTTTGATTAGAATATAGTTTCTACAAAAAAGAACTATGAGAATGGAGATTTTACTAAAAACATTGCGAGGGGGAGGGGAGGAATTTGATTAGTCTTCTTGGTCACTGTTTGCAATGGTACTTTTCATGAAAAGTGGTATCCTGCAGGAAATATCCTGATAGCAGCTTTTTACTGTGCCCCTTTGGCAAGATGTCTTTTTTCAAGGTTGCTATACCTTGATGTCTCTCTTGTAGCATAGAATAAGATCTCACACCCATAAATATAGAGAAGAAAGAATGCATTAAAAAGTAATAATGTACCACAATTGAGGAAAAGTAATTAGCATTAGACACTCAGCATGTGTTTTCTACAGTACATTTTTGCTAAAAATTCTGGTATAAAGTGTTTTCCTTGGGAGATCAACAGCCTGGGCAATACCTAGCCTTTGAAATTCTTCACTGTCTGTGTATTATAACACATCTTTTTCCTTTGGGAAGGGGAGAGGATGATGCAGTGTAACTCACTTTCTAGATAATTTTAAATGGCATCCTGTGTTAGTTTTAAGAACTGAAAGTCATTAGCAGGAAGTAATAAATACAATAATAATAAGCAATGATGGCTTTTAATCCTCTAATATCTACTTGTTTGCCTATGGGCACCACACTGAGTCCAGAGTAAGATGGGATACAAAATACGCAGGTATTATATTTTCTGGTTTGTGCTAATTCTATTAATATTAATAGTCTAGTCCTATTAATAATCTACTCCTATTTGTCTTACTGTTTAACTTTGGAAAGCATAGGAAAGAGAAAAATCACTCTCCATCTACTACACGTGAGATTTCTCTGTTGGAATGTCCTACAAAAGGCTGAAATGTCACTGCTACTCCAGAAAATTCACTTTCATTTTGCTTTTAGTAATTGTGATCATAGATACCTCCTATAATGAAACTATATTTTGCATTTTTACTGCTTTCTTCTACTGTGTCATTTCTACACCAACCTCTGCCTGTTCTCTGGAGGAAAAATTCCTATCTGATCGCTGCCCATCACCTCTCTCAGATACTCTTCTGAGCCCCTTTGGGTTTTTTACTTCTCGAGGACACTGATTACATGAAACAGCAATTCCCCTAAAGGCAAAATGATATGAAAAGATCTGATTTTTTTTTTTTTTTTTTTCACAAAATGTTTGATGAATAAGCTAATGAAAGTAAATGCAACCTCTTAGTTGTTACACCAGTTACTATTTCCTCCCAGGTCTGGAAGGGAGCCTATCTGCTTATTTCAGGTGGTTTGGGTGTAAGCTGATGGCTCCAGGCTTCTGAATTTTTACTGGAACTAGTCCCCGAACTCAGCGCTACTGACAACAAGTAACGTCCTTACTTGTGCTTAAATTTTCAGCTCCTTTTATTAACAGTGTGACAAATGCTGATTGTCTATGTGTGGTAAATGGTGTAATAGGCAATTACTAGCTCAATCAAATGATTGTTATGAAGTTTATAGGCTTAAGATGGAGACATAGATGCACTAAAGAGGAAAACAAATAGAAGGAGAGAGAGGAATAAAAGCTTTCTGCAATGTCAACAGCCACTAAAAGTATTTTATATATCACAGCCATCTTGCCCAAGGCACAGCAGGAGGCATTGACCCATTACCAATGAGATCATGTGCACAGCATTCAAGCATTCATGATGGGAAAGGCCTCTGCTTCCCTCATCCTGCTTTATTTTCTCCTTTTAAATGACATAAAACTAAAAAAAAAAAAATTAAAAAATTTCCAAAACTCCCTATTTCATAGCTTTTCTTTTTGTTTTCATTTTTCTTTATGACTCAGTCCTCTGTGGGAAGTAGCTCATTTTATTTACTTTACTACCTTCCCTTTATGTTAATCCAGGGCTCAGTGAAGCAATTATCCCGAAGGGTGAGTGAGTTGGAACTGCTCTTCTGAGGGCAGATCAGGAGAGGTTTCTTGCAGGAGGCAGAGCATCACCTGGAGGTTGCAGGCACACTTTGGTTCCCTCCCACAAACCAGGCTGCACTGGTGGCTGCTACTCAGTGATAAGCCCAACTCCGCCCAGCCTTTTTCAGTGTTATGTGTACTGCCAGGTCAATTAGCATCTGACTAATGAAAGTATTCTTAATTCTTCACTCTGTGGCTCAATCCTGCTGCTATTAAAATGTTTGCTGGGGATAGGACTGGATTCCAGCACTTGATTCTGCAAAGCTTTGAGTATCCTCATTTGCTTCATTGTAATTCAGCTCCTCTCAGAACAAATCCCAGAAAAGAAGTCCACCGGAGAGCCTCCACAGCTTTGAAAGGCTTATTTGATCTTTGTTTTTACTAGGCCACAAATCTTAAAAACATATAGTCTCTGCCCATTTGGGCAGATAATGAAATTAGGTAGAGGGAGTGCAAGGTGGGAATGTCACTAGACTCACACTGAAGCTTCTACAGCAATTTGAACGCCAAACCCCTTTAACAATTGCATGTTCTCTCTGTCTTTTCTTTCTGTATGCTTCAGACTGTCAAAGCCTGTGAATCCACATGGAAAAAAGAAAAAAGAAAAACAAATCAAAACAAAAAAAACCCCTGCTTTCCTGTAATATATTTGAAGTGATAGTTTAATGTATATCTAATTGTTGAATGTGAGTCTGGTAGAAAATGTAGCAAGTAAGAATCAGAGTTTTGCTGTACGCTCCCACACACCACGTATTTAGCTGTTCATTTAGGCACTGAGGAGTTCTAAACAACTTATACCGCTTACAGCAGTTAATTCCTTCCTAAATTCTTCCATCCTTTTCCATACTGTGCGTAAAGTCTTGCTCCTTGAACAGCGTCCCTTCTTCATTTGAATAGTTCATCAAATAAAGTGCATGGGTGATAAGCAAATGGGATCAGAAACCGGCCGTGTGCGTAATGGCTATCAGTATCTGGTAGTAATTTTCTACCAGCCAAATCATTAAATAGGTACCATGTTTACCCTGTAAGAAGTATACATGTATATGTACAGTAAAATCATGTTATCTACCTTGTTTAAAATATAGCTCTCATGTCCTGGGGATTTAGGATTTCAGCTTTAGCCCAGGCTGCAGAGAGATGGTGGTCAGTACTCATGTGGGCCATCCACTGGGACTGCCCAGGCATCTGCATGCAGAACCAGGACTGCTGATTCCTTTCCGGTGCTCTACCCAGGGGACCGATCACCCGGGGGGAGCAAGTGCAGAAAGGCTGGTGGCTGCTGCCCCTGCTCTCCCTCGCCAGCCACCTACCCAGCTCTGCTTCTCCCCCTGCTCAGACCCTAGGTACAATGGTGTCTGGACAAGGTCTGTCCCTGCTCAGACATGCCTGCAGGTCACAGCACGTGAGCACAGGCTGCCACTGACTTTTGTTTCTGTTGAAAGGGCTGGGGTATAACCCAGGCCTGGGGATGGAGATAGACCTTTCCCACCATTCTGCTTGTTCGCCTTCTGCATGGGCCTCCACACCCCTGGATCTGATATTTTATTTCAGGCCCATTCAATAAAGCAATAGTTTTCCTTGAGAAGGATATATCTG
The DNA here is from genome assembly GCA_013400055.1 of Nycticryphes semicollaris. Taxonomy (NCBI): domain Eukaryota; kingdom Metazoa; phylum Chordata; class Aves; order Charadriiformes; family Rostratulidae; genus Nycticryphes; species Nycticryphes semicollaris. The sequence goes on along the minus strand of VXBJ01003154.1, from coordinate 376,474 downwards.
CTAATAGCCTGGCAAATCCAATCAAAATCAGAAGCGGTCTGCAAAGGGATATAAGTAAATCCCACAAAACCTACAAATTGGCTAGGTTTTACTGTAGCTATTTCTTGCTAGTTTTATAAGAACCTCTTGAAAATTCAGCCTCATCCATTTTTTGATTATATGGATACTTTTTGTATATAAAATTGGGCATCCCTTTGGAATTCCAGGGTATACCTTTTTAATTTTCCAATCAATTTGGACTACACTTTTTTCAAATAAAATTCTTACCGTCAGTGTTTTGTGTGATCACATTAATGATGCTGGCTGCATTCACTGGCAGTTTTAGAAAATGCTTATCACTTGTGCAGTTGAAATATTCTCCCATAGAAACCAGTCTCTGTGTGTTTGGAGCACTAGAGAACGTTCAATGGCACTTGTAAAGCAGGCGGCATTCCTGCCTGATTTGAGAGACACTCAAGGTACTGCTTCATCAGCTCTGACTCAGGGATACTTGGGTCTACCACCCTCTGACCACTGATAGTCAACAAATCTAGCACTGCTGTTCTGTCCTTCCCCATGCAGCAGATTTCACTCGTTGTCTCTTGAGCTGGTTGCTTTGCTGGCACTGACAGAGCAGTGGTCCTGAGCTGCTATCTAACTGAAAGCACCTGACATTGCATGAGAGTACGGGATGTTTCTGGTGCCTGGGTTTGAGCAGTGGGATGTTTCATGTGTTTCTTGGGCTGACTGACGGTGTCTGCAGTGTGTCTCCTCCTCCTTATACCTGCATCTCCTTGCGTGGGCTAGGAGGCGGGACTGTCAGGGTTTGCCTCATGGTGCTGACTGAGCCATAAAACAGATTGTAAGAAAATAAGAAATAAGCCTAATGAAATGAAGTTTCATTGGAGCACTCATTAAGTGTGTCAAGAATCAAACACAACAGGGGTTACTGGCCATCCTTTTGCTGTGGTTAAAGGCTGCCTTTTGATTTCTCTGGTAAGCTGCATATCAGAGACTGGGCAGCTGGCAAGAGTAAGGAGACAAAATTACCTCATCTGAATTCTTTATTTAACACCTGAAGCTTGAAATCTCACTTATCAAAGAGAGATGACTGTGGCAAGATCTTTCTCAGGGTCTGCAATCATAGCAAACAGGTGCTCAAAGCCATGTGTACTGAGAAAATCTTCATTTCAGAGTGGACTAGACTGAAAATAAAGCAGTCAAGCAGAGTTTTGGAACTACTTGCTGTTGCAGGAATAAAAATGGTCACTGTCAATGTACTGTTGTAGCCTCATGAGAATAGACCCAGCATCCTCTCATTGCCAGTCTGTTATCCATTTGGTTAGTACTTTCTTTACAGGTCTAACTTTATGTCTCCAGCAGACAAGACAAACCATTTAGTAACTTGAGGCCAGAATGGAGTCCTGTAACGAGCATAAATGTATGATCAAAAATGTAGGAAACTGAGTGGCTCAGTTATTTGTCCTTTTTAATGACTCAAAGCCCAGTGTTTTTACTCTGTTTTTCTGAAACTTCCTGGTTTACACTCAGAAAAGAGTCAGGAATTGTTGAAGGAGTACATAAAAAATGTGACAAATTATAGCCAGATATGCTAAATGCATAACCAGCTCATGGCAATATAAACCCCATTCTTTTATTTTTGCTTCAAAAATTTTGGTTTGAATAAATAAATTCCAAAGGGAATCTACAAATGCTCACAAGACAGGGATTAATCAACCCTGCAATCATCTGATCTCTAGTTAAGCATGTTACCCATTGGACTATTGACTTCCTGCAGAGTGACAGATGACCACTATAATTTAAGGCTGAAAGATGAAGCTGAGCTTTATTTCCAGCTTTCTTTCCACTTTCTCAGGAAATGTTCTTTTAAGCATGGAGTTTCTCAGTCTCTCTGCTTAAACCCACAGAAGTATCCTAATTTTAAAAAATATATGTGTTTTAACCAAAGAAAAGTGTTCAGAGTTTGGGGGAGGAAGTCTTAAGTGCTTAATTTTATAATCTAAATGTGAGCTCAACCTTTCTTACAGAAAGTTGTGTTTGAAGTAGGTGTGAATTTAAAGCAAAAGAAAAGTTCATTCTACTACTTTTCTCTTTCCTTGATGTTAAGGGAAAAAGCCACTTCCTGAAATTTGGTCACACATGAACTAGCAAAAAGTATTTCCTGGATGAAACTAGATATATAAATTAAGCTTTTGTCTCAGACTTTTTGTATCCCATCTGATACCAAAACCTTTTTCTCTGAATCAGTTTAGAAAGGTGTTCTGAATTGTTGAGGTTATCTATCTCACTTGTCTCCTTTCATTCTGCATGAAGAAAAGAATTAAAAAAAAAAAATCCTGCACAAATAGCAAAGTTAACACTGTCAAGGATCTCCCAAAAGTTTGACAAATGTAATAACTTCTCTGCTACAGAACACAGTGGACGTGAGAGGTTTCAGAAGCCGGTGCTTAATGAGGTAAGCAGTAGAAAATGAGAGATAAAAGCCAGTGTCACTGAATGGAGATTGTGCATTTCTGCAACTAGGGAAAAAGGCTACGGGCTGGCTATTTAAAATTAATTCTTCACTATTACTTGCAGATGAAGCAAACGTGACACTGTTTCTACCTTATTTTGAACCTAGGCCTCTGTGTTCTATGGGTTAAACACTGTATTAGAGATGTGTATTTGACCATTACTGAGCTGCCATATGTGATTTCTTTCTTGGTTAGTTTTGATCTTGCCGGTCTGTCCTTTCTTTCATTTCTGTAAGGAACTATTGATGACTTGCTTCTCAATTCCTGCTGCCCTACATCTCCGGGTTTTCTTCTATGTTTCCACAGTTACAGATAGTAAGTGAGAAATGATGAGAAGAAAACAGCTGTAGAAATGTGCTAAGTGTCTTTTTCCAATACAGTGTAGGTATCTGATGTGCATGTCCTTCCCCTTTCCCTAGCCCAGGCAGTCCTGTAGTGGGACTCATTATTTATCTTCATGTACTGTCATTATTGCTGGTCTTGTTTTGACTTAGTTTTTCATCCCTAAATGACAAGTGGTTGTAGTTCATTGTATGCAGTTTCTTGAGTTCAGAAGTAGAGAGGTTTTCTAGAAGCAAGGTCACCTGTTGATCTTTCCATTGACCTCTGCCTTGTGGGTTTTTGTTTTTTCTAATTTGCATGTTATTTACATGATGTGGTGTTGCGTTTGCCTGAATACAACTGGGGAAAAAAAGGAAGGAAAGAAGGAAAGAAGGAAATACTTTTCTGACTCATCTGAGCTATTTCTGACTTCTTTTTTTAACAGCTTTGTGGAGCTGATTTTTGGGGGATGGGTTGACGGTACTTCTGTGATGTGTACTGCTTGGCACTTTTTTGTCCTTGATGAACAGTTGTACTTTCTCGATTTTTTTTTTTCAGTTATTTACTGTGGTTCTTCTTTATGATCAACTATATATCATATCACTTAAAAAAAAAAGTCAATTACGTTGCAAGTGTTGAAATTGTTGCCATATAATGGTAACTCTTGATGGATGAAGAAGAGACCTGGAAGATCTTTTCTTTCCTACTGTAGCTAAATTCATGCAGCTTTGATGGCACTAGTAGTGAAGACACTGTACTTTTTAGACTTCAGAGCTGGAGCGAAGACCTCCTCATTTCCTTAAGGAGCAATCCAATTACAGAAAATGGGACAATGAATAAAAGCTGTGGGAGAAAGATTTGGCCTGCTATAAAGAACTGGGGCATATTTTCCAATGATCTCTGCAGTATTCCTTGGAGAGTATTTAACACATAGTTTAATCTTGTTATAGGACAGTTTACATGTATCTTTATGTGCAAAAATTAAAAAAAAAAAAGGTTAGTAGATGTCACAAAACAGAGGCAGCTTTGACTGCAATAACAAAAAATACTATAATAATGTGTGTTCTGATTTTGTTGCATAATTTGGTGTATTACAGCTAACTGAAATCTTAAACTTAGTTAAATTAAATTAGTATAACTAAGCAAAGTCATTAGGTCTACACTGATTTGCTTGATGTGATTCACTGCCAACTGCCTGCCACACAACAGCTCCAGCACCATTATTCAAGCAACTGTGCAACTGGAGGAGAAATTGCTTACCTTTTTCTAATCTCTGTATCAATTCACGGGTTTATCTGAGAGGTAGGAGGGGGAACAGCTTAAAGTCTAGGGAAAAGAGCTGCAGTCCTAAGGCCTCTGCAGTTCTCATCAGATGCTGCAAGCCTCAATAACCTTGCCAATTTGGTGTGGCTGTCCTCACCTGCAAGCATGGTGGACTGGCTGCTCATTGCATTCAGCTTTCGTAAAGGAAAAAGAGTTATGTTTTCCAAACAGGAAACTGATGGCTTGTGATGAATTAGCATGGACTAAGGTTGCAACTCACAGTTGTAAGTTAGAATTTTCCAGGATGATGACTGCTAGATGTTGAGGTTTTTCACACTTTCTTTCCTGATGCTAGCATAAATAAGTATAAATAGCACAATGGCCAAAAAAAAAAAAAAAAAAAAAATTGGCTCCTTCCACACCTATGGTCCCAGGGCAGACAAAGGATGCCCTGGGACATTTCAATGGAGAGTTACTGTGATTTGTTATGAGAGCCTGTTGTGTCCTTTAAGAAGCACTATAAATATTTTATTAAGTGTATCATAGCAGTTGTTTTGGCAGCCAGCTGTGTGTGTTGGAAGATGCTTGCTAGTATTCACTGAAATGGTAGCTAGGAAAAGAGACTTTATTCAAAGGTTTCAGACTTGGAGCATCCTCTGACTCTGCCTTGGAATGTATCCATCCCAAGATTCAGCAACTTAGATAGAAAAGACTATTAAAATAAACAGGAAGCACATCTCAGCTATTACTATAACGCCATAAATCAGTAAACAGGCTGAGTTTTTAGCATCTGGTTCATTCAGTATGTGGTTATTACTGCATACACAGGAAGAATGTACATACTTCCTCAGGGTACAATTGTCCTGTGTTGGAAGGCCAATCCAAAAAATAATCTGAAGTATGGTCTTAGGAGCTGAAAGGTACTTTTTGTGCTGGAAAACCAGATTTTCAGTGTGCCTGATGAAGGAGAACTGGATGTTGACAAGTAGATGTATCCTATGGCTGTATGAAGATGTAAGGTAGGGAAGTTAGCCTGAAATTTATTACTTTGCTGTTCCAAGAAAAGAATATAGTTTTGATTATACATGCTTTTAGAGACACGAACTTATGCCTGTCTACATTTTCCTTAACACACATCTCCTCTAAAATAGAACTTCTTTATGCTCTTTTGATATTAATGTGTGAACAGTATAATTATGTAGTTACGTATGTGCAAGCCTGTAGCTTCATTAGAATAACACATGTTTTAAAAGCATGAAGGATCCGCACTGTACAGATACCAATGGAAATCCAAAATGATGATAAGCCTACTGAAGTATTATACTCAAGCTTTATGGAACAAAAATGATGTGCCAGTTAACAACGAGCATTTTTCTCCTAAAGTTCTGGTCTCCTAGCTGAATTCAAAGTATCAATCTAATCTGGAAAAATGTATCATGTTATTTATATCCTTTTGATAAACCACCAAAATAACCTTTGAAAATCAGATGGCTTGTGCCTTTAACAGCCTTCTGAGACTTTCCCTAAAAATAGTTTACAAAGCAACAGAGTCAAATTGTTGGGGAATTGCACTCAAATGCATTAGAGAGTCTATTCCTGTGGCACTTAAGCCAGCCAAAGTAATAAATATAAAATGGTAATTTTTCTCCATGAGCTGTGCTTGCTGCTCCCACATGATTTCATTCCCACCCCGGAGTAATATAACACTGCCTGCTCAAACAATCTCCTGGATTCATGGAATAAGGCAGCATGTGGCTGCCACTTTGTTAAGTGTGCTGAGAAAAGTCGACAATTAGAATTAATCCCCTTTTGCCTGAGAGCATCCCATCATAAATTCCATACCACAAGTGTCACTGGATTTTTTTAAATTGTAAGGAAATTTAGACCAAGAAATGGATTAGAAGAATATATTGGTGTATTAAATAAGAAGTGAAAACACTGGCAAAATAGAATGTAGCTGCATTTTGGTCCTCAGTTGTATATTTTTGGACTGGTAAATAAGCAGAGTAAATATTGCAGGTAAATATTTCTCAAAGCTTTTTATTTCATTTAACTTCTTTTTTTAATCAAGTGCTTCTTCCCAATAGCTGTCAACCATGGGGATTTCTGTTAATCTTGGGATCTGCTTTGTAGTACCCACCTTCTGTGGGCTTCACTCTACTGGCAAGACATTAGTCTGCCTTACTCATGTTTTCCTTGATAAAGGAAAACCATTTTGGCTTTGACTTGAAGGAGACCAGGAACACTCTGAAGAAATGGTCCTCCTGTGTTGACTGAATTTTCTGTGCAGGCAGCTGGTACGTTGTCAGAGCTGGTGTTTTGGTTTGTGTGCCAGCTTTTATGTTAAGATGTAATTCCCAGACTTGAGAAGTGCTTGCAGCAGTCATCTCACTGGTTAATTATCAGCCTGTTTCAGGGTATCTGGTGATATTTGCCAGTGTATGTAAAGTGCCTATGTTAGCAGGTTAATTTTTCTTCTGGGGGTAATCATCATCCAATCCTTTGAAGTCAGTGATGACTGTAAGTGATTATTATCTTTTTATTAAGGTGCTTCACAAAGGTCTTGGCAGCTCAGACATCATGACATATTCCTTTCCGTTCTTTTTTCCTCATTCTTTCAGACTGCGTCTTTTCTGAATCCCCTTCTGCTGAAATATATCATAGAAGTACCATAGCCAGTGCCTCATAGGAAATGCAATCCAGTTGGGAAGACAGTATAGGCATAGGAAGTAGAGTAAAAGTCTTATTCCACAGGGGTAGTTTAAGCAAGCATAGTGCTGGGTTGAAAAGGAAATATTTTTACCCTAGATGAAAACAATGGGGAAATACAGGAAAGTGCTTGAGGTCAGTAACTCTGGGTTTCAATCACCTACAGTACTGAATCAATCATATTAGCCTGGTGTCTTTTCAATAAGTGGATTTTGTTTGAGGTTTTTTTTGCATGGTCTATTTATGCTTTGTCTGAAAATTTACTTTTTAGGGGTTTTGGCTGTTTTCTGTTTCTCAAATCTAGTAAAAATTCCAGAATACTGTGAAGCTATCAAGTGTAATCAGTTTCTCCCGTGCTTATTGTCTCTATTGTGATTCATGCAAGTCTGCAAGTCTGCCTTGCATGATGGTCTCCTCCAAGCACCTCAATCAGCTAGCTGAACCCATGAAGCAGTGTACCTTTTTTGGATTGAGGAATCGAAAAATGAATTGAATAGCAGAAGAATAAGGCAACTGATCTACCCCATCTCCTCAGGTATGCCTATTCCCCTATCTCCTTGCTTGGAACTAAACACAGTTTCAAGATTCACACAATTGTATTTGATTTGATCACCCTAATTACAGTCCTGGTTGATGTGTGGTGGTAGATTCAACAGTGATTTAACTGACAGTGCGATTACTGTCAATAGCTGCCTGCACCATGTCTTCAAGAAGCTACCAGGATCAGGAAGGGCTAAACAGCGGGTGAGTTAGCTCATGTGCCACTCTGTTTCTCAGCTCAGCATGTTAGCAAATGTTGTGGCTGGCGATGGTTCATATTAATTCAACAGGCTGAAAATTTCATCAGAGCATGAGTCGGATATGTGTCTCTGTTCAAGGATGTTAACCTAGGATTTTGGTAGGTAAAGACAGATTTACAGAGCATACGCACTAAATATAACCCAACTCTTAAATAGGAGTCATTGTCTTTTCTTTTGGTGCCTGGGCAATGATATGTCACCTCCGTCCACAGACAACTGAGATGATTAGATAAAATGAAATGTTAGGTAGTGTGGTCGGGTTTTTTGGTCTGACTGTTTTTTTCAGCCACTTTGATTCCGTTGCAAATTACAAAGACTGAATCCTGTCAATCTCATTACATCATTAGGTGCATCAGCATGACAAGTTAATGTGCTGCTGAGGATAAACAACTTCTGGTTCCTAAGTTAGTTCAGTAAAGAATAGGTCAGGTACATCTGCATCCCGTGACATACTTCTGTCCTCATGGGTTATTTCAGATAAAGTTTCTGGAAGAGGTGAATTTAAAAAGTAACCTTCACAGAACATCTCATAAACTGAACCACTAGTGACTGTGTTGCTTTCTGGAAAGTATGGTTTCCAAAGTGCTGCTGGAGAAAGCCCACTGCTGCTTAGAAGAGCAACAAAGTGGTGTTTCATCACTGGGGTCTTGGCAGGAAATCCTTGGGGAGTTCCTGTCAAGTTCTCAGGCATCACCTATGTTGCCAAAATATATTTGCCTCTTCAGCCTGCAAAAAACTTTCTCTCAGCTTGCCCATAGCAGGTGCTGCGTCAAATAGCTGCAGTGTTTTCTTATTTTCACAAAGGTGTCATCTCTAAGGGTCTCTGCATCACCTCAGGGGAACAATTTGAGCCACCTGGTTTACAGGACCATTGATAAAGACCTCCTCTTCTTCCTCGGGATGATGTTCCAGACTGGTTTCTGTCATGTCTTATATCCCTACCTTAATCAGTATAGTTGAAGTGCCTGCAGATTTTATATGCCATAACTTGTTTATCTTTTTTTCCCAAAAATTATTTTTACCCTTGGAATCAAGAGCTATTTTTCACCTTTTGCCCATCAAATATGTGTGCCTGAGGGTTGCTGAGGTGATAAGGGGTGATTCAGAGGAGCTCTGCAAGCTCTTCACCTGCCTTGTCACTTAGAGCTGCGGTTTTTTCTTTGCTGACCAGGCAAATAAGAAATAGCCAAAAAAGTCACTCCTCATTTTATTTTCATTGTGATTTTCCATGGTGTCCTTAAACTACTCTTTGCTGTACGTTTTTACATCTATATGACTTTGGTGAATGCTGCATGGCTACTAGTAAACAATCTATTCAATTTTTTTTTTAAATGTATATAGAAAAACAAGACACTCATTTGCAAGTTGCATTATGGCTTTTCTTCATGAAACCATAGGGAAGTTGATTAGAAATGAGAAACAAATGTCTGTTAAACCCTAAAGCATTTCTGTCATCCACAAAACATGGTGGCCTTAATTCACTGATGGTTAATTTTTAATTGTGTGCGTTGACCTCATACCCCTGTGGAATTTGCCTTGAGTGACTAAGCTTTTTGCATGGCATGCAACTTGCTGACTTTCTTTTTCCTGCACTTGTGTACTGGCAAAGCTATGCCCCTAAGATATTCCCTTGAACAAAGGTTAAACTATAATGTAATTTCCCCCAAGTAAGGAGGTGCTTGTGATGGGGATGCTTGAAAAACGGACAGGGGTTTGATTTCATCAGTTCCTGAGCAGACATGAATGAGACCATGTCTCTGGTCATTCCCCAGGTGTGTGTGCCTGCTTGCATGTTTCTGAGAACAGCAGCTTTGACAGGACTACCTCCCCACCACTTGCCAAACCCCAGAGTCAGTGCAGCCTTCCTTCAAGGGAGGTGAGAACATTGCATCTGCCTGATCACCTGTGTGCAGTGTGAGCGTAAGGGTGTGTGCCAATCCAGCTGTGTATTAACAAAACCAAGTGATTTGTCTTGCACTACAAAACTGATTTACCTTTAGAGGGTGCTTGGAAAGCCCCTGTGCAACTTTGCAGAAAAGAAAAGGGACATCAAAGAAAGGCTTTCAATGATACATTTGTACTTGGGATAAAGTCCTTAATTTTTAAGACTGGCAATCGTTTTGTGTCTTGTGAAGAAATCTGGAAAGTTGAATGGAAAATTTCCCCTCTCCTTTCCCCCTCCTTTTTTTTTAAAAAAATTCTGAGGACAATTACAATTTTTTTGATTTAGAAATATATGTGTTTCTAAGTGATCCTTTCTAAAGCTGACACAATTGACCTGCCAGCTGAAAGAGAGCTCTTGCCAAATATGATGCCACTTCTCAGCTGTGCAAACAATAATGCTCCAGCAGCTAATATACTCTAATACACTCTGCTTCTACTTACCTTTTTTTTCTGTCATTGGAGTGCTAAGAGGGATGCGGGTTATGTCAGAATTTTTTTCGGGGGGGAGGGGGGGGGAAGGGGGAACGATGACATGTCTCCAGTCCTATTGGCTGTAGAGTCCAGTAAAGCTTAAACTGCACATAAGATTCCATGTCCTTTGACGCTTTAAGTTAAAGACACAACTTCTTTAGTAACCTGTCCGTTTTGAGAAACCTGCCTGCTTCCTGTGGCATGTATTTCAGTAAAAATGATGTGTTGCTAGAAGAGCATTGCCTGTGTGAAGTAGCTGAAGTGCAAAGAGGTTGCCATGCCTGATCTGACATTTGTAGTTTGGTTCACTGTCATTTTTTAAGAGGCTTGGAAGTTCAAGTGATCAGGAGCAAAACATGGGTAATATCATGTAATTAAAAACCAAACAAACAATTCTCCCAAACCTCTCTATACATCAACATATTTTATTGCCCTGCTTTACTAACTTGGTTTCTAAATTCTGCTGTTTGCTCCCAGACAGCTGATACCATCTGTAGAGCTGGAAGACATGTCAGCAGTATTGCCATCAGAATGCCCTCTGTGCATCCCAGCAGGTTCATAAAGAATCTAATAAAGACTTTGAGGTATTAATGAAGTGTTACTTGATGAGAAGTTGTTAAAAAGAAAAGGCTTCTGTAAAACCCTTGTCTTTACCATTGTCACCAGATCTTTCATCAAAGAGCTGATTTACGGTGCTACCATAAACACCGTGCATTCCAGGTTAAAAGCATGTTGGTCATGCACACACAGAGTTTTCAAATATTCCTAAACCAATTAATATCAATGGACAATAACACACATTGCAGAGCTTCTACACAGAAAGTCTTATATACTTACTATACCATTCTGTGGCTGTGTTTTCCAGCTGAGCAAGGTATAAGCTTGGTGCCAAGTCCTCTCTTCAGTTAATGTAATTGGTTTGCCTCACAGTAATTCACTGCAATTTCTTTGCTTCATTATAACCTTTGGGCTCTGCAAATTGTCAGCGTCCATAGGGAAACAAAGCCATAGGAACACCTGCGAATCTGCTCTCTGCTACTGAATTTGTCTTCTGTCATCTTTTTACTTTCTTTTACCTAGAGTTTAATTCAGGCCTTAGTTAGGGGTTACAGGTTTTATCTTGGACCGCTGCACCTGGATATGAACGGGTTGCTGATCTGCCTGGCTGGCAATATTCATCACGTGAGGTTGCGCTTCAACTAGACTTTCAAAGATGTGTGAAGGAGCCACTTAATAAGGCCATTTCCTTGATAATATGTTTGTGCATAGAACCTGACAACATACTTCTGTAAAGGTTTTACTATGAAGAAAAGCTTGAAATGAGTCTTCTGTAAATTCCAGTATATTCATTCACCTTAAAACTTGTATTATTTTTCCTCAACCTCTTTAACCTGTGTCTACAGGTCTTTTTTTTTTTTTTTTTTCTTCATCTCAATGTTCTGTGCTGTTTATGGTCAAATAGGAAAGACTGCAGAATTTAGTTGCTGTTCAGATATTGTCCCCTGCCGCTTAGTTTTATATGATCCCTGGATTTCTGTATGTGCCATGAGAGTGCCAGTACAAATTTAAATACCTAGGAGAATGAGCTTCTGAAATGTAAATCAATTGCCTAGACACAAAACTTCCCTGCCCAAAAATGGGAGAGTGTGAGTAGGTACTTTCCTCCTCATTACAGAGCTTTCTGCCATAATATTCTCCCCAAGAAAGGTGACTATGCATAGGCTCCTATCAGCATCATGCCATGGTAAAAATGCATTTAACAGCAAGCATTTAAAAAAGCAGTGACTGAGGGAAGAACTGTGGCTCTACACAGTTCTTACACCATCTCAGTCACTTTTACCTGTTGAAAGTACCATTTGTCAGTAGCTTGTTTCCTTTTTAACTGGGCTTTCGTAATCATAATGAAAGGAAAAACAGCAGGGAAGCAGACGAATATACTAGATGACTTTTTCTATGTTGTTTGGAACTGCACTGCTGATTTGCTGTTATAGAGTGGGAAAAAAAATGAAGCCTCTGTTTACACGTTATTGCAAAGCTGTCATTTGTTAATTTTTTTTTTTTTTTTTTTTTCCTTCTTGGGAGCTCTGAGATTTGTCTCAGAGTGAATTGCCAGCTGATACGTAGTGCTACGTGCTGAAGCACGTGCTCTGTAAACAATTCAAAGAAACTCATACAACTCAACTGTTCTAAGTACAGGGTGCTTCTTTTTATAGAGAAGGCAACTATTTAAGGTGGGCCATAAAATTTTCATGAGTTATAAATCTCTGGAATTAGTACTGTAAACCATTTAATCTCCAGAGAGCCAGTAATATCTGTAATGGGCATAGCCATATTCTATAGGTGACTGCATACAGAATTATTTGTGGGATGAGCAGTCACTTATAACATTGTTCAGATAGCAATTTACTTTGTAAAGTCCAACCAATTTCACCTGAGTTCTTATACAAATAACATCATAGTAATTTAGATAAGAATGTAACCAGATGTGGGCCTGCAGATACCTAAATTTGTTAACAGTCACATACACTTAAACTTCATCTTTTAGAGTCAAATATGACTGTCTCAGTCTCTGTCAATTCCAATAATGTTGTTTTAGTGACTCAGTTGTCATTTCCTCTATCATCATGCTGTATGGCATGAGCAGCCAGAGGGGGAAGGAAATTGCTGCATTTCACTGAAGCTTACTGTATATCCCTTCTTTAGTCTAAACCAGATGTTTTACAGTGAAAAAAACCATGATACCGCACTCATAGTACTTCACAGCACCTTTTTGTTCTGACTAAGTTGTGGGACAGCTGTAATGATGAGTGGGCTTTAATTGTGAATCCACAAAAATTCTGGCCAAATAAACTGACAGCAATGATTGTATACAAAAAGGTAATATAGATTAATAAGTGCCTCAACTCCAGAAAACCTGTTTTAGTCAGGTTACTGCTGCATGCTTAATTTTCAATGCTTTTTCTCCCACTTCTAGCCCTGTTATAGAATTATAGAAACACAAGGTTGGAAAAGACCTACAAAATCATTTAGTCCAGCCATCCTCCTATCACCAATACTACCCACTAATCCACTAAATCCTGTCTTGTAGCACGTTGTCTAGACGCTTCTTGAACACTACCAGGGACAGTGACTCCACTACCTCCCTGGGCAGGCCATTCCAGTGCCTGACCACTCTTTGAGAGAAAAAGTTTTTCCTGACATCTGATCTAAATCTCCCCTGGCACAACTTGTGGCCATTCCCTTGAGTCCTATCATTAGTTATCTGTGAGAAGAGGCCGATCCCCTCCTCTTCACAACCTACCTTCAGGAAGTTGTAGAATGCAATGAGGTCTCCCCTGAACCTCCTCTTCTCCAGATTAAACAATCCCAGCTCCCTCAGCTATTCCTTCAAAGACTTGTACTCCAGACCCCTCACCAGTTTTGTTGTCCTTCTCTGGACATGTTCCAGGGCCTCAATGTCTTTCTTGTGTTGAGGGACCCAAAACTGAACACAGTACTCAAGGTGCAACTTCACCAGTGCGGAGTACAGGGGGATGATCACCTCCCTGCTCCTGCTGGCTACACTATTCCTGATGCAGGCCAGGATGCCATTGGCATTCTGGGCCACCTGGGCTCACTGTTGGTTCATGTTCAGTTGAGCATTGACCAATACTTCCAGGTCCTTTTCCTCTTCAGTATTCTATCCACTCTACCCCAAGCCTATAGCATTGCATGGGGTCATTGTGGCCAAAGTGCAGGACCCAGAACTTGGCCTTGTTGAACCTTATCCTATTTACCTCAGCCCAGCAATCTAGCCTATCCAGATCCCTCTGAAGGGCTTCCCTTCCCTCAGGCAGATTGACACTACCTCCCAACTTGGTGTCACCTACAAACTTACTGAGGGTACACTCAATCCCCTCATCTAGGTCATCACTAAAGATGTTAAACAAGATGGGCCCCAGTACTGATTCCTGGGGGACACCACTTGTAACGGGATACTAGCTAGACTTAACTCCATTAACCACTACCCACTGGGCACAGCCCTCCAGCCAGTTCTTTACCCAGAGAAGAATACACCCATCCAGGCCACAGGTAGCCAGTACCCCAGGAGAATACCGTGGGAAACCATGTCAAAGGCTTTGTTGAAGTCTAGGTAGACTACAGCAACAGCCATTCCCCGTCTATGTCTGGTCATGCAGTCATAGAAGAACAAGTACAACCTGCCTTTCGTGCTGGCTGGGCCTGATCCCCTGGATCAATATGTCTGAAATCAAGCACATGCATCTTGGCAGGATCGTGGCTCTATCTTTTTTCTCTGGATTGTTCTCATGTGTCTCTTTAAATATATTATCATAGCATTGTGAATGAGCTGACATCATAAAACAACCCTGGCATTCCTTTTGTTGGCAACCCTGGTAGAAAGTCTGGCAGTTCAGACTGCCCTGCTACTTGAGAAATCTTTTGGGTTTTTTTTTTTTTTAAAAAAAAAAACCATTTGCTTCGGAGAGTGAATTATTATGGACCAACCCCTAATGTTTAACAGAGCAAAACACCAGAAGAAAGCCGCATAGAAAACACACCACAAACAGAGTGATAATATTTAGTGAATTCTTAAAATGCCAAGGAGGAAGCAGCGGTGTAGGGGAAGGCAGACAGATGATGACCACCACATGCTCCTGGGTATGTATGCTGTATATCCTCACCCTGACACACCACGTAATGGCTGCCAGCAGAGGCTGGGGCTTGACAGGCTGGTGGCTAGATCTAGTGTGGCAAACCCTATGTCACAGTGCTGTAGCTGACATGAAAGGACAGAACATCCCCAACAAGGACTGGTTTCCGCTGGGCTGAGTACCACCTTCCTGATGTGTACCTCCCATGTGCAGTGTCACAAGATGCCATTCTCAGATAATTTCTTCTCTGCCCCTCTCCCTCATTGTAAACAACTGGAAAAGAAAAAATCTTAAAGTACTAGCAAGGCAAGATTTTGAGATGGGAAGAGAGGAATTGTTTTTGTGTTTCAATCAGATTCTGTACAGAAAAATCCTTCAGAAATTACAAATATCATGAGAGACTGGAACTGATTCTTCACACACAAAAAAATTCCCTGTTATTATAGTTCTTGCAGTCGAAAAGTCTTCTGTGAGGAAAATACACAGCCTAAGTATAAATTGCCTGCTAAAATAAGGAAAATAAACTTATCCCACTCTTTTAATTGCACTGTCTTTTCATGTATAAGAGAAATAGCTCTAGATGTTCCTGCCATTATGTAAGAGAAGCAAAGAAAAATTCCAACCAAAAACCCTTTGAATCCAGATAGCAACGAATCATTCTCAACAGATCAGGTAATGTTACCAAGCAATTTTTTCCCCCAAAGAAATAAATAGCAGATAACAGAATACATGTTCATTGGCCAATACATATTGCTGTCAAGTCAGAACTGTCATGGTCCATGAGGAATTTGCCATATATCTTAACAAAAATTAACCATTCTCTGTGGACTAAAGCATCTTCGCTGCTTCTAGAAAAAAATAGTGTTGTTTTCAAAATATTTTTTTAAAGTCTTTAATATTAAAACTATGATTCTAAGAAAAGTCAAAAGGTATTCTTGTCAGCAAGGAAGGAATTTATGCCCTGAACACCATAATGTGAAAATATCAGTATAATGTTGTGGTATGGAAAGCTTTATTTTAATTCCCTATTTAAGAGGTCTAAATTGAATCAGAATGGGATGGGCAGCATTAGGCAACTTCCACTTTCTGTTAATGATGTCTTTTGCAATAAATATTTATCTTAACATAGATTCCTCCTGTGTGAAGGGAAAAACCAAGTTGAACTTCACTTTTGTTCCATATTGTGTTGCCATGTTCTTTTGGTAAATGGACACTCTCTCTTCATGTTCTGTTTTCTTTACAATTTCAGGTGTAAATAGCAGATAGATAAGTTTGTAATTACAGGAAAAATTCCAATTGGAATGATTATTTCTTTTAAGTAGGTTGCATTTCATGTCTGATTTACTCCAACAATGTAAATAATACACAGTAACAATCATTCTCCTCAGTCTGTGTAGTAAACAGACTACCTTTACTGTTCCATCACATGCAACTGAGCTCTGATCCAGCTTTCTGCACTTATATAAAGAGTGCTATGTACTTCGGTTGTATGTCAGATAATATCCCTCTGCCTGGCTGGTCTTGTTGTCTTCAGAGTGACTATATAGGTGAAGATCTGGAAGAGAATTTAGTGCATGCTTCTTAAAAGTGGCAAAGGTCAAGAAAAATTAGAACAAGGATTTTCAGCAACATCTTCTACTGAACCATTTTTGTATATGAGATTTGTTCTTGGCCTTGATATTTTGTACCTTTACGTTGTTTTTTATGCTGGCATTTCAACCAAAGGCAGTTGATTTGCAATATTCTCTATGCTTATATAGGCACTAAAAGTCTGAACTAAGAAAAGAAAATTAAAAACATTATTTTTTTTTAAATCTGTGTCTAAGAAGGAATGAAAAATAATCCATAATGCTTTTCACACAAATAAGATCATCTTTTCCCTCCCATTTAGCTTTCTCCTTCCCTGCTACCTGGCTATTTTCTCCCTTTATTGAACTTTGCTCTTTCATCCATTACTACTCCTAGTTTTAAACCATTTCTTTAAAATATAAACGTAATACGAGTAAGGATGAAAAGCCTGCTATAATAAGTCCATTTGTCCTGGAGGTGATTACAGCCAGCAACAAGGTGAGAAAAGGGAAAGGAGATGAAATTGTGTACAGTTTGTTGCCACAGGAATGGAATGATTGTGAAAAAGACTTAAAATATTTTTCTAAATAAGGTTCTACATTAATACAATTTCTGGAATCCCCATATCCTTGCATCTTTTTTTTTTCCTATTCCTCTTGGTGAACATTTGAAACAGTGTTGAACTGTCTTTGGTAGAAAATGGGAGTCTCTATATAGACTTTCAAAATACGTTGTGGTGGTAAATGTATACCACTACTTACTAACCAAGGAAATTTATCTAAACCACTACACTAATTCTTCTCCCTCCATTCAGAGATTATTAATCTACATGAATTACATATATCCAGAGAATGCTAGTCAAGCTTTCTATAGAATTACAGAAGGGTCTGTGAGCTTTTTCCTTGAGTTTCCTCTCCATTTTTTCCCCTGATACCCAGATATTCCACCTTTTCTTTTTGTGGATGCTTTCATTCTGTTTCCTGATCTTGCTAGTTTCTTTCTGCACAAATCTGAGAGCATTTCACACTTCTAGAACTGGCTTCCAACCCCCTTTCTAAAGCTTTCAAGCAGCAATCTTTGCATTTTAACTTGCTGTACTTTGCATGAGCCAAAATCAAGAATCTCCTTTAGATTTTCTGCCTTTTCATTGCTTCTTTGCCCTGTTCAGAATACTGCACTATGTTGTGAATTGATTGGTGTTCTGTGGTCCCAACAGACAGGGGAATGGTAGCATTTCTGGTCAGAAATATCTCCCTGGTGGGAAGTCTGCACATACATCTTCTCAGGTACTGGATGGAGAAGCTCTGAGTAGTGGTGTTGCAAGTATAATGTATGTATGTATTCAGAAGTGTAATTCAAGTGTATGTATGTATGCAGAAAAAGTAACTTTTTTTTTTTTTACCCCCTTCTGAAATATTCTATCTTGGCTTTGCTTTTAATTAGCACCTGAAATGCAATTACTGAAACAATAAATCTCAAAGTATATTTAGTTTTCCAGTTAGCAGCATTCACCTCTATTAAGACATATGAAAGGAATAACCTTGAAAACTGCTGCTTTATACAGATAAATGTATCATTGGGATTTTTCTTGTACTTCACATGGTATCTAAATTATTAACTTTCTTGATGAGGTTCACAGAAATTCTTTCATTAAGTTGCTATGATATTAACCTTTTGTGTAATACAAAAATTACATTTAATGACATAATTATGTTTAAACAGAATAATTTTTAATTTCTTTGGCGCTAATTTGATGTTGCTATACTTCAGCTTTGGAATGTGGAAATAGTGACATGTGCTTGTGACCATAGTCATGACTCAATGAACAAAACAGATAAATCCCCCTTTTAAGATCTGAAATTGTCTTCCTCTTGCAGACCAGAGTTCCTTGCCCTCCTTGCCCTTTTGCTTTTTCTTTCATAACTATATATATAAACAATTCCTTTCAGAAAACTGGGTATGCTAACAGACATTTGAGCGCGTATGATTTTCATATCCAACTTCCTCCTACATAAGGTTTCTGTAGGCATGTGTTCGTAGGGTAATTTAACTGTATCCGACAGAAAGAAATGACAACTAGTGCAGTGCTCTGCCCATCACAATATCCCTGGGTTTTCACCTGTGCGTTGACTTGAAAAAGAGCTGCACAAACTCCTGTGAGGAAAGACTGCAGAGGATTGTGGAAAGCAAAGATGCCACACTGACTTGAAAGTCCTGAGCCCCAAACCACTGATGGGTGAAAGTCTGTTCTGTATCTGTGCTGTTTCCGGGTCTTATGTTGCTGGTGACCACTGGAAAGAAGCTAGTGACCTAAATTAACCTTTGATATGACCCATTGTGCTCATTCTCTTTAATGTGGCTTCTAGTACACAAGCCCACTTCTTCAAATACCAGCTTAGATATTTCTGTGTGGCAATTTGCCAAGTAAACAGACATTAAGTGAAGCATTCTGCCTGCTAAATCAAGTCTCGGGAGGTTACATCATGAGAGATGTAATAATGAGAAGAGACCTCTTGTTTCTTGTAGGTCCACCTTGTCCTTCACCGAGATGCAAGCAAAAGGCCATCTTTTTATGAAACTTGATCTTAAAACAAAGAATTTGTGGTCTTTTTCCCATGCTGCTTGGCATCTGACACAATTCCGCTGAAGGCACAGGTTTAGAAAGTGAAACAAATATTTGAGGTTTTCTGTCATGATTTTTTATGAGTTTGGATGTATTTTTATTTCCTTTGCTTTTTAGGCAATTGCCAATTATATCCGTATTCTTTAGAGATCTGTGTGAACCAGCATATTAAAAGCTGTATAATGTTTAGTATCTCTACTGTGTAAGAGACTGAAAACAAGGAAGGATGGATGATTTCCAAGTTGCCTGGGGCATCCAAACTCCTTAGAGGCCAGTATGCTGTCCTAGTTCTTCATGTGCAATTTCTATTGACTTCCGTCTCAGAAGCTAAGGGAATGTATAGCCCAGGAACTGAAACAGGAGGGACAGAAGGACTTTTTAGCAAAATATGATAATATCATGTATATCAATTTGTACTGAAATGATTTAATTGTAATTGCTAATGTCAAGTAGATTACCGCTTCTTAGTACAAGTTATTAAGACATGCAATTACTTCCCAGCTCTCTCAACTACACAATTAATTTTTAAGAATTTCTTTAGACAAAAGCGATATCTAGGTGTCAAAGCACACGTACTTAATGTTTGTAGAGTTTGCAGTGAGTATTTTTATTCTGGAATCCCTTTGTCTATTGTTCACAGTTTTGCCAAGATTTTACTAGTAGTCCTCGAAATTTCCTTGCTATTTCTTCTGCCAAATTTTTAAAAATACTAAAAAAAATGAAAAATTTCAAAAATGAATGAGGTTCAATACATGCAAATGAACCTCCTGTTTATTTTTAGAATGTGAACTTTAAAGAAAATATGTTGTTCTATTATGGGGTGATAGGAAACAGTCTTGCAACCATTTGAGAAGAACTACCTCACCACTTAGTGTCAGAAATAACATCTTGCTTGAGTCTCAAATGTTTTTTGTATGAAAATCTATCCACATCTGACAAGCCAAAAGAGGAGAATCATTACTTCCCTGTGTTTGGTGGAATACTCTGAAAGGCAGGCAGCAACAACTCCAGACATACTGGACTTCTGCCTTGACCATAGTTTTTTTTCCATGCATCTGCTTCTTCTACCTGGCAGAAGGATCTAAGAGCCTGGACACAGGTGAGGAGAGTGATTCTTCAGTTATCTTCCCAATGCCCAGACATCCAGTGAGCAAGCAAGTTGCTTCTGATCAGGAGAGAGGAAATGCAGGGTTTCTTTAGCCAGAAATACTCTGTTCAAAACAGAGCAGGGTTACATATGTGGGGTGAGATCAACATCCCTAAGGGCAGCATCAGAAGGTGGTAGTCCAGGACGGACTGCAAGCTTAAGACCCTCACTTTCAGTTTAAAATATAAATGTGCTGAAGTTCCATATGAATTAATACAGAAAGAATATTTAACTGCCTTATACCCAAGCATAGGAAGTCGAGCTATGTTCAGGATGAGTGAAAAGAGGAATTATTTTTGCATTTGAAGTTTTGTTTAATTTCCAGTTTCTATGGCAGGATAAGGAACTAAAGTGACTTATATCAACATGTTTGCAAACCAACTACACCAAAAGCTATGATACAGTTTGTGGTTGGGATATGATCATTAAGAGATGGTAGAGGGAAGAATTCACAGATTAGATCTCAGTATTGATTCCTCACTGTTTTTGCCAAGTTAGATGTTTTGTGGTGGTGTTGTATTACAGACTGTTCTCAAAGTGAACAACAGGTTAGAAACTTCTTCAGTGAATGATTACTTCCCCCAAATTTGTCTTTGTTTTGATACTTCTAGCCCCTTCTTTGAAAACATGTAAAAAGAGCAAACAAAAAAAATCCTAAGAAACTGGTACTGCATGTACAGATTAGAATGCCACAGGTACATCCATTCTGCTAGTATACACTGTTGTTAATAGATACTTGGGGAAAAAAAAAAGAGCCTGGAAGGTAAGTTAAAATTGCTTATGGAATAAACATCAAACCACTTGCACTGAAGTCTAACAGTGTTAAGTGTATATAACATTAAGTACCAGGATAAGGGGCTGATTATTCTCCACAGGTAGAGATAATAGTGTAAGACACAGGAGCTAATAAATGCGTAAGGAAAATTCAAAGGACTGCTCTGCACTGAAGAAGTCATTGCGCTGTTTATTTTCCTAGTTTAGCTATTAACACTTTGCTTTTATCAGTGAGAAAAAACTCAAAGCAATTGCAAGAATGTTTCTACACATCCCTTAGTTGGAAATTAGTCAGAAAAGTAGACACTTTCTGAAGTGCAAAGAATTAAGGCACAAAGGTCTGAGCAGAAAATTATCTGAGAAGTTAAATAGAAGATAAATTGTGTGAAGTCATTTGTCCATTAATCTATGGCTGTCATGAGAACCCAGATAAATAATATGTTTAATTTTAGCCATTTCCTTAGATTTGTTATCTAGTTCTCCTCCTTGTTTCAGAGCATGTGGTAAAGTGTCATGAAGGTCATGGAAACCATGGTTATGTCCGATGGAGTGGAAAAACAGAGGTCATTTCTGGGACCATTGACATGTTCCTGATTGTTGGCAGGGCACCTGCCAATTTTGCTTGGGGTATTACAGATTATAGAGAAGAAACCAACAGAACTGTCATATGGAACTGAAGATGCTGCAACAAGTTCTGCAACACAGAAGAGTTGAAGTGAAAAGTACTGTTACACCTTGTATTAAGCTATTGTTACTATTAGACATACAGAAATGAACTGGTACTATTAAAAAGATTAAGTTACTTCATGCATAAAAGAAGATTAAGCTGCTTTATAAGGTTTTATGATAAAAAGTTATTGCAATCATCTGAGTTGGGAAAGGGATGCTCTTGATGTAATATATAATTTTGCAGAGTTGCCAGCACGGTGTAAGGTTAATTCATTGTTCCAGTAACATAAAGCAGCTGACAGCAGCCAGATGTATAATTCCACACCTATTAATGGAAAATTAATATCTTCACTGCACAATTGTTGATACTTAAGAGATAACAGAGATCTCAAATTGTCTGCTCAGGGAAGAACAATAGGGATTCTGCCGTTTGATTCTTGGAGTTGATTAGGCACTGTGATTTCCAATCCAATTGTTCAGTGCTGCTATTGATTGCAAAACGGGGGTTACTTTGTGTAGGAGTAAATCTCTTTGACTGAAAAAGGAAAAAAAAAAATTGCCTGTGACTGTCATTGCCTACTAGCTTGAAGAAGAAATTATCACTATACACACAATGTAACCAATCAAACATCCATATTAATGCATTATTGGAATATTAAAAAATGTGTCAAGTTTCAGACTTGGTGATGACTCCATTAGCTGGATTTTCTGCTTTATGGATGCTTCCTGATTCTCAGAAAGTAGAGATAGCAGTCTACCAGAATCTGCATCCCTGGAGATATCTTGAGGCGGGTGGCTCAAGTACTGATGTATCCAAAATGCTGTTTTATAAAATGTTTTCTTTAGGTCATTTAAGGCAACAAAAAAAATGGAGGCATCACCTTTAGAGCATGTAGAAAGGACCATAATGTTGCTCCTCATGAAGTGAGGAAGAGTCTAGTGTACTTTCATCTTGTAGACTGTTGTCCAGGCTATTTTTATATACCCTTCAAAGAAAGAAATTCTTCGATGTCCCCAGAGAAGTAACTGCTGAATATCTCAATATCCAGTCCAAATTTCCCTGGCTATACAGTAACCTAGACATGTCCTCTCCAGTCTTTATTAAATGTGCAGATCCTCTTCTTAAAGAAGCCGTCTTTCTAACACAGCTGCTCCCTTTTTTCACATCTTTTTATTACTGGAAAATAATTCCATCACGCACCTTCTTTCCTTAAAGAAAGCAAGCCCAATAATTTCACCTTTCTGGATGCATTTTTTCAAATCTTCTTTCAGCTCTTCCTTAGGCTCAATGTTTGGAAACTGTTTTCTAGACTGTATACGCTAAATACAACTGAACCTAATGAGCATTGAGAGGAGCTGAATAAAAGTGTATTTCCTGAGTCTTATGTATGACACTGTTTTTAAATGGATGTGCCTTATTTACAAGACTGTATCACAGCGCTGATCGATGTATGTGTTATAGTGTTCCCAAGTTTTCCAGCTTTCTGCTCTCCTATTGCCTGGCCAGTTGTTCATACTGTTACATGTGCCTTGCATTTTTCTTTCGGAGCAGAGTACTATGTACTTATATTGATTTGAATTTCATCTTGATGATTCCACAGCTTTTCCCCAATGTGTCAAAATCATTCTGAATTCTACTCCTACCCTACAAGTACTCCAGAGTACTTGTACTCCCTCCAAGCTGCTGACATCCATGAATATTACAACTGTATTATCTATTCTATCATCACTGACAGTGGCATAATTTTAACATAGATAATTTTGCAGTAGTTAGACCTCAGTTCTAACAGACAGGAGAGAAAGGAGAAGAAGAAAGAATGATAACAGCTAGGAATGTTCTCCAAAGTCAGCATCAGACACACTGTAAACAAGTTCACAGAGTTGTTTACAGCTCAGCAGAACCTTCTGATCTATGTGGCTCAACAGAATTGGTCTGAAAAGCATCTGAAAAAGGCTCAGTCTGATGAAGGTTTTTCTTTGTCTTTCTAAGGGATTTCTTCATTAATAACCTGCTGTATATATCCAAAGTACATGTGTTGTCAGAAAGTATTGTGGCCCTTCTGCTTCAAGTCACAGCTTGAGCATTCCTAGAGGCACAAAGCAGAATGGGGGAGAAATAAAAGTTTTTGTGTAAAATAAGATGCCTCTGAACTTTTTCCCCAAACTAGAACTTAAAAAAGAGAAGAAAGCTTAAATAAGCTTTCTGGAAATCACATAAAGAAATATATTTATAAAAAATCAAAATTATTTCCACTAAATGACAGTTCTCATCTAAAGAAATCACCTCAGAAATATAAGATTATACTAGTCACCACTGGCTTCATGGATGGGGAGGTCAACAGACAAAGGAAACATATACCATGCACAAGGTATTAGCATGTAAAACAACCTAAACTATATCTGCAGTTTTCAGCAGCAGTGATTACCCCACATTAAGCATGGTAATAGAATAGCTTACACTGCTTTAGATATCTGAAGTCACTTTAATTTACCATTAACTTGGATACTTTTAGCCAAAGCTGTCATCTTTGTTTGTTTTAGTGGACCCAGGTAATGGAGGCCAGAAGATTTTAAAGAACCTCCTTATTTAAGGTTGTTTCACAGAGAAGCCTTAAATCTGTGTGCTGAAATTGCTGGGTACCTACTAAGTCCACCGTCTGCAAGCCTCCAAAACTCCTGAAAAAGAGGACTCAGGCTGTGGAAAATTACCAATGCATGTGGAAGTAGGCTGTCTCTGTGAAACTGGAGCATAAGATAGTTGCCTGTGCTCTCAGAGCAGGCAGGTTTCAGGGAGCCACATAGGTGTCTCATGCATAATCACTGAGGCCTGAAATACTATGGAGCTTATATCTTCTAATGATTGTCTTGCACTTCAGGGGAGACTCCAAATTCTGGGCAATGTTTGCCTGAGCACAGTAAGATAATTAGTAGAGAGTATTGTCTGAAAAAAACTACCAGTGCCTTGGCAGAATGGAATTATCACTACTGGAATCATGCTTTTAAATAATCATTTGCCATTATAAGTATCTGGCAGAAATATATGAATTCTAGAGTGCCATTACGTTTCATATCCATAATTTATTCTTCTTGAATAATTTACAGTCAATTACTTTTCTCTATTGTTTTAATCTGATAAATGTATAAAAAGTGTTTAAACAAAGTTTGAATACATGCTCCCTGATTGCATACAGGAGTAGTAGTGGGGTTTCAAAATGCCAGCTGGCAAGGACCAAGACTGAAGTATTATTATGGTCTAATTGGGGCAAAAGGCCAAACATAAAACTTATTTTTTCAAGCTGCACAGTGTCAACAATTCTGTCTTAAAATCTTCAGAAAAAAAGCAAGTCCTTCTAGGATAAAGACATATAAGTGGTGTTGGGATTTCTGCCCAATTTGGCATCCAGCTTAAAATTTCCTCTTTCCTTTAAGTGGGAATGCTAATTTTGCAGCCAGCTCTTTTGGAGACATATTTCTTTATTCTGGCATTGGATGGTGCGGAGTCATGAGGAGCCCTTACTTCTATTGTTCCAGCCTTGCTGTATTCTGATTGTGGCAGTGGCTGGAAAATATGCAAGCTTCTTTGAGAATAAGTTGTGTTGATTCTATTCAGAGCTCTCAGAAAGAAATAAGGCAGTGGTCTCTTATAAGAAAATGGGTCATGCAAGGAGGGGTATCTGACTGTTTGAATTGTTGCAAATGGCTGTTCAGTGAGTGTAGAGCCAGAAACACCCCAGTTCCCAAACAGCAAGGATCCACTGCATGCAGGAAAGGCATTGGGTTTGTCTGCCTGCGTTGCGAGTTGACAACTTGTCTCTACCGCTGATCTAATCACATACTGCCCATGAGGTACAAACTACAGATGTATTTAATTTGACCTTGTCTAAAAGTTTGTTTTGTAGCTTCTGGAATTCTATTTCAATCTGAATCACAGAGTTTTGCATTGCATTAGATTTTTAATCTGGAAGAATTTTTTTCATGCTCCAGTGTATTCACAGTCTTTAATCTCCCAGCCTTGGCTAATGCTCTTCCAATGGTAATCATTATCTGTGGCTGTATTTATCTTCTTTCTGTATTCTAATCCCTTCATGCTTTATTTTTCCTTTCTTTCTGTGACCTTTTTTCTTTGCTGAATTTATTGCATGCTTTCCCCTGGCAGCCTCTGTAAATATGTGCATTACTATTAGTTTCATCTCAATGTGTATAGGATTCATGCCTATATGGCTTGCCCTCCACTTAATTTAATCACAGGTTAATTAAATCCTCCACTTAATTTGATCAAAATGTTTCTTGAGCCAAATCACTTACATTAAGAAGACTAGTGGTACTTCTACCCTTTAGTTTGATCAATATTGATCATTGTAAGCAGGTACTTTGGGGTAATTCAATCACTGGCTATGGATATTTTCCATTTAATTAATAATAAAGGACAAAATCCTTAATGAGAGGAGAAAAGGAATGTAGAAAATATCCATAGTCATGGGAAACCATCTAAGTAAATTCCAGGTTTTTAGCGGGGAACAGTTTTACTTCTGTTTTCACTTTTTTCATGACGAAGGATTTTGGTGGGAATATAATAAATTCTCTTGTGTATATTGTAATGGGCAGGCTTGTACTGGTGGCAATGTTCATGAATACGCAGTGAAAAAACAGTTAGAAATTTTGGTATGTCATTTTTTGTCCTGGTTTCAGCTGGAATAGATGTAATTTTCTTTCTAGTAGCTGCTGTGTTTTGGATTTACTATGAGAATAATGCTGTCAACACATAATATTTTAGTTGTTGCTAAGTAATGTTTATATTAGTCAAGGACTTTTTCAGCTTCCCATAGAAACTGNGTTCAATTAAACTGTCTTTATTGCAATTCAGGAATTTATTTTGGTTTGGTTTTGGTTGTGTTCTTTTTTCTCACCTTTTATCCTTCTCTCTACCCTACTGGGATGGAAGTGGGGTGGAGTGAGTGAGTGGCTGTGTGGTCCTAGCTGTTGGCTGGAGTTAAACCACAAAAATGCTACATCTGAAAGCTGGGATGATTAGATATCAATTTTACTTTAATTTTGGTTAGCAGAGAATGTATTGAAGTGACATTTCGTACTTCGATGTCCCCATTCTGAGATATGGCATCATCACTGTCTTCGTGTCTTTTAATTTTTTTATTTACTGTATTTTTATGTTTACTGTATAGCACAGGTCTGTTGGGATTCCTTATACAATATATTTGGGTGATGACTAATAAAATATTAATTCTAAATTCCAGGAAGCAAGATGTCAATATAATAATATAATAATTTATAAACTTGTTATGTGTGTACAGGTGTAGGAAAATTTGTGTTGAATGAAGTTACAGACAGTACATTTCCTTTCTGAAGTAAGTTGTTTGCTGTGTTTAAAAGAAAATGCTATGTTTAATTTAATTTCTCCAGAGCGGTCATTTAAAGACCTTAAAATAACCATGGAAACTGAAGGAAGACTAAATGTTCAGTCTTGCCTTTTTCAAGAGCTTTGATTGATAGGCAGCAACCTTATGTGTCACATTGGAGATGACTTATTTTAGCAAGCATTTGTTCACATTACTACTGTCACTGTTTTCAGGAAGAGTATTTGCATTAATTCATGAGTTTATGCTGCCCAATATGTCTCAGAAATATGTGCTTAGATATGTATTATGAGATAGTTGTGAAATATCTCTAGTTAAGCTACACTTTGAGAGACCATTGTTAGCAGGATTAACACTGTCACCGAAGTGCAAATTCTATTTCTCCAGAAGCACAGCATGTTGTTGGACTTGTCCTCATCGGCCACTAATCCCTGGGTTTACTCCAGCAGTTCCATAAAGACTCTAATACCTAAACTAACACTGCTACCTACTACACTAGTGAAAGTAACACAGGATTTACAGAAATTGCATATGTAATGAGCTTCAGCCTCTTGTAAGACTAGCATTTGAAATCTGGTTGAGGTAGAAGAACTGAAAAGAATTAATTTCACTTAACTTTATCAATGTTAAAATTAGGTGTCGGGCCTAGTCACCTAGTCTCATCTAAAGGATGTATGCTTTTAAGTACACTTTGTTCTAATTTATTTATGTGAGATTCTCTCACTGTTGACGTTTAAGGGAGCTTATATTTCCATCTTTAACAAGCCATTAAACAGTGAGATATCTGAAATTGGGTGGGAAGAATTCCATCTTTCATATCAGTTCCTGACATCTGAAAAGAAAAACCCAAACCCCCAAACCAACGAAAAAGAACCCTAAAGAAAAGCTGATGCTTTTGTAAACTAACAGATGAGAGTTTGGAGGAGACTGTGGCAAGAAAAGCTGTGTCTGGTAACACTCTGTAAATTAATAAAATATACAAGTGACTTAGTTTGGCATGTCATCCAGATTTTGCTCTCTGTTTCGTCATACTTTTCAGAGGCCAAGCACCCTTTCTACCTCCACCGCCTCCACCCCCCTCAAAGAAGCATATAAATACCTATGGCATGGTTTAGATGCTGAAGGTCTCTTTAGTGGAGGTTACTGCTTATGGATTGCTCTTTCTTTCATATATCTCAAAACATATAAGTCTCATGAATCTTGTATTAGAGATCAAGAAATCAAGGCAAAGAGAAATTAGGGATTCTAATTCTTGAAGTCAAGTTTTCCTGAATGCTTTTAGACATCTAGGACTA
The DNA here is from genome assembly GCA_013400055.1 of Nycticryphes semicollaris. Lineage (NCBI taxonomy): Eukaryota > Metazoa > Chordata > Aves > Charadriiformes > Rostratulidae > Nycticryphes > Nycticryphes semicollaris. The sequence goes on along the minus strand of VXBJ01003154.1, from coordinate 348,352 downwards.
AACTGGATTAAATTGAAGTTGCCATCTCTATTTACTTACCTAAATGTTTATAAACTGATTTTTTAGCTTGCAAGAAATGGAGTTCCCCAACTAGCCTCACTTGGCACTCTGGTGAGTTCAGATACTTCTCAATATAAAGTCCAAAGTTCTATAGGTAAAAATAAAACCATTTCCAAGTTCAGAGACTATTCTTAGAGCGCCAATTATAGGTTCCTAAAGTCTTTAATCCACTATATACGCTAGATTTTACCTTTCTTTTTGGGCACGCTTGTTCCAGGTCTGACAATTCGTGTAAAAGATTTTTGTTAGCACAAGTGATGACCTTCACAGAGGAATATATCTATTTCCCCTGTTTAGAGGGAGTCTCTGAACTAGGGTTGGGTTTACTCCATACTCCCTTTATAGTCAGTAGAGATGTATGATAATGACCAAAGGGTGTTACTTTCCTTCTAACTGGTGAACTGTGGAGATGTCCAGGTCTCGCTATGGCTCTAGGGTATAACTCTGCACCCAATGTAGAAGTCTCACTGAGATGCCTGGAAATACATGGGACTCAGGCTGAAGTAGAGTTGTTTATGTGCAATTTATGTAGGCATTGGCTTCCTGATTGTGATGAGATTTTTTGCATGTAAAAATTTAAGCTTCTTTTGCCACATTAAATAAACTAAACTTCTTCACAAAGATGGCACTTTTTATGAAGCAAGTGCCCCTCACTTTTAAATATCTGTTGACCTCATATGAGAGTACTTAAAAAGAGAGAATGTTTTCTGCTTTTGTTCAGGATGAAGGTGAGGTAGTTTGTAATAAGTACTTTTACATGCTGAAGTGTCTTTGATGTGATGGCTTGTTATATAGCAAATGTTAGAAGTAGACCACCGAGAGAGAAACTAAAGAATCAGATTATGAGGGATCTTGGCAGTGTCCTACGATGCTGACTCTTTTGGGTTGCTCTTGGTCCATGGCTAAGCAATGGTCATGGATTTCAAAAGATTTTGCCATCACTTCCATTTTCTTTAAAAGGAAAACAGGCTATTTCTGCTGGGAATGTGTTTTTACGTATATATGAAGAAAATATGTGTCATTCCTAAGTTAACAGCTGTGGTACAAGTGGTTTGTGATTTTCTAGTTTCCATAGAAACATTAAAAACTTTTGTAAATCTTTCAAGTTAAATTTTTCCATTTTTTAACAAACTAGATGCTCAGACTGTTACCCCTTTTTTCAACATTTTCAAAAATTATGAGAAATGGTGCTGGTAAACAATACTGAAACAAGAAGTAAACGATGAAATTTCAGGCAGCATCTCTCAGTTTGTTTTGCATTTGTAATTATAAAGTTAACCTGTTTTGCAAAAGCCTTATGCTCTCAAAAATTCTTATAAATGTTGTGTGTAGAAAAATGCTCTAGGAAGAAAGCATGGCTCAGTGGATAAGGAACAGATCTGGCATTTAGAAGTCTACCTATCTACTATCCTTCTATTCTACTACTATTATGATCCTTCCATTCTACTGCTATCCTTCTGGTTTTGTCAGAGCAACGCTCTTCTTTAATGTGCCATCTGAAAGAGTGATCTAATGTGATGCTTACTGATTTACCAAAGTGCTTAGACATGTATTGATGAAAGTGTGGTACGTAGCAGCTACATATTTAATCATCAACATCATCTGGCTAAGTGGTCTTCTGCTGGTTTAGCACAAGATACTCTCATTAGAATACAGGACGCCACTCTAGTCAGTGGAAAAATTCTTACTCACCAGAGGTAACAGTTAGGCTGGTACAGGGTGCATGCTCTTTTACTTGGCTTCTGGCAAGAACAGTGAAACCTCTGAAGAGGCAAGAGTGTTGAATGGAGTGTTAGCACAGATGCTGATGGGTCTCAGCAGTTGGTTCCACAGGAGAGCATAAACAATTAGTGATAAAGAAAGCATAAGTCAGTTTGCAAAACAGCTGAAATAAAAATAGTAATAATAAAAAAAAAAGGTTTTGTAAATGTCTCTTCTTACTGTTTTTACCATGGGGGAGATGTTTTTCTCCTCCCACCTTAGCTTGGGGAGGATAGCAACAAAAGGTAATTTATCCCAGGAAACTGATACGTGATGTAGAAGGGGACAATCAATGGCTTTCTGTTGTGGCAAGAATGGTTGGATAATGACTTTTGAGCTGCAGTCAGTTTCTGTAAGGTCCTGTGCCAGGTTTAGGAATAAGGCTATGTCAGGGCCCTGATGGTGTTAACAGGCCTAATGGCCCTGAGCAGCCTCACCTGGGTGCCCACCCACAGACTCTGCCCATTTCACCTTGGGCCATGGCCCTCAGTGTTGCTTGAGTTATACTGAAGCTGTGCCTGTGTTGTGTCCTGCCTCTGGCCCTATCTTCTGGATAGACCTCTTGGATTCATGCTGTGACTTTGTTCCCTGCTCTGCTGCTGGACTTCTCAACTACTCCTGGCTAGAGTTCCTAGATCTGGTTTGTTCTCTTGCTGTGCTTGGTACTGTTACTAGTCCTGGCTCTGTCCTCTCTGTTCAGCCCCTGAGGGACAATGTCCATGGGTGTGGGCATGGTCACCTCTGCTCCCAGCTTGCCTGTACCCCAAGGGGCAGACCTGTCCCCAAAAAGATGGTCCTCTTGGTCACCACTGTGTTGTCCAAGCATGCCTGTGTCAGATCTGTACTGTGGTGATGCCATAGTTCATGATGCTGTGATTCCCAAAGGTCTTTAGCTAATGTTTCTAGACTCCTGCTTAATGGGTGTTCTGCTGAAATTTCTGCTCTTGGTGGGTGAAAGGGTGGTGGTTTTGCCCCATATTAGTCTCAAGCCTCGCAGCAGGAGTTACAGATTCTGATGGAGGTTTTGAGCAAAGGCTGGTAAATTTGGTGGGAATTTACCACACTTGTGACTCTGAGCCTGAGGAAGTATTGATAATAAGTGGAAGAAGTGCAAAAAGTGAAAGGAAAGATGAGAACATTCTGGAAAAAGAGATGGGGAAAGATATTCTAGGACAACAGAATAAAACATAGATTTGTATTTATTATCCTGTCCTAATAGTAAACCAAATGATACTGGAAACCATTCTAGAGAAATCAGAATATGGGGTGTTCTGTAGCCCAAGGGGTGAGGGTTGAGAGGAAAGGAACAGAAAGTCAGAAGCAGGAAAATGCAGAAAGGATGCATGTGAGGTGCAATAAGCTACATTAATAAGAAAGTTGTTGCACAACATTGTTTGACATGTTACAAATGAATCAAGTGTAAATAGACAAGCCATGGTAGTCTTTTTAAATTATAGACAGTACTTTTGGAATAATGTAGTCAGGGGAAGAGATAGAGGTACCTTCAGGAATAACAACTATTGGGCTTGGACTGATACTTATTTCTGCAGTAGAGTCTATGTAAGGCTTGCAAGGTTTCTTCGTTCAGTAAACGCTCCAATGAAGCCACTTGAATCCAAATGCACTTACCTTCCTTTTGCCTTCATAGTTTTTTATGTCAGTCACAGCTATTTGTTTTTAATGAGGGCTGTCTCCCTCCCAGTCCATCTTCTCCAACTATTACCGTACATCATGCAGAGCAGATATGGTGACACAGCAATCTTTTTTTCATTGTGCAAGTCATTAAGGGTGCAGATAGCAATCTGAAATTTGTAAATATTCTGACAAGTCAATTGCCCCCTGCCCATTTTATACCCATAATCTGCCAAGGTAGACCTGCCACTGCAAACAACATTATCACTAACCCAGCATGGGCCGTCATAGAGCAATATCTGGCAGTATGTTAATAAAAGACCCAAAGAAGAACAACAAAAAAAACATCTCAAAATGACAACTATAAACAACCTGACAGTTGCAATAAAAAATGTTGCCCCTAGGAAATTAAAAATTGTACACCACGGTCATGATAACCTATGCCCAACTACACCAAGGCATGGCATAAACATAAGATTATGATTTCTCTACTGTTGAGGCAGAGTCTGAGACTTTTTTCTCAAATGTTAATGCCTCTAGTAAAAGAAATGCAAATATTCCTGGCAGTTTTGTGGTTTTTTTCTCATGTTGTGTTATATATTTTCAAGTTTGCCTTGGAAGGTTTCCCCTCTAATGAAATGTGTAGAAAGATTCGCAAATTCCAAAATACAGAGTGATATTGTGATTATGCATATTCTTGTTGCTTTGGGTAAAGAGAAAACAGAGCAGATGCTGTTTGATGTAATCAAAACAAATCTCAATCTTAAAAGATCATAAACATATACTGTATTTTGGTATTATTCAGTGATCTTGTTCGAAAAGTATTTTAAATGAAATCTTGAATAGTTAACATTTAAACTACTATGAATAATACAATCTTTGCTCTGGAACTCAGCCTGGATGTTTACGTTTTTAGTTAAGGTTTTTTAACACATTTCTAGCTAATGAGCCCTTCAAACTCTTGGCAAAATGAGCTCTTCTGTCCCATTTTGTACAGTGAGTGAATTGGAATTCCCGCCTTAACTTGGGTTAGAGCAGATGCCCTTCCCTTTCCCTATACTGTTTTCCCTGCTTGGAGGTTTCCCTGGCTTCCCAAAAGCCTGTTGTCACTGCTGACAAGTAGTCGATACATTTCTTAGATTGGAGGCATGGGCTGGAACGGTGATCTGCTGTTCGACTATTTAATCTCTACCATTGTGAGAATTACACAGGGGAACACTGAGATATTTTTTTTTTCCTCCTGCTTAAATCTCTTGTTCTGCTCAAAAGAGTCCAGGCTGTGAAGAAATGAGACAATGAGGAATAACTCCTTACTCTAGGCTAGAACAGTAGTGATTTGCTTACTTTTGCTTCTGACAGACAGGTTATTATCCTGCCAGGTTGTTCATAGGCAAGAGATGGGCTCTCTGCCTTTCCTTCACACTGAACCTTCCCTTATCTCAACTGGCTCACGGTGAGAATGACCCTTTCTCCAGATGGATGCCTAAGTGAGCTTTTTTGGTGGCTCCATCTGGAATTTACCTGTTTTAAGAAGCGTGTGTAAAGCTTCTGTCCCTTTTCCTTGGTATGTAGGGATGGGCAGGGCTACAGCTCAGAGAGGGGTGGGGAACTGAAACCAACCACTGGTTTGGTTGGTGAGCTTCCCTGGGAACTGGTAACACAAGACTAAATGCAGAGATCCCAAGCCTTGAGTACAGCTGCTAAAGAGGACAGGAGGGAACTAATGCTGAGTGAAGAAGGAGTGTTTATGAAAGGGCCAGTGTTTCTGAGCCTTAGTATTTGAGAATTTCTGTCTCTTCAGATTTTGGACAGTGCTTGATACAATCAACATATACAATGAGAATTTATAGGGAACTTTAGCCCAGATGCAGTTTGCACAATAGGTTTTTATCACTGTATGTGCTGGAATACAAATTCTTACTTCACTGAGGCAGGCAGATACTTCTGAAGTCCACTGTGCTGCGTCTCGTTCAAAGGCAGATTGTGACAAATTTTCTGTTTTAACAGTAGTTCTGTGTTCCCTCAGAATCTCCAACCAGATGTGGATGGTTAAAACAAAATCCAGATGTTTCTTTTCCTTTCAAAGAGATACAGTATACATTCTCCTAGTGGTACAAGAGGCTGAGACAGTTGCAGACTGAGGCACCCGTGCCTGGGTTTGGTTACCACCTCAATCAACGAGTCCTTAACTTTGATTTACTCTGGAAGTATGTTTCAATATTTGATATTTTTCCTGTAATTCCCTTAAAAAGAAGGATGTTTCTATGGATAAGGCCATAGACCACAACTCAGCTGTGCTAGGCAGTTATTGTCAGTTCACGTTGTGATGTGAATCAAAATCCCTGTAATTTGAATGTGGGTATTGTTCTACTTTTGTAGGAGCGTCTACTTTTGTAGGAGTGTCTCCTTTCCATTTAGCTTATCACTTCAGTTTGCCATAAACTAATTTAGAAAAAAAATATGGTCTTTCTGTGGTAGGTATTCTTCTGTGGGGATACATCACTAGCATTTCAACTCTTCCATTCCAACATATTACCAGAAAAAGTTTATAAGAATACAGGTGTCCTGTTGCAGCCTCAGACAGCAACATAGATCCACACAGCCACTCTATCTCACCCCCAGCCCCCCACAACCTTGAGGGGAGAATCAGAAGACAAAGGCAGTGTTAGTGGGTTGGGAGAAAGGAAATTTAACAGAACAGCAAAGGGAACAAGAAAACAACAATAACAACACTGATAGACGAATATACAAACATGATTACGGGTACCACATACCAGATACCACCGCTCACCCCAGCCTGCTCCCAAACTGCAACTTCCCTGCTCCTTCCCCAGCCAGCTCCTCTATAACCCCTGGGCATGGCTACTGTGGGATGGAATACTTGTGTCTCTGCTAGATCCTGGGGAGAATTAACCCTGTCCCTGCCGGTACCAAGACAACAGGCCTTCTGACTAAAGGAGATCTCAACTAAATTCGCACCTCAACTATGTGGGCTGACTTCTGAAAAAACATGAGATAATTGCTGTGGCCTGTCCTTACAGGCAGCAGCAGCTGCAAACTGCATCAGTCATGAACCCAGTGAACAGCTAGCACAGAAAAACCCAGGCGCTGCTTCATCCTCTCTCACTCTCATCACTGATGTAGAGCAAGTTGCAGGTTCCCAGTTTTCTAATTGAGGTAGATTAGTTAAGTGCTTCAAATTAAGAGGGAAGAATCAGTATCTTAATCCTTGTGCTTAATTTCTTCTTGATTTCTGCTTCTTCTGTCTGCTCCTTTGTGTGTACAGATCATGAGCACTCTCTTTCTGTGTGCAGTACCTAGCACACAGGAGCTGTGTTTTTTGTCTCGAGTGTCAAGGAACCATGGTCATTATGAATAAGAAATCAATACCATTTAGTAGTCAAATAATATTCCTTTCTCCACTTTTCATTTTTTATGCCCTGCTTTTCTTCATGCAGCTTGAGGATTTTCACTCTCTCTGCTTTTCACCTCCAAGCTCAAGGTGATGTGAGCTTTTAATCAGCAGGCTCCCAAACTGTAGCTCTTGAATTCTGTGGCCATCAATCAAGTGTCAGAAACTGTCTTAAAATGGAGAGGTTAAAATTAAAAATCTCTTCCATTGTTTCCTGATCCTTTTTGGGAATAGGTAGCAAGATATTTGAAATGCCCTGTTTGTAAAGAGATAATTTGAGCCTTTTGTAGATGTAAACATGGTGCATTTGTTGCCAAAAATCATTGTTATGAGTGTAAATGGCAATTTTATTCATAACATTTAATTGCTTTTTCGAGTAGCCTTTTATGATTGTCACACTGCCAGGTATAATGGGTGACTTCTCTGGTATCACTGCAGACGAAATTACAAGCAGGGAGTGTCTTACTTCATAGCTAGTGAATAATAACCTTGGTTATTTGCCTAAGGACAATGGGGCCCAAGATACTGATAAAATAGGTCCCTTTGTCAAAGAAAAGCAGTGGCTGTTGTGGTAGCTGAAGCCATTAAGCTGCCTACTGTTCCTCATGGTAGGACTGTGTTGAAGGTGGCCAGAACAGCAAACAAATATTGGAGACTGTTTTTTTTCTCTCTCCTTTCCTCTCCCATTGACCTCCTGAGTAACCTTAGACAGGAGGATTCATATAAATGCTCTGTGCCTTGGCTGACCAGTGCATACAATGACTTGGAGGAATTGACTAATCATGCACTTATCTTATGTTCTTTAAACTAACATTTTTTTTAAATTCTGAGATCTTTGCATGGGAGTTATTGAGTCTATGCTATGCCAAATTAAATAATTTATCATTATGAAATAAGAGCTTTTGCATTTCTTATGTTCTTAATTTCTGGGATTTATTATATTGTTAAATTATATATTAAAAGTATTTTTTTAAGTTGTACAGTCTTGAGAAAGCATAACCAGAAATTAATTGGTTCTCTAAAACTCTGTGATCAGCCCTTACATACAGGACACACAAAAAAAAATCCTCTTCCAAAGGATGCTGAGAGTATTGATGTTTTAAATCTTCCGGGGGAGTGATGGCTGCTGTATCTAGGTGAAAAATAGAATGTGATTAGGAAAAGAGGGGAAAAAACAAGCTGCCCCTAGCATCAAGATTAATAATTGTCAAGAAAATACTGTAGGTAGAACTATTGCTAGGAAGAGCAACACTGGATTTACGTGAATCCAAGGTTTGCTGAGGTTTGGTTTATCCAAATATGTATCAAGCAACTTCACCAAATGAATACTGTGAATAAATGTTCTGATGGTTACCATAGTTTATAATTTATTCTGCCAAAACAATTAATACAACTATGGAGAAAGGCTGTAGCTGGTTTCAGGTTTAGCTTAAAGATAATTAATTATATCTGAGCAAAAACTAGACCAGTCTGTGTCCAGACAGGAATGATGTATTCATCTCTCCAACTACAGGTACAGTAGTTCATTATGATCCATCTCTTGTCAGTGCTGGGCAGCTTTCCTGAAACTATCTTCCATGTTGGAATAGGTAGTCAGATTTCTTATTTTCTGATATGCAAAATGGGAAGATTTGCTTCTCTGCCTATTTAGGACCAGGTGTAAGTTCAGTTGTGTATGTCCGTGATTAGACCAAATTTATTTGGGATTTGCTTGTAGGGCGTTTTGTTGTCAGAAACTTTATAGTGAGGGATATCATCTAATTTAGCATTTTACTTATTCTGGCCTTTAACAGGACACCCAGGCAGTCCTAGCTATCTATAATTTCTGAATTATTTTTTAGAGTTTCCATAGAGAATCTCCATAGAATAATTTGGGTCGCAAGGGACCTTTAAAAGTCTGCAACGGGCAGAGACATCTTCAACTAGATCAGAATCCTGTCCATCCTGACCTGAAATGTCTCCAGGAATGGTGTATTTATTCTCTGGGAAACCTGATCCAGTGTCTCACCATCCTCATTGTAAAAAAATTCTTCCATATATCCAGTCTAAATCTGCCTTCCTTTAGCTCAAAGCCATAACTACTTGTCCTATCACATCAGGCCCTGCTAAAAAGTTTAATTCCGTCTTTCTTATGAGCTCCCTTTAAGTACTGAAAGGCCACAAAAAGGTCTCCCTGGAGCCTTCTTTTCTCCAGGTTGAACAACTCCATCTCTCTCAGCCTGTCCTCGCAGGGGAGGCGTTCCAGCTTTCTGATCGATCACTATTGTGGCCCTTCTCTGGACCTGCTCCAAGAGGTCCATGTCTTCCATGTGCTGAGGGCTCCAGAACTGGATGAAGTACTCCAGGGGTAGTAGAGGGGCAGAGCAGAGTAGAGGGGCAGAATCACCTCCCTCGACCTGCTGGCTACACTTTTTTTCATGCAGCCCAGAATACGGTCGGGTTTATGAACTGTCAGTGCACATTGCCAGCTCATGTCCAGCTTTTTGTCCACACAAGTCCAGCTTTTTGCACCACTTTATGTCCAGCTTTTTGTACCTCCAAGTCCTCCTCGGCATGACTACTCTCAATCCCTTCATGTCCCAGCCTGTCTTTGTACCAGGGATGCCCTGACCTCAGGACCCTGCACTTGTCCTTGTTGAACCTCATGAGGTTCACACAGGCCCACTTATTGAGCCTGACCAGGTCCCTCTGGATGGCATCCTGTCTCTCAGGTGTGTCAACCACACCACTCAGCTTGGTGTCATCTGGAAACTTGCTGAGGGTGCCTTCAATCCCACTGTCCATGTCACTGATGAAGATATTGAACAGTACTGGTCCCTTTGTGGACCCCTGAAGGACACCACTTTTCACCAATCTCTGTCTGGACATTGAGTCATGGACCACTACCCTCTGGATTCAACCATCCAACCAATTCCTCATCCACCAAAGAGTCTACCCATCAAATCCACATCTCTCCAATTTAGAGAGAAGATTGTTGTGGGGGACCTTGTCAAATGCCTAACAGAATTTCAAATAGATTATATCCATAGCTCTTCCCTTGTACGCTGATGTAGTCACTCCATCATAGAAGGCCATAAGGTTGGTCAGGCAGGACTTGACCTCAGTGAAGCCATGCTGTTTTGAGTTATCTCCCTGTCCTCCAAGTGCCTTAGCATATCTACTAGCATCCATGATCATCTCAGGTACAAAGGTAAAGGGTGAGGCTGACAGGTCAGTAGTTTTCAGAGTCCTCCTTTCTCCCCTTTCTAAAGTGGTTGCAATGTTTCCCTTTTTGCAGTCACCAGGCACTTCACTTGGCTGTGATAAGTTTTCAAATATCATGGAGAATTGCTTGGTAACTAGATCAGCCAATTCCCTCAGGACTCTGGGAAGTATTTCATTCAGTCCCATAGACTGTATGTTCAGGTTCCTCAGGTGGTTACAAACCTGATCTTCTCTTACAGTGGAATGGCCTTTGCTCCCCAGATCCCTGTCTTGCAGTCCATCTACTCAAGAGGTGTGGGGAGAGAGGCTGCCAGTGAAGTCTGGGGCAAAACAGTACCTCAGCCTTCTCCTCGTCCATTGTTACTAGTTTGTGTGTTACTAGTGATGTTCAGCAGGGGGAATACACTTTTTTTTTCACCTTCTTTTTCTGGCTGACATACCTGTAGAAGCCCTTCTTATTATTCTTTGCATCTCTTACCAAGTTCAGTTCCATCTGTGCCTTGCCCCACATCCCTACACAACCAGGCAGTGTCCCTATACTCTTTGCAGCATACCTGTCCTTGCTTCCACTGCTTTGGCGTTTACTTCTTTTCCTTTAGTTTGACCAACATGTCTTGACTCATCTGTGCTTTTTTTTTTGCTTTTCTTTCCCAATTTCTTACACCTGGGAATTGAGAGCTCTTGGACTCTGGGGAAAGTGTCCTTAGAAATCTGCCAACTCCGTTTTTCTCCCTTGCCCTTGAGGGTAGTTTCCCAGAGAATCCTAATGACTAACTCCTTAAACAGCTGGAATTTTTCTTTCCTAAAATTCAGGGTCCTGACTTTACTCTTCATTTGACTCATATCTGTCTATGAACTCCATCAGTGCATGATCACTGCAGACCAGGCTGCCTCCAATTTTGACATCACCAAGGAACCTTCATGCCTTGCTTATGTTTTTGGGGCTGGGAGGCTGCAAACCTTGATTGCAAGACAAGCAACAAGGTGAAGCTCTCAGAGTTGGAGATTTTGGAGGTTTGGGTTTCCTAAGCGAACTGTACAAGCTAGCTTGAAGCTTAAAAGGTCCCCAATGGAAATGTCCCAGAATTTTCATAGAAGCTTCTAAAAACTGAGATGTGGACACATTTCTATGAATTGTATTTCTGATGGAAACCACTTTTGCCTCAAGATTCCTGATCAATTCTAATTGTGTGTACCTACTTCCAAATTTCCACTGCAGTTAAAATCCATAGAGATTGAACTTGCTTACTTTACATGATTATAGCTTCCATCTAGCAACTTTATTGTAGACAGTGTGCTGAAAGAATAATACCTTGTCCTAAATACCGAGTGATCTGAATTGCCATAAGAAATACAATTCTGGTACCAAGTTTTTGATCTCTTGATCATAAGCCAGTACAATCTCACATAAAGAAATTCCAAGTGGCAGGACTACAGCATGTGTGCAAGAGACAAATAAAATGCTGCAGAACTCCTCATTTACACAGCTTGAGCCTTGGACTGACATCAAAGGAGACAAGTGACTTGGCATGTAACAAGTAACTATTTGCACTGTTAAATAGCATGTCCTTACCTTGCACTTACACACTTTTACTACAGAATGGCCAAAACCGTAATTAATTGGTGATGGTACTAAGTATCTGTTGAACTTGGAATTGATTTCTGGAAGCCATGGGACAAGGATGCTTGCAATGACATCCAGTGTCTTGAATAGTTTCACTCAGTTCTGCGACACCTAATTAAGTGTCATCCGAGTTTAGATAGATGTGACGTTTACACTGTGAGGTTTGCAGTCTAGCTCAATAGGTGAATTGGCCAGCTGAGCCATGGGTAAGTCTCTAATACATTCTGTTCTTCCTGAAATTATGTGTCTGAGTTGCAGGAGGCCTTAGACTAAAGCCTCTTTTCCTCCAGGAGTGCTGTGAGAAGTGAAGTGACGAACACATGTATTATTAAACACACCATACAAGCATTATCTGTTCCAACCCCTGCCCCTCCACCCAAACTCCAAAGTCAACACATCAACAAATGTATGTTCTTTAGCTATCAGGTACTGTATCCTGTAATCTCAGCTACAGATTTGTTACAGGATATTCTGAACATTTGATTGGCATCCCAGATCTCTATATTGATCGGTAGAAGGTTGAAATGGGCTTTTGTGTTTAGTCTTTGCAACTTTGTAAGGTTTTTAACTCACTCTGTGTTCTTCCTGCTTGAACCAATACTTTCTTAGTGGCATAAGAAATCTCTCCATACAAAAGTGCTTAATACCAAATCCTGGATGAACACAGTTCTTCCACAAACAACTGCATTTTAGGAATAATGAATCCCCAGCTAATAATACCGACAAATGACATTTTTCTAGAGTACAAAATTTCTCTTTTAAGTGAGAGGAGTGGCATTCTCACTCTCTGTGCTTTGGTAGTAAGTCCATCTGTGGCAGCCGGGAGAAGTGGCATAGAGAGGTGAAGCAGGCTTTTAGGATACCTTTTCTGAAACTGCTCATTTCTCAAGGCTCCAAGTGCTGACGCTTCTTTGGGGGTAGTTACATTTTCCTGTTCTAAGCTTCTGTCTTTGCTGTTATGTGAGGCCTCAGGTGACTTGGTCTAAACTTTGTTGTATCTCACTTCCACTGTAACTCAGTTTTCTCAATTTTTTTTAAACAAGTTTCCAAATGCCATCTCCACCTTATTCAGCAACTGGTACTGTTTGGATGTCTAACAACATGCTAACTTTATGTTTAAACACATGAATGCAAATAACAGTCTGTAAGACATTAAGATATGGTTTCTTCGTATTTGACCATCAAAGGACAATGTTTTCAAAATCAGCAAGCTTCTTTTAAGTAGTCTTACCTAAAATGTAAAAAAGGTAAGATCCAGAGGTGCTAGAAAAAGGATGATATGTGAAATAGCCAAGGAAATTTAGCTTGTCTGTCATAGCAAAAAAGGGCTGAATTGAATCCAAAGTTGGTGTCATCAAAGATAATGTGAACAGCATCAAAATTCGTAAGGGAAACTAGAGGCTGGCCAAACACTGGTAAACTTCAGTTTCAGTGACCATGATAAATCCATCATCTATCTAGATGGAGAACAGTGCCAAGGTGAATTGTAGTCTTTCTCTCAGAGAGGAAAAGAAGGAGCCTGGTGGCACATTGCTAGTGCTAGTTGCAGATGTACCTGAGCAGCTGTTAAATGTGGGACCTTCTGGAACTAGTATGAAGGAAGCCTGCCTGTAGCGAAAAACAGTGAAATACTAAAGTCGCTGCAGTATTGTATTTACAATTTCCCTATCCAAACTAAGTCATCAGCATCTACAAAAAAAGAAATCCAGACTACCTTATCCCTCCTTGTTCTCTCAAAATTCTTTCTTATTATAAAGTTATGCACCCAGCTCTATAGTGTTTCCTCTGTTCCTTCTTAAACTTGTATCTTCACAGATTTTAAAGTCCTGTAAGGTCCTACTGCTTTCCTATTTTGCCTCCAAAACATGCAAGAGCAATACACCTATTCAGAACATTTTATTTTATATCTTATAGGTCTATTGGATTTGTAGGAGCTTCAAGCATTCAGAAGTCCTTGATAGATAAAGTAATAATAAGGAAAGAATGAGAACAATGTATTTTATTTTCAGGAGCTGGCAAATAAAAATCTTTGTGGGAAAAACAGAAGAAATGGGTAATCTTTTGTAATAGGTTATTTAGAAGTAGCAATAAATACTTTTCTAATGAGGCAAAATATTTCAAGTTGGTAAAAATACTTGAGCTGGATATTCTGCAGTCAGGGCTTCCCTTATTAAATAAAGACAAACAGGTATAGTCAGAACTTTGTCTCATTGCTGCTAAATAATAGAGAAAATATTTTTCCCTCTAAAGCAGGTGAGTGGAAATTGAAGCAGTAGTGTGAGAATACAAAGCATCTAGCCAGGAATAAGGTCAACTGTAAGGAACAGGAAAGTGTAAAGCTCTTTGCAGGGTGGCAAACTTGTTCAGAGAAAGCATATGTGCCCAAACCCAGTAAACGGGACAATGCCCATCCAGGGGCACTAACAACTGCTGCTGTAGCCTCCAATTCCTCACGCTCAGAAATCACCCCTGGTTCTGAGCAGAGGGGAGGGCTTCATTTATCAATAGTACAGAGTTCACGGTTCTAGAAAGAGACATATATGTTGAAAGGCTTTGGGGAAATTACCATCTATTCACAGGACTTGAACTTTATTTTCTGTCCTGTGTGTAACCTGTGGCCTTGGTGGTCTTTGCCTTACCTTACTCCTCTCCTTCCCAAAGTCAGATTTTTCTGGATGGACACTTCTTCCCTTTAGGATGTTTTGTCTTTAGTATGTTACTGGATGCCAGACACAATCCAGTTTTTGTGTGTTTAGAAGCCTATGAGGTGACCATATGTGGCCAATGAGAATGACTGTGCACCTATGCTCAGGTACATGAGATGTTGGGCTGCTTGCTTATTGAATTTTTATTTTGGGGCATGCCAGAGTGCAGGTGGTAGACTTACAGCATAAGCAAACATTGCTATTGGTGTTGATGTGTAGCAAATACGTATGTACATATCTTGTCACAGAGTACATTCAAAGTTATATATCTCATAACTTTTTAATTCTTGGATGAGGTACTTTATGACAGAAAGTTATTGCTACCCTAAGCAAGTGATGTACTTGTACATGCACAATTTATTTAGATGATGCCTTCACAGATGGTCCAGGATGGCCACCATTAAGGGAGCACAGAACTTTTCTAGAGCAGTTTGATTTCCTCCCTCTATTACGGCAAAACTCACATTTGGGTGATGGGATCTTCCAGCAACTGCTCAGCCACATACAATGAGGTTCACCTACAGACAATTTCTCTGCCCTCTTTTGTGAACTTCCATCTAACATCAGAATTTTACATATTTTCTGAGAAACCCATATTCTCCCTCACTGCTGGCAGTCCCCTTGGTGAACAGCTGCTCTTGTTTCTGCTCCCAGAACTGACAGAACTCAGGAAGAAAAAGAAATCATTTGGCCTCATCATATTATCTCTTTTATGCATATACGTAACATGTGGGCTGACAAGAAAGAGAAGGGTGAATAAGTATTCTTGCTTCCCTGTATTTCAGTAAAGATGATTTACAGTGGCTAATGCCAGCTATTATGGGTCAGAGTCACATTTGCATGCACTTGTAATTACTTGCCTATTTCCATGTTTTCTGAGGTTTATGGTCTCTACTGACAGACTGTAAGAGTGCAAAGGTTTACCAGTAATCCTAATTTTTAATTTTAAAATGTTTTTTGTATCATTTTTTTTAATAATTAAAATTGACTTTTTTCAGATAAATAAGGAAATAAAAACACAGACATCAGAAAGATCCGTAGGAATCAAGTGAATGTAAGAGGATGACCATTCAAACAGCTCCTAATGTCTGTTTGCATAAGGGAACTTTCGTAAAATAATCCAAAACTATAGAATATCCCATGCAAAAGTGGTGATTTAGAGCACAGTGAGTTGTAGGTTGCACTAATGAAGCTACTCAGAGACAGAGGGCAAAAAAAACAAAGCCCTAAAAGCATGAATGTGTTTATAATGTGCTCTGGAGGTGTTTGGCTCCAGCAGAACTCTGAACTTTGGATCTGTGCTTTCTATCCTGCTCTAATAATTAAGTCAGAAGATGACCTAGGTCTGACTTGTTCCTTCTCAGTAGTTGGTCTGCCCTGAGCTCGATGGAAACTGTTTTCCTAATGTGCATTTCACCATGATGGAAAAAATAACATTTGTTCTTATCTAGCTGTTTCTATAGCCAGGTGATCGGAAAGCAAGCAGTATTTGGGAAACTGTAAATCCCAGCTATTGCTTTAAGTTATTGAATGAAGGACTTCAAAAGGTGGTGGTTATTATTCTTGTTCTCAATCTTAAGAGTGGAAAAGAGGAGGAATTCAGATTATGGATATAAGCAGAGGCTCCTGATTCATCTGCAGGAAGCATCCTAGGCTGGTAAAAACTCTGCTTTTGACATGTAAAAGAGAAAGAAAGGCTTTGCCGATAGAAACATAATGTTCTTGCTTAAATCAAGCTGAAAAAAATCCATTACTTAATGTAGAATTGGAATAAAGTGTGACTGGAGTTCTTATTGTATCAAAATTTGCCTCAAATTAAAGAACAGTGGGTACAGATACACTTGGATCTGCTCCATCAAATAATTTATTTTTCATGTATCAACTAAAATGAGGAGGATGCGAATTCTGTGGAGTAAAATTGAAATACATTATGTGTCTGTGATTACTAAATGATTTTTTTCTGGGATGAATTCTGTTTAGTCTGGCGGAATTAAGGCTTGTTTTGATTTGTTTAAAATGCCAGGTACCACAATACTTGATCAATTCAGAATCTCTTTACCTATATAGATCAATGAGGATGTTTATTTGGCAGAATAATTGTAATTCTCAGGTGATTTGGCAAAAAAGAGAACGTGAGTGTGTGCATGCATGTGAGACAGTTTAACTCCTTAAGTATATTATGGATATAATATGAAGTGAAGATACGTGATGAGAAAGGGGAATACGTTTAGTGAAAGATATCTACAAATGGACAGTTCAAGCAAATGTTTTCATCAGAGATCTCCTTCAACAGGATTTGAAAGCTCTACGTGGGATTGTTTGGTTGAATGTACTCAGGGAGGCCTTTCCAAGTTCATGAGCTCAAGCTATGACATGGCAGGCTCAAAGGAAGTCAGTAATGAAATAAAACCAAAGGTGCCATTGAGGTATGTAGTGTTAAAGTAGATTGGAACATGGGGAATCTGCTTTTGACTAAGCAGGAGAAGAAAGAAAGTGCTCTTCCCTGCTTTTTTTCCCACATGATTATATTTGCTTCTGTATAATTGTTCCTCCATTTTCTTACAGTGTGATGAACATAATGAGAACAGATCAGCCTCTCATTTTCACCTGCTTAGAGACATGGGAGAAAACAGACAGGCAATAAAATCAAGAAGTAGTTGAGTAGTACATCCAGAGTTAATAAAAGAAAATACTTTTTTGGGGTTTTTGTTGTTTTTGTTGTGGGTTTTTTTCTTTGTTTTTTTCCCTAATGTGTAGTCTGGCTCATGGAAATCAGGGCCTTAGGAGGTCAGCCAGAGAAATCTTGTAGATACATTTGGTAAGTTAGGATGATGAATAATTTTTTTGCAATTATGCAAGCTAACACAATGACTCAAACTTCAAGCTTCATTGCGTAAGAGCAATGCTCATTGATGGAGCAGGATTTTTCTTATGGATATATATATATATGCATATACTATTTCCAAATAGTAGTTGGTTTATTGTAGTCTGTCTTTGAAAACTCAGCTAATTTGAAGTCCGAAGGCCAAATGGAGTAATGACGTGATCAAGCGTGGCAACCCTGGTGTACCTGTCAAATATCTAGTTGCTTTTCTCACGTTTTGCAAGGATCTGTTAAGACTCCCTGCTCTGTCTCACTTTTGTTCTAACTGAGCTTGAAGCATTTTTGAAGCACCCGATCAAAGCTTCTTCCTTCCTTTTCTCCCCACAACTCTTCCTGGTTCCCCCACTTACATTAATAATGGTGCTAATATGTCCCTCCTCTGTCTCCTAACTTGCAATGGCTCTAGCACTCACCTGACTGGTGTGACGGTTTTGGTAACTAAAATGGCAGAGAATGCCATTAGGATAATTTAGCTATGTCATGAAACTGCACCCTGCATGGCTACAGAGGTATTTTGTGTTTCCTCCTCACATTCCCTCATCTAATTGTCAAGTTAAAATGGGTAAAGTGATGTGAGGCACACATCAGTACATTAGTTTAGGGCCTTTATACTTGCTAAGAGGTGCTTGATAGTTATGGGAAGGGGAAAGGTGGGAAGATGATAAAATAGAATAGGTGGAATGAAGAAGGAATAATTTAAAATCTTTTTTACCCTCTCAGCTAGTCTAGCATTCTGTGCCTTTGCATCAGCTTAGACAACTTTGCCTCCAATTCCCAATATATAACATTACTGTCTTACTTAAATACCTCCAATTTTGTTCTGAATGTGCCTTATCAGTTTCAAGAAATGAGGCATTATGATTTCCCTACAGATATTCTTGTTCTTCTTATGTACCATAAAAGCCATTTCAACCTGTTTAGCTGCATCTCATTATGAGCTATTAAGTGTATTTCTGATATCCTTCACATAATTTTTGTTATATCTTCTGCATTTTAGCTCAGATCCTCCCGCTATTAACCATAAATTTGCTTAGTACCCCAGTGCTTTGTCCTTCCCACAACATGCATAGGCTCACCATTATGGAATTTAAGTCTGAGTCATTTTTACTTTTCCTGAAGCAGCTTCTCAGTTAAGCCCCACAAAGGTCAAAACATCTTATAGAGTTTAGATCCTTAATCACACTCAAGCAACTTAAAAGAAGAAAAAAATCAATTTAAAAACATCCCATGATAGTTTTTATATTTATTAGTAAAATGTTGCAGTCGCTAATGAAACACAATTTATAAAAAGACTTTCTTTCTTCGTATAGTGGTACTGCAATTTATTGTTATTTTTTTTTTCAATGGGATTTTCATGACTGACAGTCCCAATGTCTTATTACAAATGTCATTAAGATTGGATGATCTGTATCCGCTATCACTATGTCCAGATTACATACTCTCTTCAGAGCAACAACACTCCTTTTGGAAGCACCATAAATATTTGAGATGTAATTTGGCATGAGGAGGGGTCTATTGAGAATAGCATTAGACTATATCTTAAAGCTCTTTATTTCTCATTACCTGTAAGACTTGTTTTGTACTCTCTCCCAGAGCCCTCTGCTAGATTTATTTCTATGAGAAGGCAAGCTTAACGAAGATTGTGGGGAAAAAAAGAATATCTAATCTCATATATGCTTACCAGAGTTAAAGCTTGTGTTGCCATCTGTACTGTTTGTAAACCAACAAACACAGGGGCTTTGTGGCAATGTGTGCTGATTATGATACTGAGACTTCTTTCTGTTCCAGCCTGGATTACTGCACTTTATTCATCCTAATACTGCATAGCTCGTGTGGCATTTCTTATATGTAGGTGGGATTTGGAAGAGGTTACATTGCATTAATCAATTTTGAATCTGTCTGAGCACTGTGAAAATCAGAGTTTTGAACTAAGGATCAGGCATATAAATACAGAGCAGCAAAACCACTATAGTCATTGTCTGCTGACATTGCACATGGAAGACAAATTATAGTGATCCACTTCAAAAGTCCTGGAAATTGGGAAAATGTGAAGAGGGAGAAATGTTTAGATTATATATATCTGTATGTTCTGTATGTTTTGGGGGTTTGTTTTTTTGGGTTTTTTGGGTTTTTTTTGTTGTTTTTTTTTTTTTTTATAACTGAAGGGAGCTATTCTCTGTGCAGAAGAAACAACTTTATCTGTGACAGTTAGTACTTATGCTGTTACCAGCTGTGCCAGCCAGTAATTCCCAGCAGTCCAGAATCAATGCGCTGCATCTATTCAATAATATCACACCAGCTGCTCCAAAGGGTGGAGAGCATGATGTATTACCCAAGAAATGATGTGTAAAGAATAAATTGATGAACACAAAAAACTTGAGAGAATCTGAAATTCTTGTAATAGCGGTTACCCTGCTTTTGTAAAGAAAACAAACCCAGGAACTTTCATACAAGTAGATGAAAATTGGTGATAAAGGGTTTGTCGTGGTTAAATATGTTATTTGATATTGTCCACAGTTTCTTTCTTTGCCTCGGACCTTCCATAGTCTGAACTAACAGCTTTGCTTTATAACACTGTGTTTTCATAGCAGCGATAGAGGTGCTGTAGCTGTGACGGAAAGGCTAGTGTGTCCAAAACTTTGTTGTTTTTCTTTGACAGTTAAGTTGACCTTGCAAAAAATATCCGGTTTTACACGTAAATCATGCTCTCTGTATTGCTACAGCACTTTCCCCCCAGGCTCCTCCTGAGTGGCTGTAAGTGGGACCATACTGTTCTTCTGTGAGGTGGGAATCTACTAACCCTATTTCAGGTTAGCAAGTTAGCAAAGCAGGGTCCTTGACCTAAATGTTGCCCCATGCAGTGCTTGTGGGAGAGCTGAGGATGCATTTTCCAGTAAAGTGTATACCCTTTATTTCATTTTTTTAAAATTAGGTTTGGTAGAACTATTCCGAGGCAGAGGATAGATAGAGGTGGTTATGAAAGTGGTCTGGTCAGCCGATAGAAAATAGCCTCAGTGTAGGTACAGTGAATGGTTCTCTGTTAATGGGCTCCTTTACAAATGTGCCTTAATTTTCTTTTGGCTTCAGTAGGAAAAGATCAAAAGGAAGAGATACAGTTAAAGGACTTGTACTCTGGAAAACAGATTATTTCTCTTGCTGCTTCATCATTCCTAGGGCTCTTTTGAAAACTGCAAATTAGGGCCATTCGTACAAAACGCAGGTGGGGACATATATGTGGGAACAGTTTGCCTGATTGTATAGTTAAAATTGTTAACAAATTGCTTACACTCCCCACACATTGAATTCATCAAAAGCAAATTTAATTTGGGGATTTTCTGATTCCTGAGTGTTTTCATTTAAATGTTATCATTCTGTTGACTATGTGGTGTGTGTAGCTTCTAGAATTAATGATAAAAAATCCCATAAAAAATCCCATATTCTCAGTATTCACTTGGCTCATCACTAGGGGTAATGATGGCCAAGACCCCGCTGACTGAAACAGTTCTGTGGGTGAGTCATGCAGGGACAGTAAGAGGTTTCAGAAGGAGAGGGGAGGCTTGAATTGTTAATTCCATTCCAGTCTGGTGATAAATATGCTTTAATAGACACAAATCTTCATACAACCTGCTTGAATCCCTACTTACCCAGTCTTATCTGCCCTGTCTTCCAGTTCTGTTTTTCTTTTCCCAGCAGATACTGCCTCCCTGCCTGTATCCATTCTAGCATAACCCTGTCTCACAGATCTATATTATTATTATTTTAGTGATAGACAGCAAGCTTCATAAACTTAAGTGAAGACAAAGCCGAAGAGCACAGAGGATGAGGAACATGAACCGGCTATTTACACCTCAGATGCATACCTGCTGATGTTTTTTTTTCACTAAGGGTTTGTCCATAGCATTTCTTATTTTAATAGGGTTCATACAGTAGTTTTTAGGTTGTGTCAGTGAGATCAGAATCTTCCAGGTTTTAGCAAAATTTGATTTCCCATCTGCCTCTGATAGATCTCTCTATTCAGCAGACTCTAAGGAATAGTCTTGTCATTCTTGACGCATGGGAAGTTATGAGTATAAATCATGCCCTTTTAATACTCATGGGTGTTATCTGAATAAATCACTGACATTGAAGTCTGTAACCCTTTTTAGTCTGAAAATTGACATTTTCAGAGCTTAAACTCCTCTGTCTGGCTAATGTTGTGCTTGTGCCAGATGTATGCAATGTCACTCATTTCAAAACCATTTGCACTGTGCCTTGGAAGCTCTAACATCTTTAAATGGAAGTAATTACTGACTTATTCAGGAGTTGTCACTCTCTCTTTGCATCTTTCATCACAATTACCAGTGGCACAAAGAGGACAAGCAGACAGTTTTCTTTTGTTAGGTTTTGCTATTTTCTTTCAAGATTGGAAAGATCTTCCCTTTGTACTGTTCTGGAGGTTCAGGTGATAAGGTGCAGGTGATCCAGCCAACACCCTGCCTCTGGATATCAGTCTGTGTCATCTCTGCTTCACTCAACCCTCATGAATTGTCACTGTAAAGATTAACTCTCTCCAATCAGATCTTCTGACTGTACTTGCTGCTTCAGTTCCACATCTCTCTTTGCTTATTAAAACTGAAGCAGATCTATGGGATTACTGGATGAAGTTTATTCTCTTCATTTTGTCCAATTGTTTCCTTACCATTTTATAATCCAGATGTATATCCTAAATTTGTGTGTCCCCCTGCCCCTTTCCCCACAGACATGGATGATAGTTGCTGTAAGAATTAACCTGCTAAGCATGTTCATTCAAAATGATTAATTTAAATGAATTAAGAGAGTCAGACAAGTTAAATGAACAAAACTTTGCTATTGATTCTTGTCAGAGCTGTCTATGAATATGATGAAGCATGATCAGAATTAATTAAGCAATGATTTTAGGGGGTGGAGAAGGGAAGGTGGGCTGTGTGAGTCTATATGAGCAGAACTGACGGTGTATGATCATTTAGATCTATATATGTTGCTAGCCGAGTTTACGTTTAGGATGCTCTCTCTTTTGGTCTCTGGGTATTATTATTATTATTATTATTATAGCTGAATATGTTTCATGTGCTTCTGTGAATACTATGTTCTGGAACACAAAGCCTGTTACTGTGAAGTGACAGCTGTTCTCAAAATAAGAAAACTAAATCAAACTGATATGCGCCACACAATTATTCTTGTGAGATCTTAACTAGCAGTAAAGCTTTTGTTTTTCACCTCTTTCTTAAGAATATGTCCTGGTTCTCTGCTTTTTTTGCCTGCTGGCTTAATGCTCATCTTGTAACAGAAGAAAGGTGGTGCAGAAGTTAAGGTACCAGCCTGGGGTTAGGGAAATCTGCATTTAGTTCCTTGTCATGCCAACTGTCCAAACTGATTTTTAAAGTTTGTGATGCAGGTGGGATCCTAAATCTCTTTGCAGTCAGTGAAGCTTGGACTCCTACAGTTTCCTTACACAGAGACAGGCAATAAAAGAACTCATTAGTTTTTAAAAACAACACATAACAGTCTATGAAAAGTGAATAGCGTAATTTTCAGAGGCATGTGAAAGAGAAGACATTAAAGGTTTGGAGGCACTTAGGAGTTAAAGTAACTTGTGACACATCACTTCTAAAAGAGAGGACTTATTTTCTCAGAATGAGAGGACAAAAGTTTATTTATCCAAGAAAAAAAAAACTTCTGTGCACACTAGTGTTGGCTTGTTCATTGGAGATCGTTATATACCATACAATAAGCGGAGTACATAATTTAACTGCTCCATTTTCTCCTGATAAGCTTTTTAGCATTTAAGTCAATATAGTATTTCTCTCTCTTTTTACCACTCTGTCTTTCCTGTTGTGCTGATAAAAAATCAAATGCTTTCTTGAAATCCATATAAAATTCTGAACACTCATTTATTTTTATTGTGCAGTCATACCGGGTTATATATTCTGTGCAACCTAAACTCTTTTATTGGCAACATTTGATGTTTGGATGATGTAAGGAGCTCTGCACTAGGTGCTTCTTTCACAGTGCAGTCAGATTTGTTAGCCATTGCGCTATTGAATTTATGTTTTTCTAAACTGTTCTGTCACTTTAGTTCTCAATTAATGGTTCTACATTCTGTTGTAGTATACTTTGTGTCAAAAACTTGGATAAATTTCAAATGTAAATAAAAAGGAAACTTTAGAAATGAATGCTCAGAAGAACATTTACAATTCTTGCTGTTCCATAGCCCTTTGAGGGTTGCTTGGTTTGTTTGTTTAAATTTTATCTTAGAGAAGTTTTTTGGATTTTTTTTTTTTAAACTGCTTGTTTCATTCTTTGCACTTGTCCGCAGTAAGTCATATTTTATAGATGCCTCATCCAAAAGACTCTTAGGCTTCATTTTAATTCAGGAAGAAAGCATCTCTGCACAGAAAAACCTGAAGCAGAGACTGTAGCGAGTACTCTGACTGTACTAGCAACCCTAGGGAATACATTAGGTCTGTGCTGGATCACTGCTCTACTAGCACAGGACGAGGGTGATGCTAGCACCCTTCTACAGCTTTTACTGCCTGCACTGTCCCAAGTACCTTGTCACTTTCTTCCATCATACTTTTGTTTTGTGGTAGCTTTTTTTCTCACTTGGTTGTGTGAGCTTATGACAGAGCTTAGGGCTGTTCAGAAAAACGTTGCTAGTTAGAGCAAGAGCTGCACAACTATTTGAAAGCAGGGCTCTGTATCATTTTAATAGCTGCAAGAGTGAAAAAGAAACACATGGTATACAGTTCAAAACGTAATAGAAACTGGGATGCAGTGGAAGTTCCTGGCAGAGTATGTATTTTATAACTGAGGGTTTGATGTGTAGTAGTTAAAATGAGGAAAAAGGAGCTGCATCAGTTTGCTAATCCACTTTTGGGATATAAATGAAAGTCTGTACCCAGACAGTAACCTTGCTAATGCAGATGTTTGCCAATGCCAGTCTCAGATGCATTGAGTGTCTCATTATGGGCTATGTCCACTGTGAAATTTACTGTTGGTCTCAGCATTATCCTGAATGAGCTTGAGCTGTCTAACCTTCACCACCTTTCCTAACCAGAATCATTTGTACTGCATCTCCAGCATGGCATTAAGATACCTTCTGAGCTTTGTTGCACTGCACAAAACAGTGCAGTCTCTCTGCAGTGCAGTCCCTTGTCTGCTTGCCCTGTCTAGGGATGTCAGGAGGGAGCGCACAGTGAGGAAGTCATGAGGTGGCTGTTCACTGATTTCCCTACAGAGTGGGTAGAAACCTGCCAGGAGAGAGGATACTGGAGGTGAGGAACCCCAGACTAATTTCAGCCTTAGATTTCTGCAGAACTTTCCAGTCTGAGATCAGCTGTTTTATGACATTGAGTTGAGGAAACTAGAATCTATTTGGCTAGACACTTCTTTAAGGATGACTCTAAACTGAACCCCTACTAGAACTGCAAGCACCACACTGTAACCAGAAATCCCTCTCAGGATTGCTTAGATAAGATTTAACGAGACATTGCATATTGTCTTACATTGTTAATTTTTTTGTGGAAAACTATCACGGCATTTACTGGAAAATGCTCATAAACCATATTCAGTAATTTTGATCAATAGAATTTTACAGCACAGCTACAGTTCTTTATTGAATAACACAGATTCATTAAAATTCTGTAAGAATCATATCATTCATATTCTGAATCCTCTTGAACTTTCTCCTCTATTGTGCCTTACAGCCTTTTTCATAAGAACAATTTCTGTTCAGCTAGGTATTGGCGGTGCTATAGTAGTGCCTGGCTCTTTATGAGGCCAGGAATCTCAGCAAGACTCTCCATTTACTATGGACCAGATCCAAAGTCCACTGTGTAGTCAGTGAAAGTTGGCATAGATTTAAATAAATGTTGGCTCAGGCTCTGTAATAGTGGCCAACTTTTTTTCTCTGCCATAATGGTCATGACAGTGCTTTTAAAAAGCCTGTCTTTTTCTTTCTTGGTAAATGTACCATATGCCAGCATCATAATTAGTTTGGAAAACACTGTCTATATGTTCAAAGGGCACTGAATAGCTCTGTGTATGGAGAGCTACCAGACGTAGGAGGATGTTTCTGCTGAGCCATTACGCACTTGCTTACTGTTGGTATTGCTGCCTCTGCTCTCCGCTTCCTGCTGTGGTGATAAGTGGAGTGATATACTCTTTTTTCAGTGTTGATGCTTTTCTAGGATTATTTCTCCTTTGGAGCACCAAAACAGCATATCAGAGATTACATGTAGGACATGTGTCTGTATGTAATATATAAAAAATTGGCTACTGTCTTCATTATTTTTCCATTCTTTCTAGCAAACACAGTTGTTTAGCCACTTCCAATAATCATATTTAATGTATCAAAAGGGAAATGCTGTAAAATTTTAATGTCAAATCTCTGATTAGGTGCGTGAAGGTGAAGGCTGAAGTTTTTCTTTGCTCTTACATGATCTTTGCCCCTGAAAATGAACTCATCTGTTATTTTCTGTGCTTGCTTATACAGTCGGTGCAAAACGTTCTAATGTCAGTCCACCTGGTGTATACATCTCTATTGTCGATGTAACTGTGTGGCTTAAGTCCAGGATTTCTTCTGTAGTTTCCATCACACTGACTGCTAAAGCCATGGAAGTAATGATAGTACATCAAACAGCTTCAGTATTTGGACCTCATAGGTCTCTGTAATCTGCATTTCCCATGGATACAAATTTCAATTATTCCTTTTTAACTACTCAAAGGGGAGGACTGAGTTGGCCAGATATATTTAAATAAATATAAGACCACCTAAGTCATGATACAGAAGACTATCTGACCTGGCAGGTATGGAGGGCTCCCTAGTTATTCCTCGGGTCCAAAATTTGGACATCTTGACATCTCAAAATAACACTTCATGACTTGAAATAGACTTGGGGTTAGAATATGGATTTAGGCCAGTATGATGGTAAAATATGATCAGATGGGTAAGGAAGCGTGCAACTTATATCTACCTGTATCTACCTTTTGATATTGCTGCACACATAGTTGTAGTTAATTAAATTACTGCCTGCCTTATTATGTTGCCTAGGAGCACTACAGAGAAGACAATCCTACTTCCTGCCCTAGAGAACTTTATGACTTAAGTACAATACCTAAGTATTTAAACAAAAAGAGAGAGAATAAGTAAATTAGGGAAGGTGTTTTTGCAGATGCCTGGGGATCTGTGTAGCCCGTATGATAGAAAAAGCTAACTGTAAATTAGGTAGCCTGAGTCCCCAGAATGTTATGCCATGTTGGTGATGTGCTCTGTCTCACCTAATTCATCTTGACAAACCCTTGACGGGGAATTCACCCCAAACATTAGAGACAGTCTGTGGGAAACCTGAGGGGTATTTCATTAAAAGTTTAATGAATGGGCACTGGAGGTGGACACTAGGTATAAATTACAAGTACATATTTTGGTGGGCAGTAAAAGAAATGGTAGAAAAGAAAAAGTCTCCACAATACAGGTTGTGGAGACAGTGCATTTATAACAAGTAGCCCCTTAAGATGTTGTCCTCCATGCAGCTGGTGACAAGGAAGAATTCTTTCAAGCAATGTTTTCTGCCTCCAGGAAGAGTCTGCTGGCCAGTGTTATTCATCTCACTAGGGAAAGTGGCTGCTCATGTTCATGGGACTTGGATGCAGGGTTATTACATTTTGAGTATGAGAAGAAACAAAGGATAGAGGCAGGCAGTAAAAATAAATAAATTTATATTAAAAATATTAAAAGTTAAAAAACAAATAAAGAAGTGCATAAAAGTCTGAAAACAAAAATCTAAAATAAGGATAATATTAGATTTTTATATTTTTTTATAGGATTGAATAATCCCTGGACACGAACTCTTAACATTGTGTGATGCGGTTATGGTCTACTTTAATGACATTGTATGGTTTTGAGGTCACTGTGCTGGGAAATGCAAATGACAACTTCAAGGCCAGCTTAGGAGCGTTTTACTGATAGTGGGAGTGTGAAACACACTTGTTCACAGGCAGCAACACCCAGCGCATCCTGTTTTCCTGAACACTGGAAGTAAACTGATTTAATTGTAAAAGAAGTTTTTTCTCCAGCAGTTGGCAAGTACCACTCAGATCGTGGTAAATTTGTCACATCTCATTTAAAATGTCAATCAATGAAGCACATCTGATAGTACAGAATGACTTATCATGGTCATATTATTTACAAAAAGACAGGAGAATGTCAAAACCTTATTTCCAGAGAAATACTGAACTAAAAGAAATGCATGGTACACAAGGGGTCCCCTGTATCTTTCTTCTGATTTAGATGGCAACACAAATGGACATGAATACAAGATTAACTTCTGATTACAGTCTCAAGAAAGGTATTTTGCTTGTGTGTTCCTATACATTTGGCTCACTATTTTAGCCTCACAAGACAAGCTGATATCTGGGATAAAAGCTCTTTGTGTAGCACCCTTATCAAGGAAACATTGAGATTGTTATTAGGCTAAATTCATAGTAACCACTCCCTGCTGTTACCAAAAGTATGTAGGAAAAGGTTAGATGAGAATATATAAGTATTTACAGTGCTTCTAGGCAGGGTTTCACAATAAAGTTTATTGCTTAGAATTAATAACCTGGGTTTCACCAAGTATAACTCGTAAGTGCTCAGCTTCATTGTTTCACTACAAAAGAAGGAAAGAGAGATATCTGAAAAGGAACAGGTTTACAGGTTTTGTCTCAGCACACACTGATAGAGACAACGTGATACTCTCTTTAATCTTTTAAAGATCATATTCTCCCTCCATCTCTTAATTTCTCTTCACTTACAGCTTTTCCTCAAATATTAATGCATGACCATTGCAAAACTGTTGTTTCTAACTGATCAGAGATGCAGCCATCATGTGTAATTACAGTTATCATATGAGGAACTGTGTGAGGCTTCTGCAATTACCCTTGTAGGTGCCATATGCTGCAATAGCAATAAAGAAACTTCCCACTTCAGGGTAAACTGATTACTGCCCCCACTTTCATCCCCATGTCTACCATGGGTAGTTTGTTTTCAACCACTGGGAGTCTGCACCTCTTTCAGAAATCTCCAGAAGCGGCCTAGGAACACCCTGAGTTCACTGGCTTCATTGATCTGATCTGATGTGACAAGTATCTCATGTACTCACACCCCACAGCTGCTGAACAGAGAAAACCGAAACTGCTTGAAAGATGCTCTAAATTAAGTTGCATTCTTAAGTTAGTAGAAAAATAGTGCCCCAAAAATGTGCATTTTTTCAACACACATCGTGGGTCAATGCTGGCTATCAGCATCAGGACTCTCTAAATTTGGCCCATTAAGCATGAAATGCAGGACCACTCACAGGCATGAATGAATGTTTAGGTGAAAGTTTTTCACTGACAGCTTTTATAAAAATAGATTTCTTTCCCCTTAAATTGAGCCAGGGTAGCCATGGTGGTTGATAAGTTTTACTCTCAACTGAGAAAGATTTTTTTAATGCATCTTGAAGCAGTGGGGTGCAAAAGTTTGATAGTTTCTTTCCACTGAGTGCACAGAGGAGCAAGAAAACCACTTTTTATTTGCTCTGTTTATTTGTTAAAGCATTGAAGCTGAAGGTTTCACTGCAACCTTTTCTCTTATATTACCTTACAATTTGTCCAAGCTCCACTCTGTTAAGTGTTGAGACTTACTCAATATGATAAACATGGTATTGCAATCCCGATATGCAGAAAATTATTCATTAATGATAATAAAGTGGTCCTAGGGATAAAAAACTCAAGCCCCTAAATGTGTAGTATCTTCCGAAAGACTGAGCTGTTAGGAGGTTCTTTGGAGCATGACGACGGGTTCTTATTGGGAGAACCAAGAATATCAAAGGAGTCCACTCAGTTTTCAACTGGCTTAGATTTTTCCCACCAAGATGTACCATACACTTCAGGCAGGCTTATTAAAGGAAGCATAGCGTGACAAAAACCTTTTCTGCAGAATGGTGAGGAAAGGCTTCTAAACATTTTCCGAATCTAAACTTCCCACACTCATTATGAATAGTCTCTCAAATTTTACCCATACATTCTCTGCATGTGTACTTTCTCCTACCCTACATTTTGATAATTATGTAATGATGTATCATTCATAAAAATTTCCTTTTGGTTGAAGCACCCCAGGTGAAGAACAGTTTCAGAAGTTTTAAGTTACTTGCCTGGTGTTTGGCCAAATTTTCTCTTTTGAAGACTTACTTTTCCAGTACCACTATCTAAACACCAGTATATTTCTGTCAGCCTCCAATTCAGCTCATGTTAAAAAATAAAAAATTATCTTTCAACTTCTCATTTTCAAGCGAGGAGGTAGAAGAGATAGTGGTTAATTTTAGATTTAAATTCAGTTCAGGTTTAATGTGTATTGAAATCTTACAGGGTTTTTGTTCAAATGGTCACAGTTTTTGCATAAGGTGTTCCCCTTTCTTCAGATAAAACTTCTTTAAAGTCTTTGGAAGTTTAATCTAAGTCCTTGCTTGATTTGGAAAGAGCAGGTCTGGACCCTGATATTCAAAGGATTACGGGATTATATGGTTTTGTCATATTTGTTATTTACTGACCATGTAATAATGATACTGACATTTCCCTCCAAACGAATGTCAATCTATAAAATCTCAAATCTCAAACTATAACGTTTTAAAAATGTGGTCATCAGTTTCCCATCACAAGGTCATACCGTCTTTTCTATGGCTGCTAACCTCTCATTACTGATTCCTGTCCTTATCACAGAATCGTGGAGTTGTCAGTTGGAAGGGACCTCTAAAGATCATCTAGTCCAATGTTATATTAGACCCATAAGCCTACAAAATCCCATGATTAAAATGTGAATGTTAGCAGCATTTGGGTAGAAAACTCTGGGGCAGAATCACTGTTATTCAGTAGGTGTCTAAGTAATTTCATAAAGGGGATACAGCAAAGCTCTTTCTAAGGTTGTAAAACTCATGCAGATGTGACAGTGCTGAGGCCAAACCAGAAACAACAAGAGATGTTGGGAATACTGACATTTCATGGAATTGTTATAGCTAATGCATTTAAAAAATCCTGTTCCGTGCTTACTAGTTAACTAGATCTTTCTGGTCATTGAAGGGTAACTCAGAGTTCAAATAGAAGCAAACAGACATCTTTGATAGTCTGAGAAGTAGACTTGAAGTATTTATGAATACGTTTTGAAATCTAGATAAAATATTCCCCTAGTTAACACTTCTTTTTGTGTGGCAGAGTATTGAATGTATATCACTTTGTATCAAACTATCAAATTGTTTCCTAATACGTAAACCCCACCAAATTTTGTTGAAGAGAAAATATTTCCATTTGTTTTAAGTAGCATGCTTTAATGATTTTAATACATTTAAAATATATGTAAATTCTACTATTTTTAAATCACAGTGTCATTTTAGTAAAATTATTAATTATTTGAATATGGAAAAAGAAAAAAGTTTAAAAAATCTGAATGAAAGAAAAAAGATTTAAAAATAATCTGAGTGAAAAAACATGCATTGCATTTTTATAATGTATATTTCGTTCTACAGATAATGATGTATCATCCTAAAAAAAATACTAAAAATACTATGTTATTGAATTCAAATAATGCACTTATTTAAAACTGAGAAAAATTTCAGCAGAAAAAAATCTGAAATTAAATTTTCATTTTTGAAAAATGCCACTTGGCCTTTTTCAATGAAAAGCTAGTTTTGACATCATCAAGGATCTGGCATCATCAAGAAAATCTGTCCAGTGCTATCCTGCCTAGATATTGCTACCTTTCTCCCAAATGGAAAATTCTCTACTTAAAACTGTCAGGTACCAGTATGTTTCAGAAAAAAAGACTATAGGAACCTTTACATAGTGCTCTATATTTGACTTTACTCCAACTCATTCTTAGAAATCTATGACTGAAATTTTTCATGTAAGCACAAGCACATGTACCACCACACATCCACAGGCAAACAATTAGCCTGCTGCTGTCAGATCTGCAGCATGAAAACTGGAAGGCCTCATCAGTGAATGCAGACTTAATCATGGTCTAGGTCTTGAACGTGGAAGCTTCAGGCTGAACTGATTAGCCTTACCTTTGATAACGATGAAAAGGAAGGAGATAGTATCAAGAGGGAACCAAGAAAGCTGTGCTTTCAACATGGACTCCGAGATGTGCAGCTTCATCACTATGAACAAAATTTCTTGGTTTGTTTTTGGTTGTTTTTAACTATCAGGTCACACGTCTCTCTAATAGACTTTTAGCACAAGTGCATAATTGTAATTGATCTGGTTTTGGGGGTCGATAGCCACAGGGGAGTATTAACCAAGAGTAAAATTAACTGACTTGTATTCCAGGTGTCATGGCGTCCCTATGAAAATACAAAAGCAAGGCTGATTTTCGCTGGATATCAATTCAGTAGCCCTTAAAGACAAAGTATGGAACCATCAGTTTCAGGCATCACTATAAACCAGTAAGTAAAAAATTTATAATACTGAGATGTCCTTGATCTGTCACAATGTAATATCAGTGCTAATCATTGCAGGTGGAGCTGCTTAAATGCCACTCAGGGATTGTGTGGCTTAGGGGAGAAAGAGATATATAGATATTTCTTCTAATGTTCTAGTCAAGCTATTGAATTTGTTATCTCAAGGGGAGCAACAGCAAACTTCTTAAATGGCAAAAAGTAAAATATGTTCCTATTTGCAGAATTTTTGTAATGCATCTCAAAAAAAAAAAAAAAAAAAAACAAAAAACCCCCCAAAAACCCAACTTCATGCATTACTACTTCTAGTTTATTATATGAATTTTCCATATAGAAGATTAGGGCTTTATTTGATATCCTAGGTAAAGACATGAGCAGGGATGTAGATTAAGAAACAATATGCATTAAACATTGGACGGCTTTTAACTTTCTTAAGTTAAATTTCACAACTTTTTCTACAGTTAGGTGAAGAAAGCAGTAAGGTGCTGGGGATGATAGACTAATGGGTTGGTGTAGGCAAAGAGACAGAAGGATGAAAGGAAGACAGAAGCAATGGAAAGTCTCTAGCAAGCTTGCTGGTACTTGTGATGAACTGGAGAGAAAACTCATGGTGGAAGAGAAAAATGATTGACCAAGGCTGAGGTGTTTGTGTGGAAAGATGGAAAGATCTTTATGTGATTCTGTGTCACAGAGCCAGCCTCAGGCTTTACAATCCAACAGTTTACATAAGTCATGTGCACTGTTTTGTTTGGGTTTTTCACTTCACCTCTATAGGCTAGACTGGGTGGACTTGCTCCACTTCCTTAGCTCATATGTCTTTTGATAGATGTGAGTAATATCTTTTATTGTCCCTGAGCAGATGAGAGAGTGCAAAGATTGGGGGAAATACAGGAATATAAATGAAATAGGACTTTTATGGAAGCATCAATTCAAGCCATTTAGAAAGATTTGTGTTATTGTGTTTAATTTCCTCCAGATGTTCTTGCAAGGGGGAAATCTGGATTAATCTGGGAAGGTCAAAGGAAAAGCATGGTTTCTTGATTTTAAAATAGGAAAAAAAAAAGACCCTTCTTGTGCTAGCCTGACAGCTTTACAATTATCAAAGTAGTCACAGTGCTGCGGCTGCAGAGCTCTCAGAGGAAGGTGGGCAACATTTTTTGGAAGAGGCCCCACTATGGCAACTATTAAATTTATAGGAATTTACCTGCCCTTCAGAGCCCCTGAAAAGCTGATGGGGAAGAGGGCCTATATGTTAGCATTGGATTAAGGTTGTTTGCATTTAGTCTGAGTTTTATATGTTAAATATTGACACTGACTGAAAGGAAGAACGAACAAAGAAAATCAGAAAACGCTATCACCAGAAATAGCTTTAGCTAGCAACCTGTTCGGTAACATCAGCAAAGGCTGAAGTATCTTATCACCCTTAATCAACTGCTTTGCAAGAGGTTTATCTTATGTGGAAAAGTAGGTCATACTAGAAGACTGAGAAATAGTTGATGGGGATGTAGCATGAGGAATGCGGTGGGAAATGTAGATGGCTAAAAGCTCAAGTCAGAAAAAGCAACACAATGTAAACATGACTTTGTATCCTGACTGAGAAACTACAGACAAGTTACCTGTGCCAATTGCTTATTTGAGTACCAAAGATTGAATACATGGCTTTTTCCTAGCTTGTGCTGCTTGAAGTTTGTTTAGGATTTTTGTGTGATTCTCCTGTCACTGTCAAAACCAAAAAGCTACTGATAGGATAATGCAGCTGGTATCTGCATGGATGCTTTTCTGCTCCACCTTCACTGAGACAAACTGAAATGTGAGAACACATAGACTCAGCAGAGTTGGTAAATAAGCTAACTACCTTGAATGTCTTCTCTAGAACCTTTATGTCCCTCTCTAACCTTCCGCCCAGCAAACTCTTGAAGGAAAATGAAGACCATGCCATAATACAAAGTTGGGCTGCTGTAAAAATAGGTCACTGTAAAGTCCTCAGTGCTGTGTGCCTTTCCTGTATAAAAGAGATACCGGTGATGGTTTAGATGATAATTTTTATTAATAATTTCCCCAGTGCAGGGAAAGAGATGGAATAGAGATATAGATGTTACTGGTGTGTTACACAAGCATTCCGCCATGCTCCTCTGTTTTAAAGAAATAAGGTTGAAGGACCAGAATTTTTTTCCATCTCTAGTAGCCAAATTAACCAAAACTGAATTTTCTGTCTTGACATATTTCAGTAAAGGTGTTTACTTAGAGAAGCGTGTACTGATTAAAATAGAAACTTGCTTCCCTCTTCTCCATTGATTGGCCCCTAACTTCCACAGTGGAAGTAAAAAGTATCAGTCATTGTTAAATACCAAAAGACAAAAGAGTTTTCCCATGGTAATTTAGTCCATTTTTCATATTTCCATTTCTTTGTGCTTTTACTTCAAATAGTTCTGTATTGAAAATAAGTACCCCCTAAGCTTTAGGAATTTACTTTCTAATGGTTTTTATTGGCCACGTACTGTTTTTTGCAGCTGTTTCCATTTGGGTCTGGGACCATATTTCTAAGTTTGATTTAGAAGCAAATAGCGTTGAATTTTCTGCTATTTGGTGAAAATCACACTATATATGCATGAAAAATCTCAGTCTTATGTGTGTTTTGAGAAATTATTGTGTAAATAATAAATAATTGTAGTCTGATTGAAGACAATCAACAAATTGGGAGCCTGGGGAGGAGAGCTAAATAAGACAAAAATGTATAAGTTTCAAAAGATGCAGTTGAAACCTCTCTAATCTCTTAGGACTTCAGGGCTGTTGGATTGGAGGAGCTCAGGGAGAGAGGGGGCAGAGAGTGTTAGTAGGAATTAGCAGGATTTCTGGAAGGCAAGATGGAGAGCCGCCATCATGTTATATCTGCAAGCCTGACTGTAGTTGCCACTCCATGCTGGAGTCAGATTTGTGTTCCAGTGCAGTCTGCTTCAAATAGCTTGTTTCAACACGTTTGATTTGCTTGTTTTAATTTTCTTTTGTGTATGAAGGTGAACTTAAATGATCCAGAATCGATTAACTCATCACATTGGGCTAATATGAGAGACTGTCTACCATGCTCATCCAGCTATGGTGGGCATAGACACTTGGGATCATCTAACTCCCATCTGTGCCATGCAACACATGCTTATTAGCACACCAGAGGTTGTTTTATTCCTTCTGAATCGTAAGTGCTGTGTAATCCATAGCCTGACTCTGAGAAGGAAGAGAAAGATACCACAGAAATAACTCAAGCCAACTGTAGACATTTCCCCCGCCTCGAATCATTCTCTATGCCAGTGCTCAGTGACTCTTCCAGTCAGTCACTTCTTTTCCTCCAAGGATCTGCATTACCCTGAGTAAAAAGCTATTTTTGCCAGAAACTTAATTAATGCCCTCAAGCATCCTTATCAGCTCTTTGCAGCCTTGCAAACTTGGTCTTTGTGGGGGACCCTCTGTTACCAAATCATACTGATTAAAGTATTCCCCTGTGGAACCATTTACATGTTGTGTGTGGCAACAATTGCAGTGTAATGGATTCAGTGGGTGTCGCTGTGGCAGGCTGGTTAGGGAAGAGGTAGAGAGGGCCCAGGAAACTGGAGAGAAATGAGAAGACAGAAAGTGAAAAAATAAACCCAAACCAAAACACAAAGCCTGCTGTGTTGTGCAGAAACCACATCAGGCTAATGTGAAATGAGCTGAGGGTGGTAAGAAGCCTTGGGCTTAAAGCTACTCTTTCATTCTTAAATTGCAGTTTTCCAGCAGGTGCCTCCCTGTTGTCCGCAACAGCAGATGATTGGTGATACTCAGTTAAGTGTAGCATTTGGTTTTCCACAGAGATGCTATGCCTTTCTGTGTAGTTGTTAATCTCCACAGTTGGTCATCAAGGAAAAACTAGTGACACTTTCTGTTACCTGCTTGTGTTCTCAACATAGGAGACAATTATGATAACACCACAGCTTTGTCTTTAGCTGATGCCTATTCATTTGCTTTCTATTGTTTTCCTGGTCATATCCTGGGTAGCAATAAGTGGACAATAGTCTCCCTTTTTCTTAACACTAGTGTTCCCTGAACCACATTTAATTAAGAGAATGTATATTGATGTGCATAACATAATCAGGTCAGAGACTTGAGTTGGAATTGATTGAGTGCAGCTCTTCTACACTTTTTTCAATTTATGAATGTTCAGATGCAGATGGGTAGTGAAAAGGTTTAATTTCCATTGGTGTTGTTAGCACAATCCTTATAATGTAAGCATTAATTGAACATGCTCTGTGTCGGTGTGGAGCAATCAAGCATGACCAGTTTTCATAAGTGGAGGTCGGAGGTCAATTTTGAGCAGGTTCCAAGCAGTGTAGTTGTAGAAATATGTTTACATTTGATTAGTTATAGTATGAAAGATTATGTTCCTGGAAAGCCAGAATTAAAAAAAAAAAAAATTAAAAAGTTAGCAAGTATTTTGGAATAAAAACTCTTGTGTAAAAGTAGGTGATATTTTATGAGTTACAGAGTTGTAGGTGTGAAATGGTTTCCTGCTGCAGATCTCTGCAATCATTTCTTTTGGTTAGGTCCTCATGCACATCATTGTAAACCTAGGGTTTCAATTTTAACATTCATTCATTAATTACTTTCATTAAAATCTTAATACACCAAGTTGTTTTGACCTGAAAGCCTCATGGCAATAATGAGTTCACTGCTGTTTCAATGTGCGATCAGCATTCTGTACCCGCTGAGTAGTAGTCTCTATATCTTAAACCGCAACCGTATGGGGTGTTCTAAAATCTGTGTCTTCTTAGTGAAAGAGTTTTATCCTTGTAATGATCTTATTACTTTCCATCTTATCAGCAAATGGATTTTTTTCTTGCACACTACATCATGGGCATATGACACATTTTCTGTCATTCTTCTTTTCATTGA
Source organism: Nycticryphes semicollaris (assembly GCA_013400055.1). NCBI lineage: Eukaryota > Metazoa > Chordata > Aves > Charadriiformes > Rostratulidae > Nycticryphes > Nycticryphes semicollaris. Next base: position 311,664 of record VXBJ01003154.1, on the reverse strand, counting down.
TGAAATATAATGACATAATAATCACATAATGATTTGCAAGTGTTTAAAGCTCGAATAGGAAGATGCAAGTAACTTTGTATTTTCTCCACAACAGTAGCGTGATTTATTTATTTATTCATTTGCTTACAGGGGGGACAGACCATTAAGATACGCGTCTCATTTCCAATTTAGATACCTCATAAATTCTGCCTGGTTGATAAATTAATGGAAAGGTCTAGGGGTTTCAGTCTGGAAACTTCTTTCACGTGAAGCATTCTTCTTTCTCTTGGGATTTTATTGACCTAGAAAGGAAAATACAACCTCTTGTTTCTGGAAATCTACCGTAGGAACTAAGGGCCATAACTTAAAAGATATTTAGAATTGGTGCAGCAGTGTACTGTGCTATATATTACATGAAACAATAATTGATTTCTTAGTTCAGCTGCCAAACAATAAAACCCCACCAAACAAAATTGGTTATGATTAAATCAAATAGAAAACTTTTCAGCTTTTTCTCACAAGGACAAAATGTTACAAACTTTCCTTTTGTATTGAACAAAGTCCACGATTTCCCCTGAAACGAAGTCTCTATTATATTTTTGTATTCTTGTAAGAAAGGCAGTAAAGGACTTGAATCAGGTAGCCCTTTTACAATAAGAAATTGCTCGCAACTGGTGCAAGGCTCCTTGATTCACTTTCCCCTTTTTCCTGCAGGCTTTGAGGCTGTGTTTCCTAAGACCCTGGGGCATCCAGGGGAAATAGTCCCTCTCTCTTTCTGTTTTGCTGAGATTCATTTTCTTCCTCCACTTGAAAAAAAGAAACACTCTATACTCCCTGTTTTTTACTTATGCAATAAGCATATTAATCAAGCTAAGAGAGAGGATCTTGCTTTCTCACATGTGGCACATGTGTATCATACAAACCAACAACATGTGCTAGAGCTTATCAGACAAGATAACCTCTTGGAAGGTGGAAGATGAAAGCTCAAGCAGCTTCAGCAGGCTGTGAAAGTTGATTTGAGGTTTTCCACTAAGTAGGTGATTGCCCCAGCCACTAAGTGTTTATCTGTGACTGTTCAGTCATCCAGTTTCTTATACAACTCCTGAAAAATCAACAGAAAATATTTTGCCCAGCTTCTCATTTTTATACCTTTAAATATAAAAAGAGGAATGCAGATGGATATTTTTTTAAAGTTCCTGACAGCCTAATTTCTATTAACCCAGAAAACATTTGGGAATTCAGTTATTTTTAAAGTTCTCACATGCTTTTGCCATCTGCATAAGCATTATCTACACACACACCTTAAGTATCACCCTAAAGTATTTGATTGAAAAGGAATTTTTGTGAGGAAATGGAATGGAACCAGGATGTGAAATAATAACAGTTTCTCCATGCTAGATGTACATTAAGACAGAGACATGGTGAGGTTTAAACAGACTCCAAAACTAATTCACATCTGGCATACTTTTCAGTGTTGACCATGAATGTCGGTATCTCTTGATGACATACTTTACTCCTACCTGTGTTTTGTTCTTTAACGGAGTCTTAAGTGGATACATGATATGACAGGTAGAAGTAAAGAGTACCCAATCCTCCTTTTTCATGGCCTGCATAAGATCAGAGCAATCTCCATATGGTGGTAGAAATGGAAATGAGAAAGGCTCAAGCAAGTGGAGTAAAAAACAGTGAGAGGTCACCAAACTCCTTCCATTTCCAGGTACCACTCAGTGCAGTTGCCTGGCTGAGGTGGAAAGATCTTGTTTAGCCCTGGGGATATGACTCGTCTCCTCTACACAGTAAGAAGTCTCAACCCTTCCAATACAAAGTACCTTGTATACAGTTTATGTGTAACTGGCAACTGTGGATACCCACTGTATGTCCTTTTGTACAAAAGCTGCTATGCAAAGTGCTAGGGATCATGCTTGATTCTTCCTGTATGCACAATTCCTTGGGCTAACCTCCATTTCTGGTCTTAGATATTTGAAAGAGAAACAATAATTTACCTTATAGTTTAAAAATACATTTGAACAGAAGTGGCATGATACTGTACTTCTGTTGTCTTATTCTTTATGATTGACTGCAGCAGAGATTGACATGTTGCTTTCTGGAAAAGTGTTCCTCAGTACATCTGGTTGATACTTTTGTCTGATGCTCATTGGCTAGTGTTCACTTACCTTGCAGAGACTGTATTTGAAGCTGCTTTCAAACACAAAGTCAGACTGGCTGATCAGACTTTCTGGAAAAACTATCTCCGTAAAAGGAATGGTTCCTACAAGACAAACCAAATTATTGTATACTAAGGCAGCTAGAGCTATCTCCATTCAAAAGAGGTCAGGTAGACCTCTGAACACACTACCTAATAAATGTTCTTCAGAAAAACATTATTTTCCTTGTTATTATTCATTTGCAGTTAAGCATATTGTGATTATCTCTAGAGTAGTGGTGAACACACCAGACTGATGATATCTTTACTATAATTTACTTAATACATTTTCTAAATTGTTTCTATTCCAATATAAAAGCTTTACCCTGAATCCTTGAATGGAATAGTAGGAAGCAATGTTGCACCGTGAAATTCTCTAAGGCACATGGTCTCAGCATGCTCAGCACAGTTGTATCAGATGAGCAACCAGCTCAAATCTCTTGTTTCTGCATGCTGAAAGCTGCCACAGCTTCTCTGTTGGTACAGTCTGAGGAAGGATTTCAGTGGCTTTAAATATCTTTATCTACAGTTCCTAGATTAGAAAGGATCACCAAAGGGGTGGAGAGGGGTATTCACAGCACTGTGCTGAGCTAAAGTTATCCTAAAATGCAAGAACTTTTTGTAAAGCTTGTGGAAAGGCATATATTCAAATGGGATACTTTGTGGAAAAATACTTGCTTCCTTTCTCCGTGGACTCATCTATATTCACTTAGACAATGAATAGCAGAAAAATAGTGGGAGTCAATATTAAAAGATAAACAGATATTTGTGTAACTCAGTCTTAAAGAAACCTCTTAGTAAATAACAATAACACCATTAAACAACTCTTTGATCCCTGTTTATTCAGAGCTTTTGTGAGCAGGCGAAACCAACTAAATGGCTAAGAAAGCATTCAAAGCCTGCTCTTCAGACAGGAGATTTATACCAAATTTTTTAATGTAAAGACCTGTAAAAAGCATCTAGCTACTTCTATACTATATGTAAGGAAAATAGCCTGCTGGCTTAACAGCCTAAATACAGGTCTCACCACCACTTTTGCTAGTTTCTAAAGCTGCCCTTTTGACCTCCTTTGATAAGAGTGGTTTTCACTGTTTTGCTGGACTGTTTCTCTAAAAGCTGATTTAAATAATTTTATAATTATAATATTTGAAGTTGTGCAGAAGGCAGACAGGGCAGTGCTGTTTGTATTAGGAGCCATAGTCCAAACAGGAAGCTCTACCTGAGACAAGGAATACATGCCACAGACAACCAGCCTGCTTCTCCTGAGAGGAGCTGTAACTCCACAGGCAGAGAGACCTGCACAGTACTGATGCCAGGCAAAACAGTTTACTTTGGTTGGAAAACCAGAAATGTTTCAATTTCAGAAAGATCACAAATTTTGATTCAATTTTCCTTTGTGAAAATCTGAAGTAAAATGTTTTGTTCTGTTTGGCTTATCCTAAATCCCAGGGACTGGAATTTTCAGAGTATGTTTTCCATTTGTGTGTGTGTGCTTGGGGTGGAAACTCTTGACAACCAGATTCCCAGCTCACAGTGTTTTTTTGTAAGGAAGATGTTAAATAAATGTAATATGTTTTATTAAAGAAGTCTGTGATGGGAACGGTGGTAAGTCACACAGAAGCAGGGAGGATGAAGGCTGCAGCAGGAGCAAGATGTGTGTGCATGGACTATTCCACGGGAGGATGGGAAAGGGAAAAGTGCCACCAGACTGCTTAGAAATAGAGACTTGCAGAAGATTAAAGTTCAATGAGGTCCTATGACTTTCAGGAAAAACCAGGCAGGAAAGACAAACAAAATGTGGTAATCTGGAAGCAATTGGAAAGTCCTGCCAGATGGCTGGGTGGGTTTTTGTTTTGCTTGTTAAACGTCTACGGTTAGCAGAAATAGCAAAAGAACACTGGGGTCTCACAAACTAGATTTTCTAGCCATATACATGAAAGTCCGCTGCTACTTTGACATCTGGCAGTTTATAAAGCATGGGAGATTTACACCAGGGGCTGGAAGAAACATATCTTTATAAAGAAAGTTCTTAACTGGAATCCCCAGACTCTGAAGTGTGCTCTCTGTAAGGATATGTAAGAAGCAATACTGAAAAGTCTGACTTCCAGAATATCCCAGGAGTCCAGAGCAGGCAGGAACAGTCAAGAGGTTTTTTTAGTCTTGGACTACGTCTGCTGGTTTGGAGTAGGGGCTGCTGGCACCTGAGCCCTGTACAGCAGGAGAGGAGGGCTACATAATGAGAATAGAAGTTTAGGCATGCTTTTCCTCCAGATGGATTCTCATTTTAAACCGTTAGTGGAACTGAAATCTCCCTCCTTGCTGCTTGGTATCGATCTCCTTCACAAGAGTGTGCTACAAACACTTCAAAGACTTTTTGGCACATGCACACACAGAGTTCAAGTACTTTCCTTTTTCTTTTTGCACTCTCAGTACAAATAACTTTACAACCCTATATATGACATATCTTGAGGGTGTAGGGTACACCCCCACACCAAACATGCTTCATACACCAAATGGATATCATGTACCTGCTCCTCAAGCTAAGACTTGACATTGCTTGTGTTACAATCAATTAAGAAATCCAGGTCAACAAGAATGAACTGTGTGGGCAAACCACATGGACAGTCAACCCATAGAGTTTGCTTGAGAAAGAGATGGACAATGCTGACAAATTTCCACACTCTGCATGTGTTTAATGAGTATGATGGAATAGGTGATGTCTGTGAGTGCTGGAAAGGATCTTGACTTTTGAACAGCATGTCGTAAAAAGCTGGCAGTTTACTGAGCAGAAGAGAAAGTGCTTGTTTCAGGAAGATGAATTGTGACAGTTTTATCAAATTTTAAATTTGTGTTTTAAGGAGGTCTCAGTCCTTACAATCTGAAGTTTAAAAAAACCTGCTCATATGTCTTAGCATATCTAAGCTAATGTATCTGAACTTGTCTGAAATTATTTGGCTTGGAAACTGAGATGGAAATTTCATGAAAATGTAAGAGGAGATGCTTCCCATACCTTATGACTTGCCTACGTTGGAAATTATATATATCACAGAATCACAGAATATCAGGGATTGGAAGGGACATATATAAAAGCATTCTTTTAGGTCTAGGATAATCTGAGATCTTCAAGGATAGGAAAATTCAAAGAAAATACTTAAGAATCATAGATCTGTGAAATGATTAACTAAAAACTTGTTTTTATTTTATTAAAGCCAATTCAATTCCCTCTTGGTATTGGTGTAGTCATATAATTGCCGAGCTGAGCCACCCTTTGGTCCATTTCTTAATCTGTCCATCTGAGAGATAAGGGCTTTGCTCTTAATGGGCAAGTTGTATGAAAGCAAAGATAAAATACATAGATTTAAACCTTTAACCACAGATTACAGCACTATGAGGAGTGTGTATGAATTTAGGATAAAAATCTCATCTCATTCTGGGATCTTTTGTTTCAGGAAGCAGAATTGCTAAGAACATAATTTGCAGTGTTTTGTGTTTCAGTGGTACCTGCTGGTCTGCAGTGGTACATCAAAGCTAACTAGAAGCTGAGCAAAATGTAGACATTAGATTAGATCTGACACTTCAAGGACAGGGAACATGCGCTCTGTATACAGAATTCCTCAAATCTACTGAGGGCATCCTCACCAGATACATGAGGTATTGTGCGCTGCAATTCTGTTAGCGTTCCAATTTCCCTAAAATATACAGAAATGCTAAAATCTAATAAAAATTCAGACTTGCCTAGTAGAAATCTTATTTTATGTTTTGCTCTCCTAATCTCTGCAGGAATCTCTGCATGGATAAAATACTACTATGAGTCTCTGCGATTGTTTTATTCTTAATTTTTGATTAATGCGCTGGTGGACCAAACTACCGTGATAGAAGATGAAAACATCAGATGAAATACACTACATTTAACGGTTCAGTACTGATGTCATGAGTGATGTTATTTTAAAGGGAAAATTAAAGCATGATAAATAATTCTAGAATTGTCTTCATAAGACTCCTTAAAAAAATCTATTTGCTGTTCTGTAAGTAGCAAAAGCTTGATATAGAGAAAACAGTTTTTTCTTCAGTTACACAAGAGAGACTAAGAACAAACTCAGTCCCTTGAAGATGCCTGAAAAATTATTATTTTCACCATTATTCTGTCTTCTAGAGGAAATAAAGGGGCTCACAGAATCACAGAAAGATCTTACAACTAAGATTAGAAACTTTTTCCTGGTTTGAATTTGTCATTATACTTACAGACCTGAGAGTGAATTTCTCTTGGCATGATTTCTGTGCTGTTAAAACAATTTGGTATGAGCAGCAGAATTTTATGAAAGCTCTCTGCCTTTAATTTTAGTGATGAAGTTCAAGGAGGTCACAAAGCAAATGAGTTGTGCAGGTCATGTCTCAGTCTGACTGTTGCTGGTAACCAACTTGTTCCCAGAAGATCAAGCTGTCTGTTAAATTTTGAAAGAAGATTTTTCTGAGGTCTGAAATTCTTAATATTCATCACCTTCCCATAACTCCCATGATTTAACAACCTCATTAATTGCAGCAGAACCCCCAAAATGGCAAGCCAATCAAAATGCAATGGGATGAACAAGGTCAGAAGCTCAAGGCATAGGGAAAGTTAATACCATCAATTCAGCACTGCCTGTGGCCTTATTTGTTATCACTTACGAAAATCCTAACTCTACTTATTTTGGTAGGGGTTTTAGATTTGATTGGGATCACTGTAAATGATATCAAATCTGCCTAATGGGAGTAGTATGTGATTAAATCTGATAATTTAATCTTAATTGTGTAGATGAAAAAGTTGGTACTAAAACAAGGCAGAGCTCCTCACAAAAGGTTATTAAGAAAATTAAGGATTAGAGAGTGAGAAACTGATTATGACAATTTAGCAGAGATACAGAATACACATATCAGGAATACATGATTACTCATTTTAAAATGGTAGAAGATCAGAAGAGTGATACCTTATGTGCTATCTTAGGACTGGTCCCAACTCCTGGGGTGTGTTTCTAGCATAGTACCTGAGAATTAGATCTTTTTCATCAATTTTTTGTTGTACAGGTCTGGTGCCGTAGTATTCCTTTAGTCAGGCAGCTGGTTCAAGTTAAACAGGTAGTTTGTCTTCCTGTGTAAACAGACCTAATCCAGCAAAGCAGATGGATACGTGTATAATGGCAAATATGTGAAATGTTCAAATAGCCGCATTAAGGTTGTTTCCATGTGAGACAGCCAAGAACACACGTCAGTGTCTTCCTGGATCTACACCAAGAAAAATAGTCTTTTGTAGGATCTTGTTCAAAATATTGGGTACGATGCAACTACCTCACAGCTTGCAACTTTTCTGACAATGTCCACCTCTTTAACAAAGGTGAACACATACTGAAGGGAGCATTATATTTACACAGATAATTGCAGTAAGTCTACCATTAAATAATATCTCAGATGCCCTTCCCTTCCTTGTTTTCAGTGTTGTGTTTAGCCTAATTATTGTCACAAGAGGGTCAGAAGTCCAGCTATATCACATGATGACACTTTATGTTGATTTGCATTGCAGTCTTCAGGTGGTACTAAAGTCGCATAATTGACACATATTCTGTTATGTAGTAATACTTTTCGGTGTATGTACGGTGCATACATTCAAGATTTCATTTTGCTCAGAGAACAGAGAATGATACAGCTTTCTTACTATATACTTTCATTATCTTAGATTATTATTTTTAATTAGTGCAGGACACTTGGCAAAGATCTGACCTTTCAGATGTCTTTAATTTTCACTGGAATCTGTTCTATGCATTTAATTGCATGTTTTTAGCTTCAGTCATTAGTATGAAATCTGAGGGGTTTTTCCTTTATTTTTTTGGTTTTGGTTTGGTTTAGTTTTTTTCCCTAACCTGGTAAAGACATGGAAAACAAGTGTGCCTGTCTGCTCCCCATCCTCTTTTAGACCACATCCTACACTCACTTCAACATGGCTAGCCGCTACTTAGCATTACTGGCAAGAAATGTGAGGACACAAACAGGGGGGTAGGCTCATTTACACACAAGCTGCTCAGTGTTGGGCAAGAACAGAAATATCTCTTTCTACACTTATGTAGTTGCGCACTGGCAATCAGCAAAATAATTGCTAAATGTAGATAAAAAGTGACTCTTTTTGAAGTGTTTTGTTCTCTCTTATAGCTGAGATTTTGCTCAATATGTATGTTCCTAGGTACTAAAATGTAAAGAAGAGATAACATTCTTCAAGTAGGGTTTTTATTAGGAGTGTGGGCTTTGTATCACCATTTAGCTATAATTACTTGATTAATTTCAATGAAATTAAGTTGCATCTGTGCTACTCTAATGAGCAGAAGTTGGTGTCCATAAAAATAACTAAACAATATTTCTAGTGAAAAAACACTGGGGATGCACCACCAGTGAATGTAAAGAGAAAATGTTTCTAATACAGGGAAAGGTGGGGTTTTTTTAAATACATTGGTCCATAGCAGTGCCCACCATCAGTTTGAACCAAGTATTGAAGTGCTTGTTACCTTTGGAGCTCACAGCATCTTAATTCCTGCCTGCTGCTTCATATGAAATCCAAGTGAATCTGCTCCTGAAGTGTGGGCATGATGAAGTCTTTTCCCAAGCAATGTCCTTTCGATTCAAAAGCAAACAAATAAAGTTCTCAACAATATATCAGAGAAGTGAAGCAACTGGTACTTTATCTGTTGTCTGGGTTCTTTTCACTTGCAACTGATAAAAATATGTTGGCAAGAGTCACTTAGTGATATTCTTGCCATATGTGTTTTTCAATCTTGGGAAGGGTTTTCAACTGTTTAAATTTTTAATTCAGTATTACTGCTTTAGTTTAAAAGCTGAATTGTGAGTACAGATCATTTCATGATTTCAAAGTCAAAAAAGATCAGTGGAGGTCTTTTGAGAGTTTAAGTCTTTTTTTTGTCTTTTAATGAAACCTGTACATTGTTTTTCCCACATAACTGACACCTTTACACATACTTGCATCTCCACCGATGTTACATGTATTGTATTTGAAGTAGATCAGAAGACTTTTGAGCTCATCTTCTACTGTATTTCGTAAACCATCTTTTACGCTCACAATATTCCCTAAATAATAAATAAAACAGATAAAGAGCTTTACAAACCCTTCAAACAAATATAAGGCATGTGAGATTCCATTCCTGTCAATATGACAGCATCTCCTGCAGAGGTGTGAGACTGAAATAAATTATTATTGTGAATTAATAAGGATCTTAGTGTGTCAAAACAAGTCTTCAAAAAAACACATAGGTTGTTATTTTGGCAAACTTTGTTTCTGTTAGCCTTTAAAACTTGGGTTGTCCTCACTGCAGAAGCCACATTAAGCAAGGCAGCAGACAATGTTGATCTTTTGAATGAGAGTTAGGGTTGGGTCACGACAGATTATGGTTCTTGCTCTGGTTTTCAAGAGTTACTGAGTGCATAGAGATGCCGAGATGCTCATCTCCTGTTATCTTGGGCTGGGCCTTCTGTGAGCTGCCTTTGACTGTGCAGAGGAGCCGTGCTGGACTGGGACTGTTTAACTTACCCTGAGCTCCAATTTAGCACCTTTCTTTCAGTGGAAGGATGGTGCTGTAGCTTACAGCAGAGAAAAAGAAGCAGCTATTATTAAACTGTGAACAGCAACAACTCAAGGCCCTGACTGAGATCAAGAGTCTTACGCTCCATATTATGCAGCAAAAGGTGGCCACTCAGATTATGTGAACCTAGGCTAGCAAAGAGTGAGGAGTGGGAGGAAAACCAGAGGCACAGAGAAGGGAAGTGATGGCCAAGATCTCACAGCAAGTCACTGATAGACGTAGAGGCACATTTCACACTAACAGAAGCTGTACCTGTGAATAATTGACCAGCTCTCAAGATGTGTTTAAACAATTGTCAGCTTACTCCAATCTTCAGCACACAACTGGTCAAGTGAACTCCAGCTGCGTAAGCTGAATATTGCATCCCACTTTGTTCAGATTTTCTCTGTCAGTACTGTACAATAGGTGGTTACATGTTTTTCTCTTTAGGTTAACAGGATGAGAGAAGATAACTGTAGCAGCTGGTTATACAAGAACAATCGATGCCTAAACCTGTTTTTGTTTTAATTTCTGCTAGGAACCAGACCAAGACTGTATTTCTTTATTATTAAGCAGCTAAAAAAAAAAAAAAAAAAAAAAAGGAGGTGTGTTTTGAATTAGCTAGGTCTGCCAAAGAGAAATCACCACTAATTCTGCTTGCTTTGCTGGAGGAAAAATAATTATAAGAGAAGCTGGCTTTTCCCTTACAAACAGATCTTATTCCCAGCCTGCATATGCCTCTTGCATAGAGATCTCCCGAGCTCTGGCTCACAACAGCAGAAGACTTGGAGTCAGCAGCATCTTTCAAAAAGATTGGTGGGGGAAAAAATGAAAGGTAACAGAAGCGATATGTGTGGAGAGATTTCCATGTTGCTCTTCTACTTTCTCACATCTACTGCTGCTGTGCTGATGACACAACTTGCAAGTTATTAAAAATTTAACATTATTCTGAACCATCTTTCCCTACACAATCCAAACACTTTTCATTTCTCACACCTGTCCTCAGAAGTACTTTTATTCCTCAAGAACTGCAGGGGAATAAAATATATCTACAATGTATATTATGTTTAATATGTGGCAACTGATCTTCACTTGTGTACATGAATGTCACAACAGATCAATTGCTGAATATTTTTTGTGAGGTACTTAGATATTTATCTTTTTTTTTTTCCATTTCCAAACAACTATACACACTGTATGAACACAGAGGATAAGTGATTCTGCCTTTTGTAAAATGGAGTGTGCATCAAGGATGTGAAAAATCCCCACAGGTACCCACTATGCTGTCAGGACCACAGCGGTGGCTGCTCTGCTGCCTTTCACTCGCTCCGGAGAAGAGGCTGGGAGGTGGGATGATCATGTGGGTGTTCTGTGTCACGGCTTGCAGCTTGGCCATGCCTTTGTGGGAAGAATACCTTGCTGTGCTGGAGCACTGAGATCATGAACAACTTGGTAAAGACAAAAGGAAAATGCAGTGATTGTGAATATCCAAGCTAAATATCACAGTTATAAAAGACAGGGGTACAGGAGCTATGTATAATTTGCTCCCCACCCCCCCTGCCCCAAGCTTCAGCCTGGAGGGTCTGCAGCCAACCCGCTGCAGCTTTTCCTTGTGTACCTTATCAGGGATCCTGGCCTTGTGTGTATTTAACACCTTGAGTTGTGTGCTGTAGGGAGAACCTCTTAGGGATGCCAGCTTTTATAGTCCATCTGAAGCCCTCCAGGAGGTACATACAGTTTTAATCTTCCTTTCCACAATTTCTCTCTGGACTGGACTAAACATTATTTCATTTCCTGAGAAGTGCCAGTTCACTCCGTTATACCAAGTCCCAGTACTTGCCCAGTTAATTAATATCTCTTTGCTTTGAAAAGATAAAGGTCTCCCTTGCACAAATACAGAAGTGCACAGTTCTGTGAGCCAGAGACCTGCTCAGTGGCCACTTAGGCTGATCTCTTTGAGGCTGTCGATCCTCCTTGCCTTTCCTGGCCATGTGGTCCCGCTGACTTCCTTGCATCTGCAGTTCAGGGAACAGATCAGCCTGAAAAATAATCTCCTCTTTGTTTTGCAGGGCTGCTTTTGGCTTGGGTGGGCTTCTCTGTGGTACTGCAGCACAGGGGATAGCAGCATCCTGTGAAGTGGCAGGGGCAGTGAGCAGGGCTGTGACAACTTTTCTGGCTGTGGAGCTGTTTAAGTTGTTGTTTTTTCACTGGGATGTGTATACTCTATTGATGCTTAGATTTTTATACCAGTGTATGCAGCAACAAATATTATATGTCTAAGCTGCTAGATGGGTTAGATGCATGTAGCTCATATTAGCTTTTAACTTCTGCCACGTGCAATAGTAACCAGACACTTTGGGGTAATAGTAGGGTTGGGATATTCCAGTTTTCATTTAGACTTCTGTTAAATATGAAATCAAGGATGGGAAGAGAGAGGAGCAGAATTTTCTGGAGATGAACTAGCTTGCATAAAAGCATTCCTATCGTGAACTTTTTCTTAGGTATGGTACATACAGGACCACATCACATCAAAATCCTTTATATTTAGTAACATTTCTGTTTCTTCCCTACTGAGACAGATAGATCACAGCAAAAGCCATTACTGTTTTTATTACACCCATCTGAATAGCATTGTAAAGGACACTAGGGTCTGCCTTTTAATTTATGACCCAGATTGGGCTGTAAGTTTATGTGGACAAAGCTGTCTCTTCCCTTAACTCTGCAGATTAAATATCACCAGCAGAGAGCTGCAGAGAACGCGCACTACTCTTTCCTTCAATTCAGATGCAAGTTGTAGAGCAGCCTCTTGTTTCCTTAGCTTTGAAGTGTAGTTGCATATGGCCTAGAGGGCAAGATTATTTAAATGTTAATAATTTGTCCTGAAAATTTAAAGCAGCTAATATCCAGGATGTAATTTCTTCTTTTCTGCTTTAGTGAATTACATTTGAGTCCTTGTTGGAGAGGAACTGCCTCCTACAATGTAGGGGATGTACGCCTACCTAGAATGTGGATGGATGTAATGAAGGGAGAGTTTAAGTATGGATTGGCTACAGGAGGAAGGCCATGATGGAAAAGGATCTCGTGACTGATACTCTGTTTTTTCCCTCAGGGGTTGATGCAATACTCTCCCGATATTTGCTGGGAGCAATGAGAAAAATGCTGGGGCACTTGGGTATTATGTTCTCAGATGTCTTCCCTGCGATCAAGGCATTCTCTTTCATTCTCCACTGTTTGAGAAAAGCCAAAATGCAAGTCTCTCTCCAAGACTGGATAGGTACAGGAAAAGAGAAATATGCAGCACCTAGGTGCAATTACACTGCGAACCCCCGTGTAAGGGCCTTTTTTTGGACAAAGAAGTAAAAGGCTCCCCATAACAAAGTTCTTCTGTTTCCAGACCTCGTGTGCCCTGCAGCTATCCACTCACTGCCAGGACAAGGCAGAGCAATTGGGCAGGCACGATGTGGATCTGTGTTCATCACACATGTACCTTCCTCATCTAACATGTCCTCCACTGCTTGCACAGCAGGGTTGTAGGGATTGCCTTGCCAATGGGTTTTCTTTTGACGCTGTGAAATATTCTGAATTTCCTGGTTTATGTATTGCACTTATAGTTATGTCTTCTGTATGAACAATCCCTGCCTTATAAGCATTGTATTTAATGGTGCCATTGAGCATCCTGAGGAAGGAAGCTGCAGTCTGAACAGGCCACTCATCCCATATAATTTGTCTTTTGGCAAGACTGTGATGGTAATTTTGAATTCCTCTTAACCCTGTTATGCTTATTAGATGTGTTTATAAGAGGTTACAGTCTTCAGTGCTTTCACTGGGGCCCTTAACTGACAAGACTTTCCCTGTCTTTCACAGGAACAAAGGAAAAGAGGAGAAGGGATTATGAAGAGATTCCCACAGAGAGGTGAACCGGGGACAGTGGAGATTAGGAAATTTATCTTTCAAATGGTGTGGTGCAGGTTAGTGTAATTTTCTCCATTAAAATGCCTCTGTTTTCTGAATGTATGCTAAGAAAATTGAATGATAGGTAGAACAATTCAGTGGCTCAAGTGAAGTTGGCAGCTTTCCATATGCAGTGGTACTCATAAGCATCCGTATTGATGAAGGAAATGTGAATAATATTGCCGGATATTATGCTAACATTACAAAGTGTTCTTGGTGGTAATTAAAGAATTACGTACATGTAAATGATCTTAAAGCTGGCTTAAAATTAAGCTAGAAGTCTACAGCAGAAGGATATCATGTTGGACTGGTGCCACTCTTAAAAGATACTTACCCACTAACTTCCAGTCCACAGAATTTCCCCAGAACAGTAAAAGGGCCCTTTGTACTTAAGAAAGCACAAAGTGCTTTTCTCTTCATTTGTGATGTATTCTGCCACAGAAAAACAGTTAAAGCTGTGTTTCTAATAAAAAGGAGGAGCTGGCTACTGTGGATTGATTTTTATTAGCAATTGTAATCATTATTTAAACCAGCAAACAGAAAAGTTAGTTTTAAATAATCAATTTTAATCTTGGTTTGCATTTTACTTATTAGACACCTTCCTAGATGAATATGGGACCCTTCTTATTAGTATACAGAGGAACAAGTTGATTTTCACCTAAACACAACCTGTATGTTAAATAAGGTACTTATTTTAGTGACGTGAATATATTATATGCATTTAGCCAGTGTATAGCCTGATATACCTCTAGTCAGATTATGATTATACAGCAACTTAAAAAAGGGCAAAAAATATGTTTATTACTTACCCTATTATGATTATACTCTTATTTGTGTCTCTTGTCAAGATGCAGTTGGATGGAATTTGCAACTCAATTAAAAGCACAAACCCAACATTATAAAGTTGTTTGTTTTAGTTAAATTAAACCACCTTAAATAGCTGGTTACTTAGGGATAACGTTCATTTATTGAAATGGTTTTTAAAACTAATTGATTCATTAAACAAAGGAAGTATTGTCCGTGGTTAACAAATTGTACTAATAGTTTCTGATCATCATGTCTGTCGTGATTGTAGAACTACCAGATCTCATCTTGTTACACCTCATTTATATTTATGGATTTGAAGGGGATAATCAGCTATCCAGTTTTTCAGCAGCCAAAAATTTCTCAGCTATGAATAAATTAGTCACTGAATTTAAGTAACTAAACAAACAGAAATGCAGAAAATATTATCCTTGCAGTTCCAGAAGAGGCTGTAGCTTTTTAACTAGTTCAGTACCTTCACAAATCTAGAACTCTGTAACTCCTGAATTACATGTTTCAGTGACTTGCCTTCAGCAGTACATATCTATAATGTGGGGGTTTTTTATTAAATAAATGTTTATTTAATACAAATAATTGCATTAATTATAAAAAGTTTGGGTATGGATGTGAGTTGTCAGTATTTAAGTATTATTTTTATATAGGTTTACTAATAAAAGTCTATGAAATTTAAATTAGGAATCTGATTTGAAAGTAGGCTTCCATTCTGGAATCTGCTTCACAAAGTCATGCAAAAGGGCAGAAACAGAAAATGGTCAGTTACCCACTGACCAGTAGCTGTTGATACAGATTATTACAAAGAAAAAAAAGCCATCTTCTACGTAGGCTGGAGCTGGACCATGAGACCCACCTTAAGTGAAATAGTGTTAATGATCAACTCATGCTTCTAAGGTACGAGAGAATCACCACTGGGTCAATGCAGGGAAAAACATTACTAAATGATGCTAAATCTACTTGAGTGAGAGTGTCGGTGTGACATGGAGGTGCAGAACTATCCTGTTGATTCATCCTGACAGTCAGGTCAGGCAGGCTGGCTCATTAACTCAGAAGTATAAAATACTGAGCTTTTTTTTTGAGGCAAGAGAGAGAGAGAGAAGAAAAGACAGCAGAGATCCCGTAGGCAGAAGCCATAAGAGCAGTCAGTTCAGGAGGGACTGAGGACTAAAGGTTGTGTGTATGAGTACATTTCTGCCTTCAGCCTTTTCCTTACTTGAACTAGGAAGTAAGTCTGCATCCAAACTCTATGGGAGAGACACATATGTAGATGGGTCTGAGTGGTAATTGGAGCTGGAGAGGGCTCAGCTGCCACTTTGTCTGGCAGCAGCTCAGCATTCCTTCTGTCCTCTGCTGCTGCTGGCAATTTCTCCTGAGGATCGAGCATGCTTGTGAGTCCTCCAAAAGTACCAAGGAGCTCAGGGCTGCACACCCACAGCCCTGCAGCAATATGACCAACGATGATGATGTCTTCCCGTAGATGAGTATTTGATTGCAAAGCATTACTTCATGGGTTATAGTCACTAATGCCGATAATGGGTGACACAGCTTTTGCAGGCTGTGTTCTGGCTCTTCCAGAGGTGGTAGTCAAAATAGGTGTGGACTGGCAACAAAATCAAGGTGTTCCTATTCTCTCTCTCTCCCTTCTAAATAAAGCCATATGATTTCCTTTACTGAGTAAAATTTTTAGAAGAGGTCCTTAAAAAGTGTACATGATTTCCATTTTGAAATAGGTACATTAGTTTCCAAATCCAACAGGCGCTCTTTCAGCAGGATGTTCCATAGCACTGTGGTTTAACCCCAGCTGGCATCTAAGCACCACACAGATGCTTACTCACTCCTGCCCCAGTGGAACGAGGGAGAGATTTGGAAAAGTAAAAGTAAAAAAACCTCATGGATTGAGATAAAGACAATTTAATAAGTAAATCCAAAGCAACACACATAAGCAAAACAAAACAAGGAATTAATTCACTACTTCCATTGACAGGCAGGTGTTCAGCCATCCCAGGAAAGCAGGGCTCCATCACATGTGATGGTTACTGGGGAAGACAAACACCATCACTCCCTGTCCTTCTTCTTCCTCCAGCTTTATATGCTATGAAGTCACATGGCATGGAACATCTCTTTGGCCAGTTGAAGTCAGCTGTCCTGGCTGTGTCTCCTCCCAGCTCCTTGTTTGTCCTTAGTCTACTCACTGGTGGGATGGTGTGAGGAGTAGAAAATGCTTTGACTCTGTGTAAGCAGTGCTCAGCAATAAGGAAAACATCTGTGTATTACCAACATTGTTTCCATCACAGGTACAAAACACAGCCCCATACAAGCTACCGCTTAACTCTATCCCAGCAAAAATCAGCACATACAGGTAAGGGGCTGCTACAGATGGGGGCTTCTTCTCCAGGCTGGGAAAGCATACATCTGTCTGAAGAACAGACACCCTCGCTGCAGACTCTGCGGTGCTTTTCTTCATATTACTTTTACAAATAGTCTGTTCTTTGAAGGAATTTTTAAGGCCCTGAACTAAGCTGACCCTTAGTGAAGAAATGTGTAGTGGCTTTTAATTGAAAGCTTTATGTCTGAGGCAATGATGGAAAGAGAAAGTGAATGCAGCTTGAAAGGAGGACATTGTTTCCTGAATTTAAGCCCTGGAGCATTATTGCTGTGGTTTTAAGGACAACTGGACCTCAAAAATTGCAGCTCTGGGTGCTGCTTTAGGCATGTTCATGTAACCTGGGGGGGTGGGGGTGTGTGTGTGCCACATGTGTCTGTCACATGTGAGAAGCTGCACCCTGGAAACATAGCATAACAAAGACACCCAGGTCATAGCCCTGGAGCTCTTTTGGTTTTTGCATTCTGGTTTGATATTGATCAGGGATGGGAAAAATGGATGGAGAGAATACAGCTGTGTATACCTGCTTCACAGATCACACATTCATTATAGAAATGTACTTTGTTTCTGTTACTCATTTAGAAGTCTGTGAAGGCCAGAATTGTTTGGGGGAGCTTCTTTGTTTCTTCTAGGAAACAAAAATTGGGATAAAAGATAATTTGAACTGTGTATTGAGTGGTAAGAGCCCTTCAGACCACAGAAGGGCTGTTCCCTACTGTAGACCCACAGAGGCAGCACAAGAATGGGATGAGACTATTGACTATCCTGTTTTCAGACTTCAGCATTTAGCTCAATCCTACAGATTTAGAGCTGTCTGGGAGGATTAACAAGGGCCAATGTATTGATGGATTGCATCTGACACACTGCAAAGGAGATTACTTGTAGTCCTTTCTCACAGTAATGATCCTACAAGGTACTGCAGGGTCCATGGAAGCAGCAGGAAGCCAGAATTCTAAGAAAGATAAATTTCCTTTTCATTCACTGGATCACAAAAATCTCATCACCACTCATACCAAGATGTTGCAATGCTGGAGTGCTGACGTACAGGACCAAAAGTTGAATTGTAAAACCATTCTGATACTTTATTCAATAATGATCAGGGGGGGAACAAAAAAAGGCTATAAAGAAAAAAGCAAGCCTAAAAGAAAAAAAAAAGAGCAAGAGAGGCCTGGAAGAAGACTGGTAATCAAACAAACAACTTAGGGGACTGGGCTGGAAGGCGATGGACTCTTCAGATAAGTCTAGGCCAACAGAACTTAAGTATGTGCTTTATTGTACTGACACTTGATTCAGCTGAGTTCATCTAGGGGACTTGCAAGCTAGTATACTTTGCTGGACAAGGACTGTATTTTTATGTGACTTAAAAAGCAACATAGTTTTTATTCAAATTGGTGCACAGCCACTGTTTTGCATGGAAAATGATTGCTTAACAATCCTGAAATGTCTATTAAATCACTGAGATATTTTTGTTAAATTTCTGCACCTTTTTCGTTATTTTTTCTGAGCCAGATAAATTATTTTTAAATATTGTGCTTCTTTTACATCACTTGTTTTGGTTTTAATGTGCTAAAGAAGTCACATTTAGTCTAACACAGAGACCATTCGTTATACATTTACGCAGTAAAAAAGATGCACAACAGCAAATGATGTTTTAATGACAAAATATTAAAATAATGTTGATTTTGGCATAGTCCCCCCACAATGAACAAAATACAATGTTACAAAATATCCTCAAACCCGGTCATGCATATGCTGCTTTGTATTTAATATATGAATAGATGAAGTACTTGTTAGATCAAATATATGTACCAAACTGAGGATAAATAAATAATGCTGAATATACTAAGGACTGGAAGAGAACTAAGGAGACTTGAGGGCTAAGGAGAATCTCCATCCTTTATTAGATGAACGCTGTAACATGGTGACAGAGGATGAGGAGAAGGCTGAGGTACTTAATGCCTTCTTTGCTTCAGTCTTTAATACTAGAATCGGTTGTTCCCTGAGTACTCAGACCCCTGAGCTAGTAAATAGGGGCAGGGAGCCAAATGAAGCCCCCATAATCCTAAGGGAGATGGTGGGGGACCTGCTTCAACATCTAGACATACACAAATCTATGGAGACAGATGGGATCCACCCTTGGATCCTGAGGTAGCTGGCAAATGTGCTCACCAAGCCACTGACTGCACCCTCAATAAGTTTGCCAATGATAACAATTTAGGTAGGAGTTTTGACCTGCTTGCGGGTAGAAAGGCTTTGCGGAGGGATCTGAATAGGCTGGGTCAATGAGCCAAGGCCAAGGGGATGCAGTTCAACAAGACCAAGTCCCCATTCCTGCACTTGCGTCACAACCCCATGCAGCTCTAGAAGTTTGGGGAAGAATGGCTGGAGAGCTGCCTGGCAGAAAAGAACCTGGAGTGGGTAGACTGTCAGCTGAACATGAGCCAGCAGTGTGCCCAAGTGGCCAAGAAGGCCAAAAAATCCTGGCCTGTATCAGGAACAGCGTGGTGAGTTGGATTAGGGAAGTGATTGTCCCCCTGTACTTGGCACTAATGAGGCCCCACCTCGAGCACTTTGTCCAGTTTTGGGCCCCTCACTACAAGAAAGACATTGAGGTGCTGCAGTGGGTCCAGAGAAGGACAACAAAGCTGGTGAGGGGTCTGGAGAGTAAGTCTTATGAGGAGACGCTGAAGGAGCTGGGATTGTTCAGCCTGGAGAAAAGGAGGCTGAGGGGAGACCTTATCGCTCTCTACAGCTACCTGAAAGGAGGTTATAGAGAGATGGGGGTTGGTCTCTTCCTGCAAGTCGCAGGCGATAGGACAAGAGGAAATGGCCTCAGGTTGTGCCAGGGGAGGTTCAGGTTGGATATTAGGAAATTTTTTTACACTGAAAGCATTATTAAGCTTTGGAACAGGCTGCCCAGGGAAGTGGTTGAGTCACCATCCCTGGAGGTACTTAAAAGATGGGTAGATATAGTGCTTAACGATGTGGTTTAGTGATGCTTTTTGTCAGAGTTAGGTTGATGGCTGGACTAGATGATCTGAAAGGTCCCTTTCAACCCAGGCAATTCTATGATTCTGTGATTCTATTATATGATAATATACCACCCTCTACAGAGACAGAAAAGCAAATGAGAAATTTTAAAGGTGCAAAGCTTCAGGAGAAGCTTGTTAGACTTTTCCTGACTGAAGGGAATGATTTGGGTGTAGACACTGCCAAAACTATAGGCAGAATGAGCGAAATCCAGGGTGAATCAGTAAAATAAGAAAACAACAGCCAAAAGAAAATGTTAAATGTTAGGATGATTTTGAAAAGATTCTGTGCCCCCATACCCATCTCTTGGGATAACAACTGGTCTCTACAGCAGTTCTTCTGATATCTTTATTGGCAAAGTCACTCATTTTCTGCCTTACACACACTGTAAGTAAAAGTGAAAAAAAAGGAGGTCATCTTTTGGCTTCTGGCACCACTTTCCTGAATGGCATCTTTAGTCTAGTGAAAGTTCTGGCAGCATAGCAGAACCGCTGGGGAGCACAACTGGTTCCACATTTCTCCCTGGAAGCAAATCTTTGTTGTGGGAACTTGGGCTAGGACACTGAGTTTTGTCATCCCAGAAGGCTGAGCAAAAATAAGGCATTCATCCCAACTGCCTTACTCAGGCTTGAAAACAGCTGGTGTCCTAAAATATAAGCCTGTGTCATTCCCATGAACTCTCTTCCAAGAAAATGGACTGCCATTCCTGAATTAGAGCCAGCATCAGAAGCTCTAGTGATTTACACTTCTGTCAGTCCTCTCATTGAGAAGTAATGTTCATAGACTGTTGCATTAGCTGATTTACCTCTTTCAGGCCAAACACTGAATTTTTAGAACAAAGCTTCTATTGACTGCCAGGTAGATTTTGGCTGATATTGGTACTGTGTGCTGGGTCCTTCAACATCTATTCAGAACACTACAGGAGGATAGATTCATATGACTCAACCTGTAGGTCATTTGTCCACCACTTACACACAGCTCTGGCTGCATTGTGGTGTGTCAGCTGCTCAAGATCAACAGTGTCCACTGTTTCTGTCAAGGGGAAACCAGTACAGGATATATGTGAAACTGCAAAGTGAGTATGGGTAGAGATTATAAAGTTACCTGTGCTGAACTAAATCAAACTGAAACATCTCTTCTTGTGGATATACCACCTTCTCAGGTCTAGGAATGGCATGCATAAAACCAGTGCTCCCGTAACCTTTGACATCAGGGAATAATAGACTGAATGAAATTATTGTAGAATGCACACAGAGAACTCAAAATTGTTTTTAAAGTATCTTTTTGCTGAGGTAAAAAAAAAAAAGCACGCAAGGAATGAAATGTCTGGGCTTGGAAGATAGGAACAATTGAAGCTGACCTTAGAGGAGAGCAGCACTCTGCTGCTGGTCATCACCCACACCGGCTCTCCACCATTCATCAAAGGAAGGGTGAATGTCTTCATTAATGTGACTTTAGGTCTTCAATTGCATATGGTCACACCAGTTGTAAAGAAGAATACAACTGGTCTTTCTGCTACATCTTTCTGCTAGGGAAAGTAAAATTTAAAGGGAATGCTTATCCTCTCTTACTAATATTCCCCAAAGGCACTGTTGTAAAAATGGTAGGAAAAGTTCAGATTTTAGGAAAATCTGGATATTCACTTAATACTTTCTTGCACTTGGATTTTTCCTCCTTGGGTGTATGGTGGGTGGAAAAGTTACAATGATCTCTAATACAGTGCTCAGATGTAAAACATCAGTCATGCTGCTCACCATTGTAATTGGAGCAAATGGAGAACTTACATCAGTATCTACCCATTCTGAACTGTAGGACACAAAGGGCAAAACAACACAGGTACATAATGTAGACACAGATTTAAAAGAGTAAAAAAACGTTGTTGTCACCCTTCTCCCTGTTAAGACCAGGCACTTTCTGTGATTCTTAATGGTCCCACTAACCCTCATGTCCATGCCCGTCACAACTGGGAGTTCTCTGCACAGTGAATGCCTACCACAGCTTTGAAAAGAGTCAGGCTAACAGAAAAGTAGAGGCTCATCACTCTGCAAAGGAGATAGACACTATCTAAGAAAGTAGCTTATGTAAAGGACATTTCTTACAGGCATCTTTGCTGTCATCATTAATATCACCGGACCGGACTGACAACAGCTCAAGGCAAGTGTAGGCAGAAGACAAACAATGCCTCTGCCTCAAAGCACATTAGTTAATAAAGCTTTTGTTACACCTTGATTCATTGTCTAGTTGGGAGTCAAGACTAGTTATTAAACATTTCAGAGAGAGAAAGGATTGCTATGACAACAAAGTATGAATAATTCATCTCAAGGGGAGAGGGGACAAGCAATAATAGAACCATTGCTAAAATTCCTCTTAAAGGATTCGTGTGCATCAAAAGCAATAATAAAAAGGAAGAGTTCCAATCTATGCTATCTTGCTAACTGCAGCTTAAAAACATCTGTCATCGTTGGTGGCTTACATGATATGAGATAGAGTACAAAATCTGCAGCTTCTTAGTTCTTATAAATAGGGAGTGAGGCACAAGAGAACTTGATGATCTTTATGGCCCCTTCCAACCCCAACCATTCTATGATTCTATGATCTCTGAACATTGAAGTTTTGGGTGTCTGAACTCAGTAAAGATTTAGGGGTTTTTTCTATCATAAATGTTGAGACATGGAAGTCAGTGACATGACCAAAAATACAGTGAAATACTATAAGGCTGTGCTCTTTATATTGAGAACTGTTTCTCTTGGAAGTTTCTAGTCTCTCCCAGAAGAATATAAAGAAAGTGGGGAAAAATGTAATTTTAATACAAGAATGAAAGCGGGCCCATAATCTCCACCACTTCATTGTATATATCATTCCAATCTCTTACCAAGAAGGGTTTTGCCTTGCATTTTGCTTGATTCTCTTTAACACTCAGCATGTTCACTTTTAACAAAACATGGCAAATTTTACTAAACTTATTTATTTGTTAAAAGTTATTTTACCTTTTCTTTCAATTGAAGATAGCAATCCATAAAGGAATTAAATACTGACCTCCCCAAAAGCTACCCTAGATTAATCTATCAAAGCAAGCAACATAAACAGCAGCAATAGAAGGTTTTCTGGCCTGCTTTTCCCCCTCTGGACCTGAAGGAGCAGCTATTTTGAATAGTCAGTTCAGACTTTTGTCTCTCTTCTGGCACCACAGAGAGGTGTGTAACCTGTTTTTAGTACACACGAGGAGACCTGGATGAGATCAGGATGGTGTAAAAAACATTTTGACTGTAAAAGGAGGGAGAGGTGATCTGCTGTGGATGACATAAAAGGGATTGGCAAAACAAACAAACAAACAAAAAAAAAATACTTGGGATTTTTTTTCTAGTAGAAACTAGCTCAGAAATATTAAACTATAAGCCTCCTCCATGCCTCTGACTAAATAAACAAATAAATAATTTAAAATAGAACATTACAGATTGGAAACTTTAAAATTGCATTTGAAAACTTAAAGTGGATTTGAGTGATAACACAAATGGGTGATAAATTTAATAAAGTTTGATATCTCGTAATGTTTTGAGAAAATTAATCAAGGCAGACATGCTCCTGCAGTATAAAAACCAGTTATTGTGGCTGCATTGCTGTGATATTATACTCAATAAAAATGTCTTTAGGTTTTTTTAGGGTGTGAATTAAGCACACACTTCTAGCAGATAAACTGATGAGAAAGAAGGTCGAGCTTCTTTATTTGCTGAATGATCCAGGAACGAGAATAGTTCTACACAATGCGCCTGAAAAAACAACTTTGCAGACAATCTTTAAGTTCATATTCATGATTCCTAATAGATTGGTTCCTTTTTTTTTTCCCAGTGTGAACTTTTATAGACGCTTTCAAAGAAGTTCTCATTGAAAATACTAATTTTTAAAAGTCAGATGTGGATGTACTGCAGCAATGAATTCTAGAAGTAAGTTATATTTTGCTTACTTTAACATGGCTTTTTTGTGTGCTTTGTGTTCACCACATTTTCCCTTCAGTCTTTTTCCCCTTTTATTTTGAAACAATTTAAAAAACCCCACTCCTTCTCCTTTAACTTTTTCCCATATTAATTGCTTCTTGCCTTCTTCCTTGCACAACAGCTTTCATATGCTCTCTAATGACAAATTAATTAGCTGAAGTAAGGTTTCACTGTAAAAATGAGTGAAGATGAGCTAATTGGTCTTTTCCATTTGCAAGGCAAAACTCTGAGACTGGGAGTCAGCTGATGCTGGAGTGTCTGACTGTGCCTGCAGCCAAAACAGGGGTGTGAAGTAAAGTATATCACATTGTGAGGAGGGGACGTAACATGTTTACCTGGCCAGAGAATTTAGCTCCATTAGGCTGTGGGGTTCGTGAGATCTAATTTGAGGAATAGGAGACTCAGGCATTGTTTGCCTACAAGATCAGTGTCTGTGATGTAATTTCTTTACTCTTGTGGGGCCTCAGAAAAAGGTAAGATGTTATTACAGAAAGCAGGTGCTTTTTTGCAGCAGCCAATGGAAGACAGGAGTCCCAACTGTGCATGGACTGAGTCACTGTGTGGTATCCCCCAGGATGGAGTTGTAAATTACAATTAGGTAATCCATGTACTTCAATAGCTGAACTTGGTTAGGCAGATTTTACAAGTATTAGCAAAAGTATGAAACAGGATCTCCTTTTTTATATTGCTTTACCTATATAGTCTCAATGAGGGATGCCTTGCCCTATTACAATCACCTTCCAGAGTCCAGCATTCCTGGATCTTCAAAATGCCTGTTACTTCTATAGGTACCTCCATAATTTCTATCTGTTGGGAACAGAAATGCAAGTGTCAAAATATCAGTAAGAAAGCTCACTCTGGGGCTCTTCCTAAGCACGAGGAATGTGCAGAACTTCCCAATTTCGATAAACTGTGATGCAAAACAACTTGATTGCAAAATGACCAAAAAAATGTAAATGTGAAATAGCTCAAGTCATGCTGACCTAATGATATTTCCAACCCAGTCTTCTTGACAGAATATTTAGATAGTACAGAGCAGCATTTGAAAGTCACCTGTGAATTTGAAGCCAATATCAAATCTGCCTGGTTTATTCATCATTGCTCTGGAAGTGCTGTTGATCTATAGGTTTATTATTTTTTATGGGTAAAAATCAGAAAAAAACCTGTGTCAATTCCCATTTTGCTGTGTTAACTCCAAATGATGTCAGTCAACATTGCCAGTAATGCCATGTAATATTGTAGAAGCCTTCTAAAATGCCCTCTGAAACCTGTACTCTGAGTAACACAATAATGAAAGAAGTCTCATCTGTCTCTTCTTTTCCTTTGTATACCTCTAAATACAGAGGAATTCTGCTGCCTCTTGTGAAGTAGATGACGTTGGTTTTATTGCAAATGTGGAATGTTACAGTCACTTGCAGACCATGATTCGGTTCACTTTGTTTTTCTCTCTTCTTGGAGAGTTTGGCCAAGTTTGTAAAAAATAAATACCAAAATTAGGCTTAAGTTTGTATAGATCTGAATACCCAGAAGCTTCAATTAAAGTCAATTAGAGTAAGAGCACTCTTCACTTGTTCATCACTCAGTATTTGGGTCAGGTCTACATAGGAATGCAGGTCTACACGTGTATGTATGTATTTATTTATCTATCTATCTTAAGTGTCATTTGGAGTTCTTATTTCTGTTCACTGGTTGTTGGAATTCTTTTGCCTCAGAAGTTAGTAAGCTGCAACTGAAGTTGCAGAAAAAAAAGTTTTTCTAACTATGAAGAAGAAAACAACAAAATCAAAATAAGTATAAGCCCTGTTAAATGGGTGGTAGAAAATCAGAAGAGTTGTACAGTTCATGAATGTAATTAAAACAGGGAATGAGAGCTCACAATGTGAGAACAAGTGGAGCTCTGGTTCAGTCCTACAGGGAGCTGAGATGCTCCCCATGTAGTGACTGCTCTCAGTACTCTGCATAAGGGACTCAGCCTTGTGCAGAATGGGTACCTCAGGCTTGTTTTGTGGCTGGAGATCCAAGGATAGCATAGTAGTTATATGTGAGGAATCAAAACAGCCACACTGGGCTGAAATGTGGTAAGCAACCTAATAATGGGAGGCAGAAACAATTTAGAGTTCAATTTATTAAAACAAACAAACAAAATTTAAAAAAAAGAGCTGTATTTGATTAGAAGAACTTGCCAATTCCATAAAAATGCATGAAAGCTACTAATGCTTGGAAGATAATTTTTTTTACCTCTGTTACACAAACAGCAAAATAGAAAGCAATGAGCTCATTAAAAGGGCAAATCTGTATTAAATTTTATAAAGGTGTGCCTGACAGAAAAAACAAATGGACCAGGAAACACTTTCCCCAAATATAATGAATCAAGATTACCTTGAGCTCTGGGTGCTGGGTCACACAGCTAACACAGCTATGAGCAGCCATGGACTAAAAGCTCAGGTCAGCTGCCAGAACACACATGCTCCATGTGCCAACACGGTCTTCACCACCTCATCCTTTGAAACAAATTCAAGGTCAAAAAGAGTAAAAGGCACAGCAATATTACACACCCAGAACAGACAGAAATGCTCACAGGACTTGTCCTAATTCCTCAAAATAACGGAGAATTTATTCTGTGAAATTCCCAAATAAATTCCCAAACCTCTTGTTTTGTGGAGTCAGGCAACTGCAGAGATAAGGTCTCTGAGTCAGAGAGGGGGAGGAGCAACTCAGAGCAAACCTACAGCAGTTGTTAATAAGCTTGTCTGCTGTAAATTGTAAGAAGCAGAACTGGAAGAAAAGCAAAATGTTTTTCAAAGTCATGCACTGACCAGAGAGGACCATAAGCAAATACACTTCCCAAAAATTGATTAATGAGTGCTCAGTGAATGTTAGGATCAGGTTTTTTTCTGTGAATATCTGTTCAAATTTGTGTATGGTTTCAAATTTAATGGTTCTCTTTGCAAGCCGTTTGTGTCTACCTTTCACAATCATTTGAGTGCTTGAGGTTTTCTGCTACTGTGTAAGGCAAATGTCAAGCTGAAGTGCACAAACATTTACCAAGAGAATATTTCACGTAGTGTAAAATTTCCTATTTAGATTTGTGCTGGGATGAAGAATTACGTAAATCATCCAGAAACAAAAAGGTTGAGTTGTGTAGCAAAGCATCAGAGCATGAACTGTGAATGGGGAATCAGTGGAACAAGCTCTTTGCAAGTGATCTGTAAGACCAGGGACAAATTTGCTGATGGCATTCCCATATAATTTGTAACTACTAAGCTTGAGATTTTTATAGTCTGGGTGAGGACAGTTTCCCAGAGAAAAGAATGCACGTATGTGCTTGGAAATATTTCCATTTATCTATTTAATTGTTCATGTCTGCAAATGTACAGGATGGTATCCTACTAAAATGTCCTAATGAAACAGGTTTTCTCCATCCTTGGAGATATTCAAAACCTGACTGGACATGGTCCTGGGCAACCTGCTGTGGCTGACCACCTTTGAGCAGGCATGTCAGGCTTGATAACTTTCAATATCAGCACTGTAATCTGCTCTTCTGTTCCTCCGTTTATTCCCATGTTTAACTTCATCGTGACAGATGTTGATGAAGATCTGTGCATCTTAAATGAAATCTGGTGGAGCCATTGCACTATTACACCAGAGAAGAATTGTTGGCGTGAATGGAAACCCCTGGGAATAAAGCCTGTGGTAACAGATCCAGCATTGTCCATCTTTTTTGGTAGCTCCAGCTGTGAGATTGACAGCATATGCTGCCATTTTGAACCGAACATGCTTTATTTTCACAATGGACAGGTGCAACAATAGTGACCCAGCATGGATGGTAGTGGTGGACCACCACTAGTTTTGTACCTCACATCCACTTGCTGGGAAAAGAGGACAATAAGAGATTTAGCAGACTCTCTTTAGTTGAAATCTGTGTAATGCCCAAATGAGACTGAATTCTTACTATACCATACAATCACTTGAAATACATTTCACTTCAGGATACACAGCTCAACCCAATCTTTCTAGTAATTTTTTATAGGCACAAGCTGTGTTCTTGCTGTTTTTTTCCAGAAATCTCCTAAGTCATTTTGCTGTTTGTGCTCTCAAAAAAAGCCATGTCCAGAAAGGGGAAATCAGACCAAATGGTGGATTAGTCTTTTTTAAAAAGCACATTCATCATGGCCACTCTAGTTCATTTTTAAATTGTGTTGCCATGTCATGCTTAACAGAGCATGCTGCAAGCTAATTAAGGAATACAAAAGAGCTACTTGAGTTAGTTGATCCTCAAAAAAAAATAAAAAATAAAAGGCAAGATATTTAAAGGAGGGAAAGAAAAAGAATTAGCTTTCTAATATCTTTCTTGCATTATGCTATGTGCATCTATCAACAGATGAGAAAGGCAACTTAAATCTCAGCAAGTAGAAGCAAAGACATAGATGTCCAACTGTGATTTTAATTCAGTGTATAAATATCTAAGGCAGAAAAAAGAGAACTCTAGAGGTAATTTAGAGGTACCTAGGTATTGGTAATGTATTCAACAGTTAGCGTTGTAGCAAATTATTAGAAAGTAAACCAAAGGAAAGTCAATAAGGAGAAGCAAAGCTATTTTGTTTATACCAAACCATAGTAGCAGCATTCATGATCTGATCGGGATCTGTTTTCCAAGTAAGGCTGTTATGACTGGAATGTGAAACTTCATTAAATGCTGTGTGATTTATATAGGTCTGACAAAGGCCTTGATGAACTAAGCATATAGGAGGAGAAGAATGGGAACAGTGACCGATGTGAGTACCGCTTTCCTCTTCCTTCCCAACGAGAAGTTTTGTGGCTTCATTTTTTGTACTGGTGGGATTCAGATTCTGTGTTAGGTGCTAGTAACAAAAAAACACAAGAAACCATGGAGTTATAGTATTACTCTGCTAAAGATTGCATCTTCTCAATGTATAATTAAATTTACTTCATTTTTGAGTGCCTCTGGTAAACAACTCACTGGATGTTAAAAGCACTATGAAAGGAAGAATATTAAAAAAGTACCATTATGATCAATATCTCTTCTAGTAAAAAACCTGGATCCAGAGTCTGAGGATCTCAGGCAGCCCTTGGTACCAGACACCAGGTAGAGATTGAATTTCTAACTTATCTGCTGCAATGGATTCTGGGTCATCACTACTCAAACTTTTAAGATACCTTGATTAAGAAATGTGGTATAAAACCAAAGACAGCTTTTCTCTACTAAGATATCATGAGATTTGCAAGGTGAAAGGAGGTGTATAATTTAGTTCTCAGTATAGACAGCTTGGTGGAAATTCGGGACAATGAATATAGTCAGGTTATGCTAAAACTCCTCTGTATCTCCACAGAGCAGTTAGGACATGTATATCAGAAAGTTCTTTAGACATAAAAGAAGTTTGTAAGGTGAGAACTTTGATATTAGGGGGATTTAGTGACCTGGCTGTTGTCCATGATAGTATGAACACTCTAAAGATGGGAGTACATTTCTGTAGTTATTTAAAGGATTGCTTCCTTCTGCCATTTGCTTTAATTTCAGTCTACAAAATCAAAGGCCATTCTGGAGATATTAATGGGCATTTATCTGAGCAAGCAGCTTAGAAGATGAGATTAACTACTTAAAAGTCAATAACTGAGAAAAACAATGGAGAGTCTGGGGGGGAGGAGGGATATATATATATATTTTTTTACTTCAAAGAATATAAAAATCTTTTAATATGGTTAAAAAGAGTGCCCACACCAGAGAAGCAGGAAAAAAATAATGCACCGAGAACCAGCTCTGTTTCAATGGAAAGAACTGACGAGAGCCACAGTTTCCCATTTCTAAAACAGGAAATTATGTGAAGATTAATAGTACCTTCCAAGTTGATCTTCAACAAAGCTCCCAACAAGCTGGCAGCTATTCTTAGCTTGTGTCTTGGTTACATGATTGTCAACGAGTGTGCAAAGAGGCAAAGTTCCTAGTGATGGGCACCACTCTCTCCATAGGCGTAGTTTAGTGAGAACCTTATAGAGATGAAACATCCAAGTGAGCAAGATACCAAGCTGCCCTGACACAGACCCAATCTCCATTGATGTTAGACATTCTAAGGATCCATCCAGCCTCTTCCATGGAAAACTATAGAAAAGAGTATCTTCATAGTCCTGAATGAGGTGCCAGCAAAACTTCATAATAATGGCTAAGTCTTGTCTGTGTTTCTTACCTGTGAAGTATTTCTAATTTAATTTCGAACTCCTGTAACTGAATGACCTAAGCTGGAAATAGTCTTCTAATTTGTGCATAACCATTTATAATTATATCCAGTTTGTTTTGTACACGTGTATATGGTAGTGGTCATTACGAAATCATCATGTCCCCATCCTTGCCACCCAGTGATGTTAGAAATAACACAGCAATTCTGTGCAGTATAAGTAGTAGGCTGTTGCAGGTTAGTATATAAATGTCACTTTTTGAAATGGTAGCTACTATAGGGCATCTGTGCAAGTGTAGGCATGCAAGCATACATGCGAATATTCATGTAGTCATGATAACCACAGAGCTTTCCCTATAAGAATCAAGCTGGAAAAGTATAGGTGCAAGAGGGTCCTGCTTCTGCTCAGAGTTCCAGGTCTGATGAGCTATGAGAACTATGCTTATGGTACACAAATTGCCCTTCTGAGGGAAAGGAAATAATGGAAGTTAGCAAAACCCACATTCCAAGTTTGAATCAAATTTTTACCGGCTGACAGCACCATTTGGTCTCTGCCTACAAGGACATCTGCAGTAGACATCCAATAATTTTGGTGTATTTTCTTACCTACTGATTGCAGTTATAGCATTAGAAACAATTTGCACAGCTGGAGGGAGGGAACACCTTGAAATTCAAAAAGCATAATTTGTTTAGAGACAGACACATGTGAAAGGAGCCTTGTGTTAAGTTTTAACTAACTCGTAAGGTTTCGAGCAGATCATGGCAGTGAAAATGCAATGAATGACAAATGCTTAGGGCCAGTCACTGTGAGAGCTCTCCAATGAGTTCATTCAAGAACCTACTTAAAAATTTATGGCACAATTAAAAAGAATATATCCCTACAACTGCAACAAAACCCCAGCCTTCAAAATAGCTCTGGGGAGGTTCAGAATTCAAGAAGGAAGTAAAAAATATTTTAACATAGACCTTGTTGTAGAACATCTGCGCTATACCTTTTTGAGAGACTTTTTGTGAAACTGATTGGAAAAAGATAGCTAGAGATAAATGAGGAATATTTGTTCGGGGAAAATGAAGAGAAGAAAAGCAAATGCTGACATTTTTCTCGGCAAAAAGGAAGATTTCAAGGTGACTTAGAGAAAATTTCAAAATGATAAAGGACCTGGTTAAAGCTGAAAAAGATAAATAATATATACCAATGAGGAGTTCAAAACACAGCTTTATAATGGCCTCTGCATGGTTTTTATGTTATTTGGGCTTCAGCCAGGGAAATGTAGGGTGGCTTGATAGCAGGAGTGCCTATCAGTAAT
This sequence comes from Nycticryphes semicollaris, assembly GCA_013400055.1. Lineage (NCBI taxonomy): Eukaryota > Metazoa > Chordata > Aves > Charadriiformes > Rostratulidae > Nycticryphes > Nycticryphes semicollaris. Next base: position 280,214 of record VXBJ01003154.1, on the reverse strand, counting down.
TAATTTCTAGGTTTAAAGGTGCAACCTACCCAGAAAAACCTTTGCTGTTTCTAATGAAAACAGTTGTAGCTTGGAACACAGATGAAGGAAGAAAGGTTTTTATTTATTTATTTAAATGATGGCTTTGGACAGAGAAATTAAACACAGTAGGTAGAAAGATCCTGCACAGATGTGAATTGATCTTGTGTGTGTCTGTGCTGACTGAGAAATGGGCAAACTAGCTGGGATTAAATAGAAAAAAGTACCTCTCCAGTTCATGGGAAAACTAAAAATATTCTTTTATTTGAGAGTCTAAAATATTTTTCACTTTGGTACAATTTTGCACTTTTGTCTTCTAGCCAAAGACAAAACTTTTCAGTACTGAAAATATGCATTTATTTTTACCAGGTAATTTTCTTGAAGCAGTTTTTAGACAGAACCAGGAAAATCCAAAATCTCTTGAGGTAACTTTTTCATTGGGAAACTGCAAACCTGTGGGATACTGGTACACTGGTACATTGCTATAGTAGCTTCTGGCTGCTTTACACAGATTTAAAAAAATATTACCTTTATTTACGTTACTTGGCTAAAAGGAGAATAAAGTCAATTTCTCCAAACATCCAGTTTAAAATATGAAACTCTAGCCTTGACAGATGGAAGTCACTCTATATCAGAGGGGAATTCCCATCTGCATTGGTTTAAGGAAGGCTGGAGAAAATTGGAGCAGGTATAAGGAGCAAATTTTCTGGGTAAATTCTTTAGGTATGTTTATGCTGCAAATGAAAGCCTGTCTGTGGTCTCTACCAACACCTTTGTAAAGACAGTAGTAAAGATAAAGGACTTTGTTACCACTCTGGCTGTTACCTAAAACTTTGTGGGAAGAGGGTTCTTCCTTACTTGTTAGCAGGAGGTGACATGTATGACACCACCCTTGATGACAGCTATCCTCATCTGTCCTCAAGACGTGCTACAGACCTCCTTAAATTTACTTTCCAGATATGTCCATGGGCTCAGTGGGGACCACAAAAAATGTGTCTGTATTACCAAATCTTGTGACTCAATAGAAGAGGGTTCAGAAAGATAAATAGCTGATGCTGTGACCTCTGCACAACACACATTTTCAGAGATGTGGCAAGGGGGGAGGATCATTTTGTGGTAGCTGTAGTCTGGTCCAATGAACTGAATGCTGATCAGCAGCTGGAGCACATTTTATGAGTTCCTGGAACACGTCTCCTGATTTAGTTTCCACTTCAGGGGATTCAGTTTGTGCACACCAGGACAACTCTGTGATGTGAAGTCGAACACACTAAGTGGGGGTAGTCTGGAGTTTCACTTCAAACGTGCACTTTGCTCCAAAATAAAACACTAGTGTAGACACACCAGAAGTCACTGCAGCTTTAGAGTGTGCACTTTAGAGTCCTGTTTCTTAGAAACTCAAAGTCATTATACAGGATTTATAGTATTTTACACAGTGAGCAACAATTTGTCCGTAATGACTACAGACCTCTGAGAACAGGGTCCAGCATATAGCCCTAAGATAATTAACTGGGACTTCTGTGTAGTGCTGAGGACCATAAGGTGATCACTCAGCCTGATTTGGTGCCCTGAGATGTAGGAGGGAAAGGGTCCACATGGATGACATTTTAGTAGAGTAGGACAAAGTAGGCTTTAACTTGTACCTCTCCTGCTTTAATTAATAAACTCTGTAGGGATTATAACTACAAAGAGCGGTATGGGACAGAGCTTTTTGATAGGAATTCTCTGCTGTGCAGAGCTCTGTCCATTCAAACGTTAGCCAATAAAACACAGTAACTGAGTAGATCATAATTATCTCAAAAGTAGCTATAGCTAAGTTTTAGATTGCTTTTCTGTGCTATTGAAGTTGTGAGGTATCCACAGAGCACTTCTCCTCTTAAGCATTTCAACAGTGGATTGAGGATGGAGGGCTGCTAACTGCATTGCAGCAATCTGAGAAGCAGCTAAACAAACTTGGACTCAACAGTGCAGTAGCACTTTGTGTTCTAGGTAGAAGAGTTAAATGTAGAAAAAATGGCAGTATAGATTTGAAACTGCCATCCTTAAGCTGAAAAGCAAAGAAAAACTGAATCAAAATCTCACCTTTTTTGATTATGGTTGCATATGCCTTTTTTCACTAGAAAATGTTTGTTGCCTGGGGCTTGACTCCTCTTCCCACTACAAAACACTTGACCCTTCCTGAGCCCTATGAAGAATCAGGCCAAAGAGACCCGCCTGTAGCTGAAACTCCTGGTTTCTAGCTCTTGGCTCTGTAATAGTGACTGATCCCCTAAGAATTTCTGCTTCATCCCTACTTCCTAAGGCTTCCTGCTCAATTGTGATTTTGAGAATCTGAGCCATGGATGCTGGCAGAGCTATTTTTCTACTAGAAAGGTTCAAAATTCAACATTTTTTGTAGTTGTGTATTTGTAACTAAATAAAATTCTTTGTTGTTATTCAGGTTTTCTCTCAGCAAGACACTTGGGAACATAAGCTCTTTGCTGCAGATCCCCATATATAAATTCAGGTGGTCAAGCTCCCATGTTTCTTCCTCCCTTTGAAGGCAGTCACCACTCTTTACTACTGACCTTTTGAAGTGAGTAGCAAGGCAGGATTACATCTCATCTGTGTCCCCCATTTGTTTTTCTTATACCAACTGCACACTAATAATTGATGATTTTTCCACAGTTTTTTTCTGAAATATTTTACCATACAGAAAATACATACCTGCTGTACAATACCACTGAATTTGATCCCATTGAACTCTCCCTTCATCTCTTTACTCCTTAATGAAGATTCTCCAGAGTCAGGTGGACCTCCCTATTGCTGATTGCAGGGATTCCCCGTTGTTTTCTATTGATGACTCATTATCAGATTTGTTCAGTTTATGAGTAAAGGGATTATTTTTCCAAGTGGGAATTCAGCCTGGGCCCTTCAAGTCAAGCTGTGTTCCCTTCTGCTTCTTGCATTATCACCAGCAATAGAGAATCTACAGTCAGGGACTCAGCTGACAACTTTGTCACTGATGCATGAAGCAGTTTAGACTCTAGTTGCTCTTCCACAGCTGCAGTAGAGCTCCAGTACAGTATGAACTGAATCTGGAGCTCCTTTAATTATTTTTTTCCTGTCACTGAAACAAGCAGATGAGACAGGGCGACTATACAGAAACGAAAATATTGAAACTAAAGTACCTTTTTGAGTTTGATCTCTAAATGGTCACTCTTTATTCTCCTGCTTTGTGCCCTAAAAGGCATCTCCTGCATTATTCAGCACTGGTGAGGCTGCATCTCAGGTATTGGTTGGGGCCCTCACTACAAGACAGACATTGAGGTGCTGGAGCATGTCCAAAGAAGAGTAATGAAGCTGGTGAAGGAGAACAAATCTTAAGAAAAACAGGTGAGGGAACTGGGGTTGATTAGTCTGAAGAAAAGGAGGCTCAAAGGAGACCTTATCGCTCTCTACAACTGCCTGAAAGGAGGCTGTAGCAAGGTCAGGGTTGGCCTCTTCTCCCACATAACAGGTGATAGGACAAGAAGAAATCACCTCAAATTGCACCAGGGGAGGCTGAGATTGGATACTAGGAAAAATTTTCTCAAGGAAAGGGTTGTCAAGCATTGGAACAGGCTGCCCAGGGAAGTGATCGAGTCATGATCCCTAGAGGTAATTAAAAGACATAGATGTGGCACTTAGGGGACATGGTTTACTGGTAACTTGGCAGTGCTAGTTTAACAGTTGGACTCAATGATCTTAAAGGTCTTTTTGAACCTAAATGATTCTATGAGTCTATGACACTCATTCCTCTGCCTGCATACCAATCACTGCTCTCTCAAGGTTTCCAGAACTGCAGTAAAGATGCTTTCTTCAGTCAAAAAATATGAAATATGATCATTTCCACTGGTGCTTGATTTTGTTTGAGACTAATTTTGAGACAACTTTTCCTCTACCAAAGAAAAAAATATTGTGAGATATTTTCAAATTGATTTATTTCTTATTTAAATTTGGTGTCTTTTTTTTGCATGGTAAACTGGAAGATGAACTCTGTTTCATGAAGAAAGGTCAAAACCTTAGCTGCCAGAGATAATCAGTTATGCAGTTACTATGACTAAGACCAGCTTGAGAAAGAGTACTAAAATATCTAGGGGACCTGGAAGTTCATGTGGATGGGCATAAGATTTTTAGGTTTTTGTTTCTAAATCGCCACTCAGATGGGAATAGACTGGGAAGCTACCTGATGATTAAGGTGAAAGTACTTCTTGTTTTTTCATCTTAATCTTATTAAAAAATTATACATCACCAAAAAGAAAACTCTAAACCAACAAACCCTGCATCACAAAAGGTAGTGACTGACACACAAGGAGATGGTATACAGAAGAAGAGAAAGAACAGCACATTAGAACATAAACTACATTCTTTTTGTTAAGGTCAGAAGTGAAGGGGGTGGTTTTGGTCAGACAGTTTGGAAAAATTTGACTTATCTTAGAGTTGTGATCTCACTGTCCATGCAATTTTTTGTAAAATGAGAAATTAACAAAAATAATTCAGAAAGTGTTACAAAGGGAACATTTAAAATTACTGTGGACTGGAGTACAGGGGAAAAGGCAGTCCTGAACCTGGGAGAACCTTACCCCTTCTGGCTGCACTTTAATCAACAAGCCTTTGTAGTTCACTACTCTGCAGTGAGGGCACAACATAGAGGTTGTGGCACCACTCCTGGTACCACAGATTCAGTACCAAGGACTCTGGTGTACCTCTTGGTAAGGAGCATGTCAACATAAAGAATGTCTCTTTTCTGACCTGGCCTTAGCCAGAACAACACATTATTCACTCAGAATTTCTCAGAGTCATCATCTTTCATTCCATCTCTGGGGTCTATTTAGTGCTGTCTCACTTTTATTTCCTTTATGGAGTTCCAGATCTTTAACTCTGCATACCCGAGAAAATAAAAATTGCTTTTCTCTGTTCATTTCATCTGATGAAAATCTACTAGAGAAGTTGCTTGACTTTTCTTGGTTTCATAGAGGCACCTGATGTCTATGTGCTCTGAGAGTTGTACACATCCAGGGTCATTCACTGAATAGGATGTCATAGGGAAGAGGAAAAGGGGAGACAGCTTTTTATCACTGTCATTACAAGAATTTGAAGGAAAAAATATCAAGTAAAGAAAAGTGTGAGATAACAAATTGAAGAACTGTGAAGGCTAATGTAAAGGTAAATGCTGAGTGAGACCCTGTTCCCATTGTCAGAGGGATTGATGTGAACTCTTCTGGAAACATAGTTTGGGGAAAACACTGGAGTTACCTGAGAAATGGAACAATGTGCCTCTGGCTATCTTCAAGTGAAAGCACCATCTCCATACAGGGGTTTACAGAAAGTGTGCATGTGGGGTTAAGGTGCAAAAAGATAGGTGAGGTGATCTCTTTCCTTTAACGACAGAATATTCTAGGGGGATTAGGAAAAGGTTGACTTCCACTGGGATCACTAGGGAAAAAAGAAAAATCACCACGTTTATTTCTGGGCACTCCCTCCAAGGCTTTGCAAGTGACAGACCCAGTGAAAGCATCCATCTCCGCTCTGTGCTCAGTAAGCAGAAAATGAAACAGAAGAGTCAGTGTGACAGTGAGTGATTTCAAGCCACTTGTAAAGGCATGCATTCAACCTAAGGCCATCAGCTCAGGAGCCCTCACAACAATAGGGGTAGTTTTTAATAAAACCACAGCCACCAGAATCCAAAGGGATCTTGAACAAGACAAACAACAAACTCAAAGACTTCTAAAACGTATGCTGCTCATCAAGGTACAAAAGTTCCCCAAGGCACTTGGTCAGGATTTAAAGTTACTATGGGTATTCTTGCCTGTCCTTGTCTGGCTCCAGCCCACCTCAGCTCAAGAAATTCCTCCCAAAACACTGCAGCAGCAGCAGATATTTTTTTCCTTTCTCTTTTTGTCTTGGGAAATACAGATAAACTGCATAGATCCTTTCCCAGTGTCTGGGCTCCCTCAAACCATTTACTTAAGATTGGACAACGGAGAGTTACATATGTAAATACTGGGACTGATGCCATTTTTACCACATACTCTTGAACTAGTACTGCACTGCTCTAGGCAACTTATATATACAATTTGCCAGGGGATACTACTCAAAATTGCAGCACGATGGCTTACAAAATTTTGGCATCACGTTCTCTTCAACCTCTGAACGCTCAATGAAAAACACTGATTCAGCAAAACAGGACACTTTTCAGTGGGGTCCTGAATGCTTATGTAGAGATATAGACTCACTCCAACATTAGTAGGAATCCACTCTATAGGTTCTGAAATATAAGAAACTGTCATTAACATCCTAAACCAGAACACAGTATTCTACCTGCATCTTTCTGATGCCAAATAGTGTCTTCATCCAGCAGTCTGTAGTCAGCCTTTCTCTAAAACTCTTCTGGAGTTTTAACTAAACACAGGTAGGTGATTCAGCCTCTTACCTGGCATGTGGGACATCAAAGACAAAATCTATTGTGTGATCCTGTTTCTGGGCCAAGAGGTAGTTGATTTTTTGTATGAAGTGGAAAAGTTGTAATGAATCACAGAATTATACAATTATGGAATCATGAGAGCCATTGAGAATGGTCAAATCCTTAGTGTGGGAGTCAGAGCTTCGAGCTGGCATTCAAGATATGGGTTCAGAAAGCAGCTGTGCACAGGCCAGCTCAAAAGTTCACGATGGATATTGTGCGTCTCAGATGAAGATTGTAAACAGTGGCTGGTGGGATGATTTCTCCTGTCTTTCTATTACTGGGTATAGAACAAGTTCAAATGGTAAAATCTCAGCCTGTTTTGCAAAAAGGGATTCTTGCTTTCCAGCTGCTCTAATTTTTAGCTTTTCTTTGAGTGTATGTGTTAGGATATGCTTTTTGCTGCAGCAGAGATCAATAGCAAATGATACCTTTGAAGAGGGGGATTTGAGGGATTCTGTAAGAAATCAGAGAAAAAAGGGCTATACAAGCCATTGCATCCTTGATAGGGTGATCTCACATAATATTTAGTCCTTCCAAGCAGTGGCTAGTGTGTATATCACAAACCAGTGAATTATAAAGCAAATAGAATAATAAGAAAATAACTTAATTGGAGTTTCATGACCAATGTATTCTGAAGGCCCCCTCAAAAAATTGTTGAAAGGGAACGAGGAATGCAGTTTTCACCTTTGATAGCACAGTCTATATATTATGCAGGCAAAGCCTTCCAACAAGTCTTATTTTAAGCTGTAAACATGTACTGAGGAGAGATTTGCTTATCTGTGCATCCTTCCTTCAGGAAAGAATGCCAACAGGCTCTTTTTAACCTTCCAACCTTCTGAAGGACCCAGCTTCATGGCTGAGATACTGAAACATTATCTTGGCCAAGAAATCTTCCTGGACTTCCCTTCCCAATCAAAGACACAAAGAGAGAAAGCAGAACTGAGAAATGGTACTGACTTTATGCAGTTGTATGTAATATATCTACCGCCTTTTTGGAGAAACTCAAGCTCATCGAAACAGCAATACTTTCAGTAAGTCTTTTACGGATGGACTCTTCCCTTACAAACTTAGTATCTTTAGAATCTTTAAAAAGTAATTGATCATTTATCCCTGCCACAAGTTTCTAAAGCAGCCAAGGTGGACTTACTGTTCAGTTGCTTCTTTGTCCCCATTGACAGTAGGAGTAGCGCAGAAGAAGAATTAGGCAGGGCAGGATATTAGGAAACAGTATGAGAAAACCATGGAGAATCCTCTTTTAAAATGCAGAATCTATTGTGTTTTAGTCAGAAATTAAGGAAGTTTACTTGTTGCTCTCTTGTCTTCTCTACCATGGTTTCAAACTTAACTGTTTCTAACAAAGTTTCTTTTTTACTTTTTTTTTTTTTTATAGGAGTATGCTAGATAATGCATATTTTTGAAGAAATTAATCTTTGAAACAGCTAAATTAAGCAGGTAGGGAATATAATCAGAAAATATAATCAGAAAAGGCAGACCTTTTATTATATACAGTAATCATGTAATGTCGTCTGCAGTACAGAGGGATAAACACTGCAGGTCTGTGGCTTAATTTTCTGACCAGTGCATACATACAGTGCATGTGTGTGTGTGTGGAGAGAGAGATTCACAGGCTGTGGAAAAGTTTAGACTGGATTGCGTGACAATTAATTACTTGAAAAAAAGGTGCTTGTAAACTGTCTCAGTTTCTAATCCAGAATATAGCTGTATGGGATCACTGCCTTTAGCATTCCCTCATATTATGTGGAGGGTGCCCCATGTCCTGAAGAGTTGTGGAGTCTTGTGTAAGCTTTCTTCAAAAATTGCTGCATCCTTCAGCTCCAGTATATATCATGTATATAATTTTGGTAAAAGTTTTCTCTAGGAAGTTACTACCAAAGTTCTGATTTCTGGTCTGATTATCTTGACTAAATCATAAACATTGGCGTTACAATCAGGATCTTAATGCTTACCTTTTGTAAACATTCAGAAATGTATCTGCTTTGCAGTGAGGTTAAGCAAGAGTTCCTATGAAAACATGGTTTGGGTATTTTTTGTCATTTGTCTACTCTCCGTGCTATTACATTATACCAATTACGTTTTTTGAACATCTAAACCTAATGGGTCTATGTTTTAGCCTAATGCTACTCAGTTTGGCTGCTTAGACAGCAGCAGTGTGGTGTTATGTTACACTAAGGAGGACCTCACCTGCTACAACAAAGTGAGGGCAGCTTCTCAAAGTATTTAATAATGTTTAGCAACATGCCATAACAGCATACAAGCTGGAGTGAAGAAAACAGTACATAAGATCAAAACACAGGGGGAATTTATCTTGGTAGAATATCATTAGTTCACTAAATCGTGATTGAAGGTAAAGGGACCCAAGACAGTTGGTTGGCATTCAAGGGCTCCTTCTTCCAAGCTCAAGAAGAAAGGGAGCCAGGAGACCTGCATGGTTAAACAGGGAACTGCTGGGCAAACTCAAGTGGAAGAGGACAGTCTACAGATCATGGAAGGAGGGGCTGGCCACTAGGGAGAATTATAAGACTGTTGTCAGAGGATGTGGGGATGCAACTAGGAAAACTAAGGCCTCCTTAGAATTAAAGCTGGCATGAGGGGTCAAGGACAACAGAAAAGGCTTCTTCAAATACACTACAGATAAAACTGACACCAGGGGCAATATAGGCCCACAGATGAATGAGGTGGGTGCTCCGGTGACAGAAGATACAGAGAAGGCAGAGTTACTGAATCCCTTCTTTATCTCTTTCTATACTGCTAGAGGCTGCCCAGAGAAGCCCCATACCCCTCAGGCCCCAGAGGAAGTCAGGATAAAGGAGGAGTTTGCCTTGGTTGATGAGGATTGGGTTATGGACCAGTTGAGCAAGATAGACATCCATAAATCCATGGGTTCTGAGGGAATGTGCCTGTGGGTGCTGAGGGAACTGGCGGAAGTCATTGCTAGGCTACTCTCCATCATCTTTGGTAAGTCATGGGGAATGGGAGAGATGCCTGAGGACTGGAGGAAATCAAATGTCACTCCAGTCTTAAAAAAGGGCAAGAAGAGGACCCGGGTAACTCTAGACCAGTCAGCCTCACTTCCATCCCTGGAAAGGTGATGGAACAGATTATCCTTGGCACTGTCTTTAGGCATATCAAAGATAAGAGGGTCATTAGGGATTGGTACCGGGACCAGTACTATTCAGTATATTCATCAACAACTTGGATGAGGGAATAGAGTGCACTATCAGCAAGTTTGCTGATGACACAAAATGGGGAGGAGTGGCTGACAAGCCAGAAAGCTGTGCTGCCATCCAGCAAGACTTAGACAGGCTGGAGAGTTAGGCAGGGAGAAATTTAATGAAATATAACAAGGGCCAGGTGCCAGTATAAATTGGGATCTGACATGTTGGAGAGCAGTGTAGGGAAAAGGGACCTGGGGGTCCTGGTGGACAGCAGGATGACCGTGAGCCAGCACTGTGCCCTTCTGGCCAAGAAGGCCTATGGCATCCTGGGGTGTACTAGAAGGGGTTGTAGTTAGTAGGTGGGGAGAGGTTCTCCTCCCCCTCTACTCTGCCCTGGTGAGACCGCATCTGGGATATTGTGTCCAGTTCTGGGCACCTCAGTTCCAGAGGGACAGGGAACTGCTGGAGGGAGTCCAGCATAGAGCCACAAAGATGATTAAGGGAGTGGAGCATCTTCCATACAAGGAAAGGCTGAGGATGCTGTGTCTCTTTAGCTTGGAGAAGAGGAGACTGAAGGGTGACCTCATTAATGTTTATAAATATGTAAAGGGTGAATGTCAGGTGGATGGAGCCAGGCCCTTCTCAGTGACATTTAATGATAGGACAAGGGGCAATGAGTGCAAGCTGGAACATAGGAGGTTCTGCTTAAATATGAGGAAAAACTTCTTCCCAGTGAGGATTACAGAACACTGGAAGGGGCTGCCCAAAGAGGTTGTGGAGTCTCCTCTGGAGACATTCAAAACCCGCCTGGACGCATTCCTGTGTGACCTGATCTAGGTGCTCTTGCTCCGGCAGGGGGATTGGACTAGATGATCTTTCAAGGTCCCTTCCAATCCCTGATATTCTGTGATTCTGTGATTTGAATAGGCTCATGGCTATAACAGAGTTTTCCATATATCTGTCTTACCTTGGTATGATCATCAACAAGACGACTGGTGCATTTTGCGGCTTTTAATTTCAAGTATTAGTTTATATTACACTAGCATCTGTGCACTATCTGTTCCTTTCACCACAATTTCAATTTCAAGTTCCAAGTATAAAAGAATGCAATTTAATATAATGCTGGTCATTTTGTTTTCTTCAATAAAAACAATCATTGCTTATAGCTGGTTTCAGAGTGGTGTGAGCAACTTGCAACTGTTATCAAATGACTGTTAAAAGGAATTTCAAACCTGATAAATGTCTTTGGAGAGGTTTTTTGTAATTGGCATTATATTTAGCTTTAGGATGGAAAAGCAGACTGTTCAGAACACCTGGCAGTCACTAAAGTAACATGAAAGACATTGTTTTGCAAAAAATCTCAAGTGAGTGCAAAGCAAACAATAGCCTAATTCTTTTACCTTAGTCAATTAAAAGTTAGTGTGTGCATTAAGAGCTTGATCCTTATCATATTGAAATGAATGCCAAAACTCTTACTGACTTCAATAACACCAGCAGAATCCAAGATGAAATTGCCCTCTGGATTGATCTGAAAGAACTATTTCCTTCAAGTTTTTAACATTATTCTTAATGACAAGAATAATGCTTTGAGCAAAAGACTGGTAATCAGGAGTCTTGTACTCTGTTCCAATAATAGAAAAGCACATGCTCAAGTTTAAGGACACATCTAATTGCTTTCCTGAATAGAACTGCATTTGGCAGTTAAAATTTGTGTTCTAGACCCTGGCCTCTGTGTCTTTGGCATGATCAGTTAGGGCATCATCCTGCAAGGTGACATACACTCTTGCCATTGGTGTAAGAGTAGTATCATCTCAGCAACCCTTTACAGGTCCAGGATTTTGGTAAATATCTTTGTCTTTAAAACAGGGATAATAATTCAAAGATGACCTGGAGTGGATAAATAACTTCATATGGTTTGGTGACTTTGGAGGTGAAGTGATATATAAATGCAATGTTTCACTGTGATACTGACATGTCATTTCCATATGTGAAGGTTGTCTGGCTTGCTAGGACACCAGTTCTCAGGGCTGGATGTTGTTATTGACTTCACAGAATCATGGAATTGTCAGACTTCCCATTGATTTATTTGATCAAGGGCTGAGCATTTCCTATATGAGTCCTAAGTCCCTTCTTTTCCAAAGTAGAAGAGGACTGGGGACCAATCCAGTGTAATGTTTTTTTTTACCAGCAACAATCTCTCCAAGTGCTTGGCTATCTCTGTCTCAAACTGAGGTGTGGTGGAACGAGGAAAGGATGAGGATGGTTAACAGAGGAATGTTCATGCACCTTAAGGTAAGGTGAAAAGCTGCATCTCTTGGATTTACCAAAATGATGCAGTCTTGTCCACATTGCTTTTGCATCCTTAGACTCTGAATCCTGATTTGAGTCAACTGTTTCCTTCCAAAGAGAATTAATAGTTCCTGCTCTGAAGAACTACCTTGATTCTGGAGGCTTTTTTGTTGAAATATAGCACAAACTACTAGCTTTGTCAAAAGAGCAAAAGTCCGATCTTAGCCTTTTTGGTAGGTTGTAGGTGTGCCTGTGTTTGAGGATATGCTGAGCGCTAGCCTCTTTTCTCTTTAGCTTGATTTTCTTACACATAGTTCTGAACTATGCTTGAAGGGCTCTGTACTTTCCTTCCACCAAAATGCAGTGCTCTTCTTGTATATCTCCTTCTTCGTCCATCCTGGTTTTTGTGTGGTCCCTGAACAAAAGTTGGTGGTAGAAGAGGAGCTTTGGATCATTACTGTACTGACATCCCACCAAGATGTCCAGGCAGTTCTCACTGACAGTGATGCTGACCAGAAAACATTGTAAGGCTCAATACAGTAATAAAAGTAAGGCCCAAATTGCACAATGATGTTATAGCACTATTCTACAATCGGAGACCAAGATAGCTATTCTGTTACAGTCCTCCAACCTAAGCAATGTTCATTTATCACCCCAAGGGTTTAACATTGGGTACAAAAATATGAAAATATTGCCCACAATTTATGAAAATCAAGTCTAGAATGTGAAACAGTGCCTTAGTTTTAGTTTCCACAACACACTTGAAGGGCAACCCACAGGTCTGGAAAGTCCCTGGTTTGGAAGGCAAGTAGATTCAGACCTGGATCCAAATTCCAGGAACTGAAGAGGTTAATAAACTCTCTTTGGGTTTTTTTGGCGCTGTCTCCATGTTTAATTTCTTTTTACTGTTTGCATTTCCAACACATTTTAAAGTCTGGCATTTTACAAGAATATAATAAGAGTGGTGATTAGAACAAGCTGGAAGAATCCAAGCCAAAGTCNTTTTTTTTTTTTTTGTAAGCAGAAGCTTGTCAAGTTCAACAGAGAAATTTTCTTCATAATCATTTATTCTAACAGTTATGAAAACAAGCTATTTCAAAAAATTAAACCTGTGGCTTTCTTTCCAAAACTGATTTAGCACATTGAGAAAGATCAAACTTGAAGGGATTATATATTTTAGCTTAAGCCTAAGCCTCGCCCACCAAAAAACCCTACTCCACAAACAAAAACATTAAATGTGACAATTGCAAAATTAGGCTCTGCTCACGGAAGAGTAACTGCCTGGCTGGGATTCAAACCTCTGTAGCTCTTCTAGGAAAATCTGGGCCTTGGTCAGTCACATCTGTGTTGTGTGGATGCTCATATCCACAGGGGCACTGGGATACAATCAACCATGGGAGACAGGAGGGGAGTTGTTAGACCCAAAAAAGGCACCAGTTTAATAGATGGAGAACTTCACAGGATGTTAAAACATATTGCAAAGTATTAACATCTAACAAGAAAGCTTATGGCCCAAATGCTGCACTTCTGCAAACATTAATACAGGCTGCTGTTAACCAAGGGAAATACTTTGTGAGGCTCATTATTTTAATTGGTCCCTGTCATCTAGTTTAAAAGGAGAAAAGAAGAAATGTTCCTGACAAAGAAACAAGGCTCTCTGCAAGCGGTGTTTTGCTGCTGTATCTCTGCAGTGTGCTGGCTGTCTGGCATGCCCTCACATGGGGCCTGTGCATCCATCACAGCCTCACCCTTCATTGTCACTCAGCAGTGGCAGGCACCAATTCCATAGCACAAATTATTTGCCTAAAACACTGCCATTATAACCAGAAAGATGTGTGCATGCCTCAGACACTACTGCACAAGTTGAAGTGCCACCAGCCTGAACATTATGGGCCTTTTCACTGCAGGCAGCCATGGGTTGTTCTCATGCTTCACCACTTCTGAGGCTGAGGGGCTCACAAAGCTGCTAATTTCTCACATCATTATAAGGGCAGTTGTGTGGGAATCAAGATTAAGCAGGGACTGCTACTGGAGTCTAGTTATACCAGTGGCTTGTTGTGTAAGCAGGGACAAGGCATGATCCTCTGCTTCCTTATCTGTGGTGCAGAGCTAATATTTGCTTAGGGCAATGCCTGTTTTGATGCAGATGTGTATGTCAGGAGACCCTTCCAGGGAGGAACAGCACTGTGTGGAGGTGATAACTGCTGTTGCTGTCTCTCTGCTATTCAAGTGGTGACAGAGGTGCTGGCCAGGGCAGTCACAGTGCTGGTGAGGGCTAGTACGAGCTGGTCCCTTCCGAACCCAGCTAACAGGAGTTCAACAGTGCTGTTAAGATTCATGCATATCTATTCCTGCAGGTGTATTGGTTTCTTCTTCACAGCCCTGGCTGCTACAGGGTTTTACTGAAATTCACTTCTGTTGCAGAGCCTGAGCTGAGTCTATTAAGACAAAGTGTGTATTCTACTTTCTAGATCGTTTAAAACCTGTGAATTAGCAATATTGTTTCATTTAATTGTCCTCATCCAAGAAACACTGGCAGCTCCCCTGGGTCACTGCAGCGATTTCTTCTGTGGTGTAAAATGCTTTCTTCCCTAGAGTAAAAACGCGTAGGCTGTCATTATATGACTCTAGTTCCACACTGTTAAAGGCTACCTGGGCTATTTTTTTCTAAAAGCTAGTGAGCAACTGTCACATTTGCTGGCATAGTCTCAGAGACTTATTTCTATATTTTTTTTTCCCGTTGTTTTAGATTTGGTGTTACAAGATTGATAATAACATCTTGTTCTTTGTGAATCTTGCCCTCTTTGTGCTGGTTAGCCTCCTTTTTTTTTCACAGATGAAGCCAGCCAAGCCTATTCTTTCTTTTTGATTCACACAGGTTGTAAGGTCAGTTCTGGTGGGCAAGATTTGCTAATGAATTCATGCTCCATTTCTCAGCTGGCTGGTTCTGCAAGTAGGCCTGGACAAATACACTGACATTTAAATGTAAAGGGATGTTCAGGGACTTAGTAAAAAAATATTTGAGAATAGATTTAGAAATCTGTAGGGTGCCAGTGAAATAAGAAATAGAATAAATAAAAACACTTTGATATTAAGAACATGTATGTATGTGTATATATATAAATTCTTGTTAGAGATTACAAAGTTTATATAATTTCATATATATCACCATCACTCTGAGAACTCTGTGCTTCAAAGAAATCAGAAAACTGACGTACAAGGAAAAGAAGGGAAAGGTGATGGCAAGTAGCATTTCTAGTGAATTTATTGATATTGGCATGGCATGTGACAAAGCAGAGGAGGAAGAGACTCACAGGGCCACTATTTCATGTCCTTTCCCAGGTGCACATGGAGGATGGGACAGAGCATGGGCAGAACTGAATACACAGCTCCCCTTCAGTGCACCAGCCACCCAGACCCGGCCATCTTAGTCAGGTAAAGTCTAGTCTGGACTAACTTTCCTACTCGTGAAATGCAAAGGCACCAGAGTTTGAATCCTGGGTTGCAGTTCATCCTTTGGGCTATTCTTTCGGCACCACAACTATGTCTGAAACTGGGAGAGGATTCTAGAGGCAGGATGGTAAATGTCTCCAAGATGGGAGGGAAAATAGGGATATCTGCGGGGAAACTCTAAGCTCTCCCACAACATCTTCCGTGGCTCTGACTGATAGACATTCTCATAACTAATCTAGTGTATACCAAGAGGATTGGGTTTACCCAAAATGCCAAACACAGATTAATTTAAAAGGCGAGAAGGCAGTGTTTCGTGGATGGAATTGGGAAATTGGCTTTGACTCACTTCTCAATCAGAAGAGGTTCAAAACTACATTTGCTACCTTCAAGGAAGGTGTCCTAAATACCATGTGGGAGTCAGAGGTACTTTCTGCCTGTCACGACGAAATGTTGCTTATTGTGAAAAGGAGAAATCAAGAAAATTTACTGGGACTGAAAGAGAAGTGGAGAGAAAGGCATGACAAAGAGGAACGTAATGCTAGAGGTGAGAAACAGGGAACGATGATAAAAGGGGAGAGTCTTGGGGTACCAGTGCTTACCTAGAGGAGGTTTCTGTATTTTGTATTAAATATAAAGTGAATAATATACATCACTGTCATCACCACCACTGTTACCTAATTCATATTGTTCCTTTTAACAGGCCTTTAAAGGAAAGGAAGATGGTCTTGAGTGGACAGTGAGCTCGATTGTGAACTGGCTGAATGGCAAAAGTCAGATGGTTGTGATCAATGGTGCAGAGTCCAGTTGGAGGCCTGTAACTAGTAGTGTTCCCCAGGGGTCAGTAATTTTTCTATATACTCATCAGTGACCTGGATGAGAGGACAGAGCAAGTTTGCTGATGATACAAAACTGGGAGAGGTGGCTGACACACCACAAGGCTGTGCTGCCATCCAATGAGACCTGAACAGACTGGAGAGTTGAGTGGAGAGGAACATAATGGAGTTAAACAAGGGCAAACGTAGGGTCCTGCACCTGGGGAGGAATAACCCCAGGCACCAGTACACGTTGTGGAGTGACCTCCTGGAAAGCAGCTCAGTAGAGAGGGGCCTGGGAGTCCTGGTGGACAGCAAGTTGACCATGAAAAGGTCAATGGTGTCCTGGAGTGCATCAAAAAAAAAACTTTACCAGCAGCTCAAGCAAGATCATTCTCCCCCTCTACTCTGCCCTGGTGAAGCCACATCCGGAGTACTGTGTCCACTTCTGGGCCCCCCAGTTCAAGAAGAGGGGACTGCTGGAAAGAGTCCAGCAGAGTGCTGCAAAGATGATCAAAGGAATGGAGCACCTCTCTAATAAGGAAAAGCTGAGATACCTGGGTCAGTTTAGCCTGGAGAAGAGAAGACTAAGAGGGAACCTCATCAAAGCTCATAAATGTTTAAAGGGCAGGTGTCAAGAAGATGGGGTCAGGCGCTTAATGGTTCCTGGTGACAGCGCAAGGGGCAATGGATACAAGCTGGAACACAGGAAGTTTCATCTCAACATGAGGAAAAACTTCGTTGCTTTGAGAGTACAGAGCACTGGAAGAGGCTGCCCAGAGAGGCTATGGAGTCTCCTTCTCTGGAGACATTCCAAACCTGCCTGGATGTGTTCCTGTCCAAGGTACTCCAGGTGAACTTGCTTTGGCAGGCAGACTAGATGATCTCCGGAAGTCCCTTCCAACCCCTAGAATTCTGCAATTCTATGATTCTGTGTGAGTCTTGAATGGGTTTTGAGGAAGAAAACTACAGGCTATGCTTCAGAAACAGTCTTCAAATGGCATGTCCCTCTTTGCTGCTGGTGTATAGTACCATGACAAGAGACAATCCTATTTTGTTTAGTCTGAAGTTTATAGGCCATCATACAGAAAGGTTGTGAGGATTTGGCACTTAAGATGTAAATATTATTGTGCCTGATTTCTAGCCACCAAGGTCTATTACAGGTTCTTAGTGCTTACCCTGGGATTAGAGATAATAATATGAGTTTACTGGAATATCTCTGTTACAAAACTGCCTTGGTTTTGTACAGAACACACCACAGGTAGAATTATTTAACTAGCACAGGAACACCTGGCCAAACTGAAATTCTTGGAATCACTGGTAATTCAATTTCTTTGCAATAATCTGCATGTAAATAGCCATGCAAAATCTTAATTTCAGTTTCTCTAAAATCACAGCTTTCACTATAGATACATTAATGAGTTTCAGTGGAGCATGAGATAAGCTTGAGAAATGTGAAGCCCTTTAGAGTGCCACATTTGTGCTATCACTCAACAGCTAATTCCATTTTTAATGATCTTGCCAAGATGTTCAAACTATGTTAATTATGTCAAATGCTTTGATTGGTATTTAAACTGTTTTCTTTCCTTGTCAAAAAGGTTGCCATTTTAACTGCTCGAATGTGAAACTGTTGCAGAAGGGCTTCTGTGTGGTAATGAGACAAACTAATCTTACCTGCCCATTCAATATAGATTCAGATTTTTGTGTCTGAGATTAGTAAAATGACGCACTTTTGCTTGGAAATGCAGGACTACTGCATAAAAAAAAAAAAATGCAAGGAGATTAGTGTCAAAACTTCTTTTCATTTAGTGGATAATGTCTTGAGGAGAGGGGTCTTAGGTTCAAAATGAGAATAATTGCAATTAATTGAACATAATTTAGAAAGCAAAATCTTTTAGAAATGATGGTCAGCTAACGAGTAATCCAATACATCTGGCAGAGGAACTGTTGACTGCAAAGCAATTAATTTGGTGTTTCAGTGTCATTTATCTTTGCTTCCTCAAAACAAAGAGAACACAGAACTCCAATGACACCCAATGTCAACAAACAAGAAGGTGCAGGGATTTTTTTAGGATATTACCATGCCCTGATTGGCTTCTTGAGGCAATTTTTAGTCTAAAGGTTCAGTTTTCATTCCTAGTGGCACTTAACCACAAGATCAAATATCATAAATAGTACTCAAGCAAGCTTGTTGCCAAAATGAAAGGGCACTTTTAAGCATATAAATTGTGTATGCATCAATTATTCTGTTCAGCTAGTGTTTGTTAACAATAGTCTGGGTGAAATTTTCCCTAATGCAGCCATATTGAAAGTAAAGTGAGAAAACCTATCCAGGTTAAAACTAGTTTTCTTCTCTTTATATTGGAGCATTTTTTAATCAGATTCATTCACTGATCCATGTTTCTATGTTGCAGGTTAAGCACTCGTGCTGACACATGGGAAAAGTTGGAAATGAGCAACTGAGGCAAGGGACAAGGTCACTCCTTTCTGTGGTACTGCCATCTTTGTGTTTGCCTGCCTTGTCTGTACACAGAAGGACAGGGTCAAGGTGGTCTAGCTCAGCCTAGCCCATGGCTTGATGTCACGTAAGGTATTCTTTCTTCTCCTGGGTATTTTGGATCTGAATTAGAACATAAGGTTAAATCTGGGCTTCCTACAGCACACTGTACTGGGAGGATTAAGTAAAACTGCAGAGAGAATGTGCAGTGACACAGTCATGCCCAATATGCAGCTATATCTTTCTTTACATACAATGTTATAAGCTATCAATAGCAGTTGACTGTGATAATTACTTGAAATAGCCGCTAAATAGAGGGCTGGCAGCAATCAGCTGGCTTTGTTAGAAAATAATAGCTCTCTGACTTGCAAGGAGGAGGTGGGTTACTTGTTAAAGTATCAGACTTCAGAAAAATCACAGAAAAAAAAAGTGAGATAGAATTACAGAGTCATAAAAATAGCTGCTTGAACACTCATTTCCCTACTTCAGGGCACCAACTCTACTGCAGAGTCCGTAGCCAAGAAAAACTAGACCGTCTCTGTAAAAGAGGCAGTTATCAAAAGCTTTAACGTAACAGACCCTCTTAGCAACCTGACAAAACATAACCAAAGAGGAAACAGAATAACCCACCTCAAACAAGCTGGTTTTCTGCCCTTTTTCCTCCCCCATCTTGTTGACCCTCAAGACATTTTAATGACTGATGAACCAGATTTCTGAGAGAGGTGAGAAAGTGCAACCTTGGCCAAGTGTACAAAGTTGTGTTTTGGCTCAAAAGCAGCAAGATGCTGAGATGCACTGAAAACATGTGACTACAGCTCATCTCTAAATAGATTTTTCCAATTGGTATGTAGGAACCAGGAAATAATATACTTTGCAGAGCTAATTTTCCTAATGCAGAGTTTGTCAAAAGTATCTTGACCGATCCCTGCCAGTCAGATCATTTACAGTCTTTTGAAAGTTGAACTGTCTTTGGAGAGTTTACTGCACCACCTAAGTGATTGTTGCTTTTTACCAATATTACGATTTTTAAAAAATAGTGCCATTTCCTCTTACACTAGTCAAATACTATATTATTTACTTTTTGTTTGTTGTTTTAAGAAGTGTTTTGTCCTGGGGGCTAGCATTAACTGGCATTCAGCAAAACCAACTACCAGAAACATTGTCCCTGAGCGGAAATATAGATGATCCTCTGTAATACATGTGTAAACTGGTATTAATGTCATTTCCATACAAACAGTAACGCTAGACTATAAATACTGCAAAGATAAATTAATTAATGTTGATGATCTGCTCCAGTGTTACAGCTAAAGGAGAAGCTTTTCTCTGTGTATAGCCAGAAAGTTCTGCCCTGAGCTGCCTGTTCAGTTTGAAATGATGGGTTAAGGATCATTTACCATCTGTACAAAGCTGTCTGGAGGCGTTCCTCTCTGTCTACTCAAGTCTCCTTTCTGACACCAGCTATGGCCCAAGGACAACTGAAAATTTTGATAATAGCTTATTTTAGACTTTGGAGCACCATATGTCCTCAATGGGTCCTGAAGTGCATGACCTACATCACTGCAAAGGTTTTTACATCCTTCTGAACCATATCTATAGGGCAATCCTGCATACAGGCTGATTGGAAAGCAGACTTGTGTAGGTGGGATGTGTTCATTTCTTTCATACTCTTCTTTGATATTCTGGTAGGAGGTTGCATTCCTATTTCAGTTTAGGCTTAACTCAGCTTAGAAGACCTCATCTCATTATGACAGCCTCACAAAATCTGAACTGTTTTGTCCTGGCTCAGAAGATGGAACACAATCAATATTGTGGGAATGTTGGAGAAAGCTACAGGGAATGCTGTTGGGGATTTAGGAGTATAAACCATGGGCAGAGGCAGAAGTAGAAGGAGCAGCATAACAGAGGAGAAAGAGGGAGGAGGACACCCTTGAATAGGATCAGGTCTGCCTTACAACCTCACACGAAGCTCCCGTGTGCCCTTCTGCTACATGACCACCATTTGGACAGTGCAGTGAGGGCAGCCATGGGACAACACTGCAGTAGGACTCTTGACTCCAGGAGAGCACCACAATGGGTGGCATATCCTGAGTCCAGGTGCAAGGTCCTTCTGAGGTCCTAGACTGGAGGAAGTCCTCGTGTTATGAGACCAGCATTGGGAATTAGCACCAAGGCTAGGAGACACAAGTCCTGTTGGCTCCAAAAAAAATTAGCTTTTCTCAATTCAGGTTAGTAGATATCAGGTGCTTTATTAACAAATAGATAAAATGATGGGGAAAGTGTCACAGGAAAACCTACCCGCAGTTGAAAGTGTTTTGTCTTGTTTTCTTTTTAACTGGAGACCTGCTGGAATCCAGAGATGACATTAAACTTCCTTTTAGAAAAGGTAATTGAAAAGAAAAAGGCGATTAAGGGATGAACAAATGAAGCCCTTTTTTTTTACTGCTCTATGAATAAAAAATGTTATTAATAAGCCCTTTCATTTCAGGCTTCCACTCTGCAGTCACACATTTTGAATGTATAACCACACAGATGAAGGTTTTTACCTCATAAGTCCTTCACCGCACTATAAATGTTTTTGAAAATAGAGAAAGGAACCACAGAAATCATGGACACACAGTGACAGAGTCTAGGGGATACATAGATTTAATCAAAAACCCTTTAAGAATGTCTCTTGTTTCTCAGTTTTCAGTATTTATATTCCATAAACAATTCTTTACTAAGAATATTTTACTGTTTTTTTTTATTCAAAAAGAAACCCAAACCCACGGACTCCCCACAAGCCTGCAAAACAAGAGCATCCATTTGGAAACCATCTGAGAGTCTGCAAAAATGAAAATAATAACATCTACTGTTGAGTGCATACTTTCAGGCTCTTCGAATGCTCCCAGGACATCTGCAGGGTGTGACCAGGATATCAGTCTCTTTTCAGGAAATATGAGTTGTGCAGAGGTATACCATCAATGCTTATCTTTCTGTCTCTTTGTTGACAGAGAGATATTCAACAGAGGTAAATACTTACCTGCAAGCAGTTATATAGAGGAGAAGGACATGATCTAAATAAAAAGCCTTGAACATCAAACAGTGGGTGGTAAGCCAAAATAGTTCAGTTGTAGTGCTGAGGTCAATAGGACATTGGAAACTAGAGCACCTATTGCCAGTTAGTGTCGCCCTTTGAGATTCCCTAGTGAGATTCGTCGTGTGGTAACTAAGGACTGGACAGCCTAAAGAGCTTGGAAGGGTAAGACACTAAAAAAAGAGAGATGAAAGGAACAGGGGAGTCATTATTTTCTATACAGTTCATCTATGATCAGGAAAAGTACACCAGATCCTGACTGTGTATTTGTGAGTGATTAAAAGGAAAATCTGAATTTTGTATGTAATTATGATGAAGCTCAGAAAGGTAATGAACATTTAAGGAAAAAGCCAGAGGCAGGGAGAGCAGCATCTATGTGCTTCTGATTCACGACCATCTGGAAATACCTGGAAAAGCCAGAAACAGCAGCAGTCTACTATAATAAGGGTGAGAAGAGAGGAGAAGGGAAATCAGTGTCTTATGCCAAATGCAGTCTCACTCTATGGAACACTACTCTCTTTACATCTCTGTGAGGAAAATATTATTTTTATGAATTCATTTTTGGTTATAAATCTAATGCTAAGTTTTTGTAAGAATACTCCATGCCTTAGAGGACATACTGGCAGTATCCATTTTGGATAATCACAGCACAATGGAGAAGTTATTAAGTGTGTGTGTTGTGTGTGTGTGTGTTGGGGGGAAAAAAGGGGGAGGCAAATATGTTGGTTTGCATAGGAGTCTCTCGAAGAAATATTGAACTAAACTTATTTTCCCTCTCTGCTACACTTGATGCTGTTAAAAGGAGGTGGTTGAGTGCGCCTGACATTGGCTGATGCTAAAATTAAATAGGGTTTAAGAAGGCGGCAGGGTTTCCTCAGACCCCTGCTGGTCGTAGCAAAGAAGAGCAAGTTCCACAAATCCAATTGACTAAACGATACAGAGGTTTTATCTCTATTGTTAATTGTATTAACCTACAAAAGGATTCAAGGATTAATTAGAAATAAGGACCAGGAGATGAAATGAAGATTCTCAAGGGAGACACTAGTATGTATTATCCTTGAACTGTTTAATTATTTGAATTCTTACTATTTTAGAGTGGCATGCTTACCTGAATGTAACCCTAATTGCCTCTTTTATTCCTAGCTTCATGTTTTTGTACAGATTGCTAATCATATTCTAAACCCAAACCACCTACCAAAG
Organism: Nycticryphes semicollaris; assembly: GCA_013400055.1. Taxonomy (NCBI): domain Eukaryota; kingdom Metazoa; phylum Chordata; class Aves; order Charadriiformes; family Rostratulidae; genus Nycticryphes; species Nycticryphes semicollaris. The sequence continues at coordinate 257,212 of VXBJ01003154.1, read as the reverse complement.
ACTCTCAGAAACAAAAGTGGAAGAATTCCTAGTGTCCTAATTTGAGAGGAGGTTATAGCACAATATTATTAAGATCAAACTGCCTCTTGCCTCAAATCATGAATAAAACCACTCTTCTTTGACTAAAGTCAGGTAGGATTCTTCTCCTCAGTTTGTACTCAGATTTTCCCTTAGGTTAAGCTTTAGTCAAAAGAGAAGTGGTGCCTGATTAAAAGGTGGTGGGATAAATGAACTCAAGAGCTTTCTGAAGGGAAAAGCAGAAGTCAGGGTTCTCATCTTGATGCGTGACAGTAATACGGTACAATGTTGGGCTTGTCTTCAGCACTGGAAATAGGGAGCTATCCTAGGCCAGAACACTATCTGGCACCTATGAAAGGCAACAGCATACACCAGCTGGGTTTAACCAGGGATCAGCTTGGTGTGGAAAGATCAGCTTTCCATCCCTGCCACTTCCTGGGGGCTTTTGAAAGCTTTCCTCCCAGTCTGTGGCTGCCTTTTTGTACCACTGCACCTCTGAGTAGCATCCTTAGAAACTGATCGTGCTCCCTTTTAAAAAGATGTGTTAAACATAAAAGTAAAAAACTCTGAAATACATATTGATAAGCTAAAAAAAAAAAAAAAAAGAGAGAAGGCAGGAAAGTACCTTGCAGGCAGTGTTAAAAAAAGCTGTAGAAGAAACCTTTAGATCTGTTTCTTTCATCCAAGCTCCCATTGAAATGACTGTGAAACCTTTCTCATTCATGTCAATGCAAATATGTGACTGTTGTGTTTGAATATCGAACAGCTGGTATTTTAATTTTTTTCCATCTCAACAAGAATCTGATTTATTTTGTTGCTTCTGAGAAGTATTGTTGCTATTTTACAGCTACAGAACAACAGTAAGATAATTTTTTTACACTAAAATTAAGGGCCAGATTCCTCCTTTTTCTTGATATAACTATTTCCTCTGGTTTCTAGGAGAGTGAGGCACTAGACATCAGGAATTATCTGTTCTGATTGATCAAATACCTGTTACACTCTAAGTATAGTCCAGCCATCATTTCCAAGGAGCATTCTTCAAGTCTGGGCAACCTTATGTTTTCTAGATTTATCGGGAAATAAAACAAGTAATGCTCAAAAGTCACGAGGTTCTGTGTCTTCTCTGTATTTAAACCTAAATGTACGTTGAGAATTCTGGTTATTTGAGACCCTGATCCAACACTCACTTGGTGTCAGTATGTGTGGTTGACTACAGAGGACACTCTTTTAGCCCAGCAGAGATGAATCTGGCATCTGAAGTAGCCAAGACCTGTTGAACAGATGGCATTAGACCAGCTTGTAATGGTGCCTGTAACTGCTGACTTTCCAGCATCGGCTGCAAGCCTGACCACTGTCTGATATAAAATGCATTTGTCATATGACCTGGGCTGAAAGAAGTCAAACAGAGTAGAAATCCTTTAGTCCATAGCTTCAAGCATGTACTGTTCACAGGTGGGAACTAATAAAGAAATCTGTGGAGCTACGCCTTACCTGAGGTGAGGTTTTTACCGTAATGCCAGGCTAGCAAGCAATATTAGAGGAGTGGGTTTGAGTTTGGAGTTCTAGAGGAGAGAGAGCAGTCATGCTTCACTTAAAGCTACCTTAGCAAAATTTATCAAAGCAAAATGCTTGGGGAGGGAGGAAGAGAGGGAGAACATTTTGGCCAGTTCTTCTAGAGTGGCCTAGCAAAGTTCTTCCCTTTCCAAGTACTGTGTGTGCTCTGTGGCTCTTTTGGACCACTGGCTTTGGCTATTGTCCAGTTAGGCTATGCATTACTCAGATGTCATGTGGATGATCAGCTGGTAAGAGACATGAATGAAAATTGTTAGTAAAAGCCTGTATTCAGGTACCATTTCTGATTTTTTTTTCCTACTTTGCCTCTTTGCAGTAGCAGAATGATTTGAGGGCAGATGAAATGCCACAGTGCACATGACTGTAACGTGTGAAAACTTAATTAAAAGAATTAACAGAATTAACACAGTAGAAATGAGGTCTTTTCTCAGTGAAAACCTGACAGAAAGCTTGGGCCCTACGGAGTACGAGTCCAAATATTTAGTCAGGGGAAAAACCATTAGTCACAAAGAGGCTGTATCTGCTGGAAAGAGTTAATCAGGTTCCTAACTTCAAAGAACACAATATGCCCTAAAATACCTTTCTCCGGGCTTCTCAGGCATGCTGCAAATGAATATATGATTTTCTCCCAGCTACCTGGGTAAATCTGCATAGCTCAATTAACTTCAGTTGATTTATGCCAGTTGCACCAACAGAGGATCTGGACAGAAACTAATAGCATCTATACATCTAATAGCCCAGCACGGTGTATGAAAATTGGGCATTATTCTGCATCAGCCAACCCTTTGCAGCCAGGATGAATAGCAGAAGGATTTATGATTTATTAAATTAATTCCTTTTTCTACAGAGCTGAATCTACACTGCCTCCCACGAATTTCCACACTTACAGGCCATGTGTTTCTTCTATATAGCATACATTTCCTGTGAAAAATACTGAGATAATCAGACAGGCAGTGTAATTTTCTCGATATCTGGTTAGAGACATATTATCTAATCATTTTACTCTTATCAATAACAATTTGCACCATGCTACAAATAGATCACCTTGCTTTTTTCTTACTAGCTTCTTAAATTATTTTAATTTTTGTCTATTGGGCAAATTTAAAACCTAGGAATTAATTTAAAAATAAATGAGTTTAGATATTAGTTGCAGTTCATTTTCTTTAAGCAGACTGTGGGGTATAAATCTGTGTTTTTAATATTCTTCTTTCATTTTATTTTTCATATAGGGCAATATTTAGGCCAGAGAGTTGAAGCAAATCCTGCAGTGTGATTATCTTCTCATTGAAATGCTTTCTATTGTGCCTATTTGTTTGATGTGTTTTTCTTGTACGTTGTATTTCTGATGGCTTTGGGGTAAAATAATCATTATATGTCACCCATACTATCTCTTTTAATCTCCAGAAGATTAAGCATGTTTATTTAAAAACCCCTTTGATAGTGTCTTCACTAACTCAGCTATTTTATAAAATTGGAAATAATGAATCAGGGAGATGCAATTTTGATAATGCCATTTACACAACTCCTATGAGACTAGCTCACAAAATAACTGAAGATATGTAAGTGTCTGACATACATACAGTGAGAATGGGAAAAATATTGTAATTTCATGTAGGTTATGAGGCACTGGAAAAATGCAGTCAGCAAAAGAGCAGTTCATTTAATGAATCACATTCTTCAGGGACCGGTGGACTCAGGAGATGCGTAATGGGATCAGGAATGGTTTCTTTCATCTCTGGGTCACTGGTTCAAATCCAATACAGATAGGTAGCAATTAAAAGTCACTACTATTTGAGGGTTCTGTGATGATCTTTTTGAAATGGAGCTGGTGAACACGTGGACACTGCAAAAATTAAAAAAAAATAAACCCAAACTAAAACCTAGAATATCTGTGAAACACACGCTTCATAGCCAGTAGAGAGCTTAACAGGGATGAGCAAAACTTCATAGAGTTGCTAGAGCTCAGTGTGGGCTGTTTGTATGTGCTGTCATGCTATTGGTACATGCTCATCATTTAAGGGACACATGTCTGAGCCTGTGACAGTATGATCTACACAGTCACTGGTTGTGCTCCCTGAAATAAATACTACACACTGCTGGAGAGCCCACAAAACTCACCTGCAACTAGGACTGTTGCCTGGTGCTTAGCTGGCTCTAGGCGTGCCCCTGGGGCACTGCTCCTCCTCACTGGTCTGGAGGATGTTGTTATGGTCCTGGCCTCAGGGAGCTCTCTGACTCCGAGCCATCCTCTGCCAGCTGGCAAAGACAGGGCATGCTATATCCTGCAGGCTTCCTGAAAGTCAGGGAATCACTCAGTGGTGTGAGGATTAATATTGCCCACCACCAATCAGCTGGAGTTTCAGATCCCAAGGAGGAATTGTAGTTTGGGGTGCTGAAGTTATCCTGAAGAGGAGGTGCAGATGAGGCCATGTGAGTGGAAAGGTATATACAGGGCATCACTTGCTAGTCAGCACTGCAGCCAGCTACCAGAAGATGTCTTCTAAAAGAGTAATTTAAATAAAATCTGTAAGGCTGAAGTCTACTCAGATTGTATAGATGAACCGCTTATAGCTGGCACTCGGGATTTAAATTTCTATTGTTTGTGGGGTTTTTTTTCCTGCCAGTGCAACATCAGAGACTCCTGAGTGCCAGCCATGGGTCATGCTGTCTGACTTTCCGAAAAACAGTTCTTGGCAGGAGCCATGCCAGTTAGCACAAGTCAATGTTTTTTAATGATACATATACCCTGTTTTTCTGAAACATTGTACATTTTTAGTCTGCAAATCCAAATTCTCTGGAATTTGTAAAAGACTATGGAAGGATTCTTTGTTTTCAGGAAGAACAGGGTTATGTATCTGCCAAATCAAAGCTTGAAGAGATGAATCTATTTCGCCATCTGAAACTGTGATTTGGCATTTAGTGAGAACAGCTGAGACAGTGGGGGAAATTTCACGCAGATCCCGTCCTGCTAGCTGTTAAAGCAATTCCATTTGCACTCTGCACTTTATTATCTCCTAGAAAATAAACTCACTGAGTTACCCAGATTAGCTGGTCTCAGAAAACTGAGGTTATCTTTAAGACAATAGATATTCTTATTCCTGGGAGGGTGTGGGGGTTGGGGGAGAGAAAAAAATGACACTCAGAAGAGCAGAAAAGCAGGAATTAGATATATCGTTATTTAAATACCGCAGTCTTTGCATTGGTCCAAAAGTGAATACGCTACCCTCAGGAGGTGTTGGGGGTCAGGGGTGGAAATTGACATGTGAAAACATTAAATTTCCAATAACCAAGACATATCTTGCTGGGCTCTGGGAAGACTTTCCACAAATGACTTGTATAATTAAAATCTTCCCTGCCTTCTTGGTCCGAGAGAAGTTAATGGCAAAACAGCTGCTAGCAACCAATAACTGTATATAAGTGTTGCTTATACGATAAGACTTAGGTGCCTTTTGGGCACTGAAAATTAAGATATAAATATAGGTTAGCCATTATCAACATGCGTAATTGTAACAAACTGCCTTCAGGGACTGAAAGCTGCAGTCATATATTTCAAGTGTCACTGGTAAGCATATGTGTAAAAAGAGCAGCCTCTCACATGAAAGATACTACAAGGGATGTTTCTGCATTTGTATGGGAAATGAGGCTTTCACTTAATAACCAAGTTCTTGGATATTTCAGTTTTATTTTTTAAAACATCAGAACATAGACAGTTTTAATTATTTTCACTTCAAACAATTCATACGGACCTCTTAGTTTTATTTTTTCACTTTAATTTTGTTTTGGAAATTAAGTATTTTTATTTTCCTTTTTCTCCTAGAAATCTTACCTTTTTCCCAACCTAAAAAAAAGATGTGCTGTAAATAAAACCTTATTTTTTATTAAATCTGCTTTCATAAACATTCTGACAAAGTTAGCAAACATCAGTTATAGGCCTTCATGCTCCCTTTTTCCTTTTGGAAACTTATTCCTGGAGTGGGTTTTGAAAAACTATGAACTGAGAAAGAAAGAAAAATGGAGAAAAGGGAACGTTAAGTTCCTTCTATTTTTCTAATACATTTAGGGATTAAAAGCAGAAATGTATGATGAAAAGGGGAGAGCATAAGCTGTAGATTTAATGTGGCTGTTTTCCTATGGATTTGAATTTACATTTGTTTAGAGCTCCAATGGAAAAGTTCCAAATGCTGGAAAGTTTTGTAATATCAGTTTCTTTTGTGAACACTTTGATGTGTGATGGGTGAACTCACATGGCTGCCTCTCACTCCAAGAGCTGCTGACAGGGTCTCACTTTTTCTGCACAGCCACTGAAAGAATGTTCTGAAGATAGTCAAGAAATCTGTGGGCTTTCATTATTTCTGAGGACTCAGTGTCTTTGTCAAATTTGGCTGAATTCACGGAGGAGATTCAAAACTTAAGGAAGGAAGACGTAAGCAGACACAAACTGACATGCAGGCAGTATGATTCCATAAATCACGATTTTTCATGAGTAAAATGTTTTCATGAGTAAAAATGGAATCAAAATTCCCATTTGAAATGGCACTAAATGTTTCAATTTTGCATCAGATTCCTTGTAAAATTTAGCCAAAATGTAGCTGAATGTCCTGTTATAGTGNAAAAAAAAAAAGAGAGACAAAGACATGTTCCTCCATCTCTGACCTCTTGTTTAGCCTCATCTGAGATGGCCTGGCATGGCATGGGCTAGCAAGGACCCCAGCTCAGTGCTCTTGTTGACACCGATGAGAAATTCTCCCTGTTGTTTGTCACAGACATCAGAATGGCTCCCCAAACCTAGTTATGGTCTGTAAATGTAGATGAGATTAAGTTGTTTACTGAATAGATATACCGATATATTCTGAATATCATTTGCTCTTGCCCATAACTGAGGAAAACTTAGTTCATCATTAACTTAGTTGTATCCTGTAAGCCATCTTTTTAAGCATGGCTCTTCTCTGTGGTGTTGACAAAACAAATATTTCCTCTGAGTTGAATCCCTGCTCCTGCCTCTCTACCAGTAAGTGCTCTCTTTACTCCTTCCCAGTATTAAAAGCTGTTCTGCCAAGGCTGCACAAAGTAGCAGGCTTCACATGATAATCGTTCCATACAGAAAGCCATACCAAAGAGCTTCTTGACTTATTGGTGCTATCACCACTTATAAAACAGTAAATTGTTGCAGATAAAAGAATCATCAGGAAATGCACCTAAGACATAGGAGGCAGCCAAATTTAAAGGTCTTCTCTCTTGTCAAAGATCCAAGAAGGCCTGAAATCTGCAGCAAAGTACTTCCTATGGACACAGGTGTCAAGCAATGGATCTTTTATAGTGTCCTCCTAGCTGGAGGCAATTCATCTGTCCGCTGCCTTTTGCTAGTTTTCATGTTATCTTCAACTCTGAAGTAAAGCAGTCTGGCTTGCCTGACACACTTGCTAAAAAACCTTCTCCTGATGAGATTCCTGCCAAGAGGAGTGGACAGGAGAACAATCTGCACCAGAGGGAGGTTGCAGGTGGGCTGGTGAGGAGGAGAAGAGTGATGCTTCTACTGGTTTGGCATGGGCTGCTTTGTCATGGCGTCCTGAGACAGCAGAGACGTTGGTGCGTGGGCAGCCATGTGATCTCTACTCTGATAGACTGGAGTTATCCTCCTTCATGGTACTGCAGCTGACCTCCTTTTGATAGAAGGTGCCAATTTTTGTTTCCCAACTCTATCAAGGAATAACATCATGAGCTAGGAAAGAAAAGAAGCCAGTTTGCAGTTTCACTAAAATACTTTTTCCCTCAATATCAAAGCTGCGTAAAACCATCTAAATACAATGAGGGTTGTATAGCAATGCATCTATATATGTATGGATAACTAAAGAAATGTATATGTATGTACATGTATAGGAAAATTATTTTATTATTAGTCTATTCCACTTTGACCATATCTACACGATATAAAAGAATGAAGGTCCAAGTGCATCCTGACATGCCAAATAAATATGTCATGGTATTGCCTGTAAGCTATTAGTAGCAGTAGATGAAAACCAGTTCTCCATTAAAATTGTGGTTTCACGTAAATCAGAGTACTTTGCAGAAGTTCAATTTTTTACTTTCTACAGGGAAAATTCAGAATGTTGGAGCATTAAAATTTGAGGGGCTGTTTAAAGTGTTGTAAATGATTGCAATATATTATCTTTGTATGATACTAGGTATATTAAATATGTACTATTACAACACTGAATGTCATATAAAACGAAAGTGAAATGATTCAGAGCAAAACATTTTAAAATGGTTCTTTACTGATATATTTTTTAAGAATTGGCAATTGCAGAAAGCAGTTATTTTAGGAATAGCTTTTATTCTAACTGGGATCTAGAATTATTGAAACGCAGAATAGCCTGCAAACAAAAATTTCAGTTCCCAGCTGGCTCTGTCCACTGGTTTATTGACTTATTTTGGACACTGCTGAAACAATCCATGGCAAAGGCAATAGATAGCTCTAGGAATTTGTACAGGCTATAGAGTCAGTGGTGGGCTGCTGGTTCAAATCCAGAGGGCCTGCATGGGAACAAAGAAAAGTTGATAGCATGACTTCAGCTGTGTGGTATGAGTTTACCTCCCTGGGTGCAGGTGACAGCAACAGAAATACCATTAATTAGTCCACTTCATCATCTCAGCCAAGCTCTGACATGGCAAAGCAGGGAAGCCTACTTTCCTGTAGGCTGAGCTGGGCTTGCTCTGTGGATAGAATACAGCTTCCATATTCCAGGTCCAATGCAGCTTTTATTAGTGCTGTCACTGTGACACCAAAGGAAAAGCTAAGAGAGCTGCTTAATAACTAGAGAGAATAACAAGAAAGCATTAGACTTGGTAATTGGTTAGAGATAGTACCCTGGGAAGACAGGGACAAAAGGCATTGAACTGTAACCAGCCACACAATCTAAGGTAACAAGCAGTCAGCACTGGATTAGCAACCAAGGCAGCATTAATAATTTAACAATAGCATTGACAATAATTTAACCATGCTACCCGGAACACAAAGCTAATGGTGATATAGCGAATGAAAGCAGAATAAAGTAATATTCCAAAAGTTTGCAAGTGCCAGCACATGCAAGATTCTCCATGGAAGAGGCTAACACTGAAATTTTTTGTTCTTGCTTTCCTGTTTCCCAAAGAACATAAAAAAGAAGCGTTTAGTTATTGGTAGTTGTTATTTGCTAGCCATGAAGGGAAGATGGGCTGTTTCAGAAGTTCCTATTGACAGCCAACTTACAGAGCGTGACAGGCCGACAAATTTTGCTGTCTTTGAAAACTGAATAACAAATACTTCTGCTATTTATAAGTCAGAAGTGAAGGAATGGATCTGAGCTACAGAGCACCGTCCCAAAGTACACAAATACCTCTCTGCGTGCACCACTTGCAAACTCTGCCTTCATCTAAGTTAACACTAGGTTATAACTCAACCTAACTCATGGAAGTTATGAAAAAAAAGTATGAAGCAAGAACATAGGAATGCCATAGCTCAGAACAGGGTCTCAAAATTGCTTTTATTGCTTGCCTACACACAGAGTCATACCACTCTACTGCTGTGATTAAAATGGTAGAACCTCTCTCTAAGGATTACACCCACTACTTTATTGCTGAAGATACTAGCCTGAATAAAATCCATGATTGGCCTCTGTTGTATTCTCTCACTCTGGGAAGTCAAATTCTCTTCTAGATGTGACAATGTAAAATGGCTGCTGCTTTTTATGTATTCATAGGCAGAGCTTTTACTTTAGTGACAAAAAAAAAGGATTTTTACAATTCTTTACTCACACTAGCATCGAGAAGTCTATACAGTTAGGAAAAAGTGAATTAGATTTGACTGTGATTCAGAAGTCCTGATTGAACCACTACTGCAAACTCCTATTGCAGCAACAAATTCTGCTAATTGCATTGTGCAAACTAGCTACACAGCCTGAACTAGGGGAAAATCGAAACTCTCAAGGAAAACACATATTTATGAATACATACTGCGCACTGCTCTCAACTTCAAGTTGCAGTGGCTCAACAAATAAATTCTGGCACAGTTTTGGAGCCCTGTAAATTCCGTCTAAGCTGGAAACTATGCAGATACCAAGCTCTCACCAGCTGCTGGGGTTATTCCTTTTGATTAGTTCTTGGTTACTTTAAGAACACACTGAAGAAAATGGTTTCTACTCCAAATGGCAGCATCTCTTTGAAAGAGCTGTATTTATGAACATCAGTGGAGGCATTAGGGTAGTGGTTGGGGTAGAATTGTGATATTTCATTTTTTCTCACTTTACATGCAAAAACTATGTCAAGGCAGATTTCCTTCTGTGAGAAGTACATGTACTTCTGTGAGAAGTACATGAGAAAGGATCCAGAGATTGTGGATCCTAATGTAATCCCTACATCCCTAATTACATTGTGACTGCTGTTGCTAAATGTATATCAGCTATATCAGGCAGAAGGGTAGCTCAAATCATCCTGGATCTAATGGATAAAAAAAAGTCAGCAGTATAGAGGGGCTTTCGTTCCACAAAATTGTAGTATGAACTACACCACTCATGTTTTTGGCCTGGAGCTTCATCTACCTAGCAATGCAGTGCTGTTATTAGTAAGAGCACTCCAGAGCATATTTTCTGAGTCAACAAAAATATTAGGCATGCGATTAATACCATCCATTGCACACATTGACATGAGAAATTATTATTTGTACAGCTTCCCTTCTGCATTATTGTATATTATGCTCCAGTTGATATATGTGAAACCTATGAGCATTTCCTACCTTAAGCCTCTACCTTTGTGTAGGGGGTCTTTAGGTCAGACCTGAGGAAAAGCTGAATAACCATATTCTCAGTAAGAATAAATGCCTGGCTGAGCCCAGTGGCTCAAGGTATGAAATTTGGTCATTGAGCAGGCAGTGGGATTTATGCAACACATACACTAGGAGCATCCTTGTGAGACAGTGTGTGCGCTTCCTTTCGCATCTAGCAAGATGGTCTGGGCTCCCAGGAGGAAGGTGGGGGTTCCTGCCTCCCACTCACTGTTGGGCTGAATTTAGTGCTGGGAGATACACAGGTACCCTGGGAAGAGTCCCCAAGGGAGCCTCAGAATCCCTGCCCACTCAAGGCAGGCCACAGCCTCCACAAGAGAACTAAATTGGAAAATAATAAATTCACTTGAGTTTCTTTAACTAAAAGGAAAAGAAAGCTACAGAAAAAAAAAAAGAAAAAGGGGGTTATGAGTGCTTTATGTCCTGTCTCTTTAATTTCCTGTCTATTTCAGGTCTGCAGCAGTGATGCAGTAACAAACACTGCTGAGTCAGACTGTACACTTCAAGTCCTCTTTTCCCCACTTTCTCTTCATTAACTACAACCTTCCTATGGAGATTCTATGGACTTTTCCTTCCCTTTCCTGTTTGTCATATTGACTCCTTTCACTACTTGAGGAGCAGAAACCAGAAGCCTGCTACTGATAAAAAGATACATTGAGATGCCTTCTACATCTGCCTCTGAGGACCTCGTGTCACAGCCAGCAGAGGAATTGGCTCTAAATTGCCATAACAGAATATGTTGAGGCATGAGCTCCATCCAGCCTCAGTAAGGTACTGATAAACAAAGACATGCAATAGTAGAAGTCACTGAGGAAAATTCATCAGAACTGATGTTGGCAGGTGACTAGGAAGTCCTAATCCCTTTGGACCAGGACACAGCCATGTACTAAAAGGCTCAGTCTTTGGATTAGTGAGAAAATTAAGATTTTTGCCAAGCCCCCTTGATTGTTTCAGACAAATTGGATTAGTCAGAAAGACTTGCTGTTTCAGTTAATTTTTAGTTTTGAAGATTGTCTTCGGAAAACAAGAGTTGTCTTTGCTCTCCTTTTGACTGTGATTTTGCTGTGCACATCCTTTCCCAGCTGGTTGAGTAGAGTTACTCTGGAATGTGAAACCTCCTCTGGATTTCAAACATATTACAGCACATCTAACTGCGGGATGAATCAAGTGACAGAAGCAATGACGCCTTCAATGTTTGCATTGTAATTAATTTAAAATACATTTAATGATTTTGCAAGACCTTAATGAAATTTATAAAGTTTGCAAAACAATTTAGGATCGTTAAAAGAAATGTAGTACAAAAAGAAAATATTACTTATACAAGACATGTCAGGATACCATGGACTGAAGAGCCACATTCAGACCACTTAGAGTGGTGCACAAAGTGAATTTAGGACTCAACAGTGTGCTCAGAAAGTTAGGTTGTCTTTTAGCCAGTATGAGCTGCACCAGAGGCTGTTTTCCTACATGTTTAATGGGCAGGGGTCCAGCATTACTGTCATATCTACTTCTATCCCTTGCCTGTCACTGCAGTATGTAGTGATATCTTATAAAGCCTATTTAGTAGTGAAGCTACTCTCTCTGGCAACATTATAGCTTAAAGACTTAGGCAAGGGGAAAAAAGAAAAAAAAACAAAATAGAAAACAAAAACAGAAAAGGAGAGCTTTCTCCAAATAAAGCAAAAGCAGTCTTTAGCAATTTAAAATATCTGTTTTAGATGGAGTACTCCTACGGGTCTCCTGTTTTTTCTTTTTTTTTTTTTTCTTCTCTTAATTATTTTTCTCTTAACAGCTCCACATAACAAGACATCATTCTTCCCAGCCCAGGGAGAATGACTGAAGCTCCTGTTTGAGTATCCCAGTGCTTTTCTAACAGCTGTACTGCTAACTGAGTTTTTCCTTTTTTCTTTTGCTTTTCCTCTGGAGCTCTTGGGACTGGCTAGTAGAAGATCTCTGCTCTGAAGCCCACCTACGACATGGAAGGGACATGTGTTCTCTCCGGTAAATGAGTTATTGCTTGCAACAGATAAAGATGAGTTGGTGCAGACAACAGCAAGTTGTGTGTAGTAGTAATTCCATCAACTTTAGGGGGCTTCTATTAGAGGATCTCACTCACTGATACATATAAAATGAGGAAGGATGTGGAACTGATCTCTGGAAAGGAAGTACAGAAGAAGAATTCTGAGCTTGTGCCAGACCCCAGTGAAATCAAAGTGTGTGCCCAAATGTCACATTGTCCTTTCCTGTTAGATTATGGAGCACAAGGGGACAGCAGTCCTACTGAGAGCCTCTAGGGGCTACTGCAGTTCAATAAATAGCAATAAATAAAATGTAAAACCAGTTTTGAGTCTGATACGCACTATGTTAATTTCTGGTGTACTATCTTGGATTTCAGAGGAGTTACATACAATGGAATTTGTCCCACTGAGCCTTTGCTGTCTGCTCCCACATTGCCACAATGGAGAAAGGATGGCAGTGAGTACAGACTATTCTCTTAGGACGCAGTGTGTTGTCTTGTTTTCCTGGGGGAGGAATCAGTCTTTCAGTACTCTCTCTTGCTTTGTTCCCTGCTTTCTGATAATATCATAAAAGTAGTATCTCATGTTGAGTTCTGCAGAGAACACACCAACTTTGTGTACATAACAGTTATTTCACTCTTCGCTAACGCCTTCACAAAATTTGCTTTTATTTGAGATAATAAGAACTAATGTTTTCCTAATTTGCTCTTTAAAGATACTATACACCCTTGATAATTCTCTCCCGCTACATGGGGTTCAGTTCACTGTGAAGTGTTGTACGCAACGTACAGGGCACAGTGAGAGAGCGTGTGTGTGAGAGAAGGGGACAGCTTGAGCACAGCACATTTAAGAAACTCAGACTTTAGGAGGAAATCTCTACAGGATAGCAAAGCAAATTTCAATCCAAGAAATCAGATTTCAATCCACTGTGTCAATAGATGTAGCACAAGGGCTGCCTGTTGTTTCACAAACAATGAATTTTCTTCAGCCTATAAATAATGTAAAGACAAGTCTCAGAATTTTTAAAAAATTCTGCTAGCTTGAGGCTACCTGCCCAGCATGCCTCTTTGTTTACAACTTCCAGTACAAACATATATTCTGTTTGTTTTCAAACAAAACATCAGCTTTCCTGATTTCTGGAATTAGCCTCTAGTGCATATTAGCAGCAGCCTTTGAAGCAGTATTACATACAGTGACGTTCAGGAGAGTGACTGCAGAGGGGTGAGCTCTCACACAGTCAAGAGGTGAGCTCTTTGGTACCAGGTGTGCAGCATACGTCCCTGGGCAAGCACCTGCTCTTCAGGTAAGCACTCTAAAAGCCATGTACAAATGTAAAATGAAGTGGCACAATGAGTAAAGGTGTTACTTCATCCCACAGAGATCTGGGGATATAAGCAGGGACTATGCAAAGGAATGGATTTGTCAAATATAAGTTTTTGTTCAAAGGTAGCTGGTATGTTGTCATCCTTGGTGGACAAGGGCTAGCTCCCAACACCTCCAGGAGTGCAAGTGAGTGCCCCAACTGCTTGAGCCCACCTGCCATCTCATTTGTTTCTCATCCTACAGTTTCCATATTCTTTTTCCTGTGTAGATGCAGTGAGGCTAGTGGAGAGTTCCTCTGCTTAGGCTAGCCTGTCTTGCCAAGGTTAGGATCCCCTCCACAGCATGAAGACATATGGTTGAACCCTGGCAGGCTGCAGAGGGCACAGAACCAATGACTGCCACTTAGAATCATAGAATGGTTAGAGTTGGAAGGGACCTTAAAGATTACCAAGTTCCAACCCCCCTGCCATGAGCAGGGACACCTCCCACTAGACCAGGTTGCTCAAAGCCCCATCCAGCCTGGTCTTGGATGGTGTCCCTAACCTGCAGGCACTTCTAGGAAATACAGGGGTTTGTCCCTCTTGTGTGGTGCCTCATCCTGTCCCTGCAGCTGAAGTGTACTCCATGACAAGTATTTATCTGCATAATTTTTAGACTATTATTGGACTGTAAATGCCCAGACAAAAGGTGCTTTTATGTAGTCAGGAAAACAGAATCCTGGGCATCTCTAGAGCTTATGACAATGCAATCAAAATGCAAGGGAGATATGGGTAGAAATTCTGGAGTTAAGCACCTAAAATCCACTTTCTTACAGTTTCAGGCACTTTCACTCTTCATTGGAATTCTCCTGGAACACACTGTTTCAAAATGGAGGGATGTATAAGGAAATAAAATTTGGGTCAATTTACTCTATGGCTCTGTCTACTGTATTTTACATGAAAAAGTTATAATGATTTAAGGCTTCTATCTGGTACCTGAGTCTCGGCTAATTCTAAATGTCCTCAGACCTTTATCCTTGTTGTTAGGCCCTTTGTTTTCCTGGAGACTTTTTTAAAATTAAGGTATTTAAAAGTGAATGCAGTTTATTTAAAAACACATTTTGGAGTTCAAGAAGGGACAAATGGTTCACTCCAATGCAACGTAATGGACCAAGACTCTGTTGGAGTATGGTCCACACCAGAGAGCTGGATTGAGTTGGGATCAGTTGAGGAACAACTGCACATCATAACTGTCAGTCAGCTTTTTCATGTTTTGGGGGAAGGAGCATCCACCCAGATCTTACCCATTCTCTGAATCTTGGCTGACAGATGTCCACATCACAGAATCATAGAAACATAGAATTGCCTAGATTGGAAGGGACCTTTCACATCGTCTAGTCCAACAATCAACTTAACTGATTAAAAGAACCCCATCACTAAACCATGTCACTAAGCACTATGTCAACCTGTCTTTTGAATACCTCCAGGGATGGTGAATCAACCACTTCCCTGGGCAGCCCATTCCAATGCTTAATAGTCCTTTCAGTGTAAAATTTTTTCCTAATATCCAATCTGAACCTCCCCTGGCAAAACTTGAGGCCATTTCCTCTTGTCCTGTTGCCTGCGACTTGCAGGAAGAGACCAACCCCCAACCACCTCTCTACAACCTCCTTTCAGGTAGCTGTAGAGAGAGATAAGGTCTCCCCTCAGCCTAGACAAAAGGCTGAACAACTCCAGCTCCCTCAGCCTCTCCTCATAAGACTTATTCTCCAGACCCTTCACAAGCTTTTTTGCCCTTCTCTGGACCCACTGCAGCACCTCAATGTCTTTCTTGTAGTGCAGGGCCCAAAACTGGACACAGTGCTCGAGGTGGGGCCTCATCAGTGCCGAGGACAGGGGGACGATCACTTCCCTAGTCCAACTCACCACGCTGTTCCTGACACAGGCCAAGAAAAGCAACCCAACAAACTACTCAGCCAAAATCAGTGACCAGCCACAGAAAGCAAATTTTCCTGTCCCCTGACTTGTGATGATTCACTCAGGACAGAAGGGAAATAGTTTCTTAGACATGCTGACTCTGTAGCCACTGTGCCAGTGATACCCATTTAGGAGCTTTCAGTTCTTGTACCTGCAAAATGTAAGCAAGGAAAAACTTGGAGGTGTATGAACTTAAGAAAACAATGAGGGGGAGGGAAGGGTCAACAAATCAGCTGCTGCTGCTGTCGGTCACCCAGAAGGTGATATATTCTCAGGCTTTACTTAGCTCTTAAAAGTATTCCAGGTGCTAATCTAAACACCAGGTCCTACATATACAGCTGAGGTATTACTTCCTTACTGCCCAAGTCAGGTTTTGTGTTCTACAAATGCTCTACAGGAATATCATTATAAATCCATAGCTGAAAGAGCCTGTGCATCTTAAGTGCTCTTTCGTTTTCCACCTCTGAATATTCTGCCAGCAGAGATTTAGAACATTGGCTCTGTAAATGCTTTCATGTCAAGACTAAAGGCAACGCTTGTTTAATTCATTCTTTGACCCAACAGTAGCTTTATCTTAGGTTATCACTTGTTAAGCTCTCTAGAATGTTTTAAACATGAAGGGGGCTGCTGTGTATATATATCCAGTGTACTGTATTTTGCTTGTACAAATTTGACAGTAGTGATTCATAAACATCAAAACCATTTCTTTTCTGTGCTGCAAATTATGCTTTACTTTAGCTCAATTCACAGGATGTGTAACCCATTCTAGAAAAAGAAGAGAAAAAGAAAATTGTATTTATCTTCTACCCAGTTTGTAATTCTTTACTGTAGTTCAACGAAAGCTCACCTATTTTTAGATATATATACTCGGGTGTATATATTTATATGTACTTGTGTGTATAAAAGAGACTTTTGCGTGTATATACAAATATACGTGTATATGTAGTTTGAATCTATACGTATTTATGAATATAAATATGCACTTACATGCGGACAATTGTAGCAATGATGTATGCCATGGTGTAAATGGAGGGCTGGATTTATACGTCAATAGTACTGCAACCTGATTCGAATAACGTTTAGGGTTTGCTGTACATCATTCATTGGCAGTGCAAAATCAAAATAATTTACACTATTCTGTGCAAAGCCATCAGTTCTGCAAGCATAGTATTTATCCCTAACTTTTCTGAAAGTTACGAGTTTATTAAAAATATCATCTGACAGTGGCCCTCAGAACTGAGGTCAATAGAATAATTTTGGATTTGCATCACATAACAAGTATCAGAAACTCAAAGGTTTTGTATTATAAAGGGTCACAAAACTAACTTGGTAACAATCTGTGTATTTACTCCCAACAATCTTGTTGTCTGCATCATAGGACAGATAAATTTTCACCCAAACTTCCCATTCTTGTAGCCTGATTCCTCCCTCCCTGAATGTCATGACAAGGCCTGAGTACTTGCTATCCTTCTGTTGTCTCTTCTTTTTAAAAAAAAAATAAAAAATGAGTGGGAGCAGAGAAGAAGCCACAACATCCTGCATTCAGTTGAGTAAGTTCCCCAATCCAGATAAACAGGGGACCAAGGACCACAACACAAACAGAGCAGCTTGGCCCTGTGCAGAGGGAGACTGCAAACCTCAGTGTCAGTTTAGGGAACATACCACCTGCTTCTTCTTCATATCATCTTCAAAAGATGTATCTGCAGTTCTTTGTGCACCTATGACTAACAAGCCAGAAATGGGGAAGCCCTTGGCTGTTGGTGGCTGCTGGTGGCTGTGCTCTGTCACAGAAGCTCCCGGAACTCTTGCAGCCCAGTGCTGATCAGTCAGGACACAGGCACTGACAGCAGCAGACCTCTGTCAGATGCCTTGGCCCTGAGTGATTTCTCAACAAGATATGTTAACGGGAGTAATGTGAAGAAAATACTCTGAGTGAAAGAATAGGAAGGACAGCTAAAGTTAAAGCTCCATCAGGAAGGAGATGCTTTAGAAATGTGGGAGACAGCTGGACAAGGTATAAATGATCTGCTTTGTAACTGCAAGTAATGGCTGCCAGCAGCAAGGACGATACTTAGAAGAGAGGTTTCTTTTTGAAACCTGCTTGTTTTGAAGCACTGTATGGTTTTAATAGTTTTCAGTTATTGCAGGCAGCAAAGTCTAACTAGGGAAATGCAATATAGAGCTGCAGAGAGAATGTGCCATGTGCAGAATTAACCCTGACAACACATATTTTTTAATGGAGTTGTTCAGTTGGAGAAGAGAAGGCTCTAGAGAGACATTATATTGACCTTCCAGTACCTGAAGGGTCCCTACAAGGAAGCTGGAAAGGGCAGCCCAGTGACAGGACAAGAGGTAACAGGTACAAACTTGACCATAGGAAGCTCCATCTAAACATGAAGAGGAACTTCTTTATTTGAGGGTGGCAGAGCCCTGGAACAGACTGCCCAGAGAAGTGGTGAAGTCTCTGTCTCTGGAGACATTCGAAACCTGCCTGGTCACCATCCTGTGCAACCTGCCCTAGCTGAACCTGCTCTGGCAAGGGGGTTGGACTAGACCATCCCCAGCGGTACCCCCCCTGTCTTTCTGTCTTTCTGTGACTTTTAATCAGGGAGTGTAAGTGATAGGACGAGGGGTAATGGCTTCAAACTGGAAGAGGATAGACTTAGATTAGATTAGATTAGATTAGATTAGATTAGATTAGATATCAAGAAGGAATTTTTCACTGTGAGGGTGGTGAGACACGGGAACAGGGATGGAGACGTGGATGCCTTATTACTGGAAACATTCAAGGCCAGGCTGCATGGGGCTTTGAGCAACATACTCTAAAGGAAAGTGTCCCTGCCAAAGACAGAACAGTTAGAAATAGATGATCTTTAAGGTCCTTTCCAACGTAAACCGTTCTATGATTTTATTTAAGTGTGGTTGGGGTTGGAGGGAAATAAAACACCTTGTGTTTTGTAAAATACCATTGCAATGACTGTGGAAGTTGGAAACAGACAGTGGTATTTCTGTTAAATCTCTGGTTCTACGCCATGAAAGCTAAAGGCTGAAATAAGTGAGCAAAATATCAGACCCCAGATAAGTTTGACTGAGGTCACTGACACACCTGAAGCCAGAAAAAACTTTCAATTGCTGTCATTTTAGTTTCTTTTTGAGTTCAGAAGGGCTTCGTAAATTTGCTACCATAACCCATAACAAAGGAAATCATACCTCCCACTGCACGCCACACTTTCTTCCTTTTTTATTTTTACTTTTTTTCAAGAAAGTGCACATATTTTTAGGAAGAATAAACCATTAGAACGCCCTAAGGCCAGCTGATGCTACTGATTTGCTATCCAATGCATGGAATCATCCTAAATAAATAAATAAATCAGCTGTCAATCCTATGCTTATTGTTGCATTAATGTCAAATCCATGAAAAGGGTAAGTATGTAACATAGTATGCTCCACTAGTACTGAGGCAATGACATCTATTTTAGAGTGTGAGTAGGAGAAATTATTTCAGCCATATATTTTGAATATATATTTGAAGCTATCACTTTGCAGCAAATAAAATGTGTTTTATCCTTGTTAAGTCTGCAATCAAGTCTAGCACTGTGGCTTAGTGGGCTAATGTTCTCATCGCTTCAACTTTCTTGCTTGGCAGGGGATCAGCCTTTCTTTGCTGCTCACATTCAGCAGGCAAACTTGGAGATTTCAATCCTGCTGGCATTTGTCTCTGAAATAAATGGGCTATAGTGTACCTTTTGGCCTGACAAGGAAACTGTGAATCTGGGAGACTTCCCCTCAGCCAGTCTAGGATCTCAGAGAGGGGCTGATGTTCCTTCACCATCAATGTCATTACAAACAATGTGGCTCCTTAGCAAAAGGCTTGAAACACATGCAGAGAATTAAATTAGCCATGACAGGAACAACAACAAAACACAGCCTATAACCCCTTAGAAAAAAAAAATCTCAGATGAAAGCTTTGGGACTAAATAACTTGAACTTGAATGGAATTATCTGGGTTTTTTTTTTTCTGTTTCCTTGCAGGTTATGTAAGAAGGGAAACAGCACTGCACCTTTGATGTAGTTTTAATAAATATTCAAAGTGCCTTCAATTACTGCCTGAGTAATTAGTGTGGATGCAAATAAAATGGAGAACAACAGAATGACTTTCTGGGCTTCCTCAGGGGCCTGGATTTGGGAAGTAGCAGCAAGGTATTTTGTGTGATGAAACTTTGAAACGAGAGTAAAGGAGAAAGCTGAGAATAGTAGGTGGTAGAAGCCTCCCAAACACGCTACACTGCTAGCTGTATATGTAGGAGAGTCTGCATTAGCACCACAACCTTCAACCACTGTGATTTGCCAATCACAGTTTTGGAAATGATATTTCCTTACGCTTTGTGCCCTGAGGGAAATCTCTCTACATTATCATGCTGCCTACTTGAGTGCACCCTTTATAGCAAAATAAACCTGGCCATGAGAAACAGAGAATATTTTCAGGACAAAGCACCTATGAAGAGACTTTTGTTTGTAGTGAGAGTCCAATTCTCAGAACCTCATCTAACACCTTTTATACTTTGATCCAGCAGTTCTCTGTTGTTACCAGCCTTTTTCAGAGGCACCCCAGGATCTGTCTTGCAATTCCCCACAGTGCTTCAGAAACATCGCTTCTCCCAGGAAAACAGGCAGACCTTTGTGGTGGCTGTTTTTAAGCTGCTACTCTTGAAAATATTTTGGACTGTGCGGGTGAAGAACATCAGAGCGTCTATAAGTTGTCTTTGATAGGGCTCAGAGATACCTCTAAATCCATGGATTAGCCATATTATTCTCCCATTGTAGAAATCCAAGAAGGCCTTTAATTCATATGGAAGAAGAGATACATCTTGTTGTCTCACTCTCTCTCAAGCTACAAGCTGGACAACCGTGTAATATCCATCATCACACAGCAGTAGGGTCCTGCTCCCAGTTTTTTTCATTCATTAGCTCGAAGTTCCCATTGTAGTCATCACTTCACCTGACTCTGTGGTTACAAGGATGGTGGTGTGTGTCAGTGGACGCCATAGCCTGCCAGTTTTCTAAAAATTGTATCACCACATGATATGTGGACCTATCCTTTTAGCTTCAGAGAACCAAGTAGCAACAACTCCAGCACTGTGTGGACACACAGTTTTGTCCTGTGATGCCACTGTCTTTCAGTGAATCTAAAATGTGATGTTCTTATAATAGTAGAAGTTTCCTAAAATTTAAAAATGTGGACAATGGCTTGAGTTTTGCATGCCTCAGTCAAGCCAGCTGAAAGACTGAGGACTGCTGGATGAGGGATAAAACTTCTGGAAATCCAAACATGGATGTGAACGGTTCAGTCATCTTTCTGTGTTTCAGCTTCCTGGTTTGCATGTTACAATTTCTAGCAGCAGACAGCGGCTTTAGGGAACATGTATGGGGAATGTTGTGCTTCCTCTGCTCCTATTCTGCTAGACAGGGGAGTCTCTGCTACTGACTCTTGATACTCATATTTGTGTTTTGGAGGATACAGCCCACAAGAGTCAAAGCTTGTGAGTAACAGGGAAGTCTGCACAGGAAACAGGATCTTTCTGTTCTGCTATTGCTGGTTAAAAAAGACTCTCTTTCTGATTGTCATTCCAGTGGTCCACAGCTTTCTGGGATGATAAGGGGCTATATTTATTATCTGTTGCCTTCTTCTGTGACTCAGCAGCAAGCAGGCCAATATTCACACACGAAAGTAAAATGACATCAGCAGTTGTCAAATAGAAAAAGACAAAGCTGACAAAGACATTTTGCTTTAATGCTTCTAAGCGGATATTGCAAATAACAGAGTGCACACAGACACAGAGGAATAATCAACATGGAATTTTAAAACAGTTGCCAGCATCCACATCTTGGAAAAAGAAAAGTCACTGCCTTCCTCAATAGCAACTTGTATTTTGAGTTCAGCTGATCAAAGATGAGCACAGCAGCAGCTGCAGGCAGCTGCAGCAGCTGAGCCAGTGAGCTCTTGCAGCAGGATGGAGCCGACAGGCAACAGCCAGGCAGGCAGCACCGACCCACAGCATTAGCCTCGCAAAAAGACCTCATTAGGGCACAGGAATGGTGCATGCCCTTCCATGCACCTCTCTGCTGCTACAGGTAGTTTCTGCACCACCAGTATGGAGAAAACAGAAATGGATAAAGGCAAGGTAGTCCTGAATGTCTAACTGCTACTCTGTATGATGACTGAACACCTATTAATGACCAAGTCACCCATGTTATCAGCATAGGTGCTTGGCCACATATCTTAAACTCAAGGGAGAGCTTTTTTTGGAAGAGCACTAAAGCACTGATGAACATCCTGGTCTGTGAATCACTTGAAACAGTCAAAACAGTCCAGTAAGTTCCTTGTCAGCACCTGATAATTTTCTTTATCTTTCTCCAGTTTTCTGTGTGACTCAGAGAATCAAGAGGTTAATTCTTCCCACAGATCAGTTTTCTGCTATAATCGGGTACCTTGTTTGGCATTTCCTTATCTGATCAGCTCACCAATTATTTTCCCTTGTATAGAAGGATGAGTAAATGAGGACCACTCAGATGAGAACTGATTGGAGTTTATTGCTCAGTGTCCAAATCAAATCTTTTTCTGAGGCTCATTGGAGGTCACTCAGCTTTAAAAGACAGGTGCTCACATTTCTCTTTCCTTTCCTCCCCACCATAGCTCTTACCAGAAAGAAAAAGGGCCTGAAACACAGCAAGAAATATTTTGCTATGGGATTATATTCCTTCACCTCTGCTTCTCTTTCTGTCTCTCCTAGATTCCCTTGATCAAGAGTCTCTTGATCTTTCGGTTCTGAAAGTCATCTCACCAAGTTTCAAACATATCCAGTCATTCACAGCTTCTCCCTTCGAGAAATGTGCCGAGTTCCTTTTGCATGTTTATTTCTGATCCTCTTTGCAGATATGTTTAAAAGCTTCCCCACATTAACATCCCTACTCTTCACCTTCCTTCAGAAGATTCCCTTTTCTTTTCAAAACTAAATGCCAGATTTTTTTTGATCTCAGGAGTGAAAGCGACTTTTTACCTCTGTTTTTTGGATAGCTGGGAGGAAGCATTGTCAGTTTTGAATAGAAGTTTAAGCATAGCCAAATCATATGTTTTTTACCTCAGATAACACACCAGTTCTCTAAGGGCAGGAGGCTCAACAGGTAAATTGACATAGATTTTACTGAAATCAGCTATCTAAGCTGAGAATCTGGTTGGAGAAATCAAAAGCAATCCTCTCTAGAAAGTAAGTACAGTCTTCAATTGATTTTAAGTTACTTTTCTTGTCAGTGAGCACTTTCTGCTTGAGGATGTCAAAAGCTGTTTTCCTGATTCTTCTCTGTACTTTTTGGTGGTTCTCTGTGTTATTTAGGTATAAATTCTCCTTCACCAACATACTCACTTCTCTTGCATCTTGGCTTTCAGACTGGGTGCTGAGCTGATCTCTATATGAAAACTGGCTGATAGATCCTATGGCTGTCACAGAGTAAGACCAAGTGGCCACTTTTTCTGGTCAATTAGTTTTTCATACTTCAGCGACTTTGCTGTTCATTTTTGGAGGGCCCTCTATCACCACGTAATTTTCTACACAAAATAGCTGCTGCAGCTAAGTAGGCTGAAAGGATCCATGCCAATTTCTCTTCCCTGTTGCCCTTTAGTCATTCTTTTTTCCTCCCTATCCCTTCCACAATGACTGATTTAGGTGCTGGAGGACTCCAAGTCCCAACAAATAAACATAATGTGGTGAGTCCTTGACTTTACTGCATCTTCCATGAGGAATGGTATTCTTCTCTTGTGTAGGTGGGAAGATGTGTGCCAGTGCTGCTGCCTGGCCAGAGTGTTGCTGGGAAATGTAGTTTGACTGAGGGGCAAAGACCCCAACAAAGAACAGGAGCACGAGGGACTTGAGACTTTCTTGGTTTCTCTGCTCAGGTTTTCAATGAAAAATTGAAATGTTCTGTAGAAAGCAGAACCATTTCATGAAAAATTCACTGCCACTGAAAGCTCCACTCTCTGTTGCAAAAGAGTTTGATGTAAAACTTCTCATTTCGTTCCAATTAGGACAAATGTAGATCTTGCTCTGTGCTATCCCAGGGCTCCAAAGGCAACCTAGTTGTTGTCCTGTATCTTCAGTAGCAATAAATGTTTAATCAGCTTGTGTGCTCAAGATACAGGCTTGAGAGGAGAGAAGCAAGGCCTAGTTTGCTAGTCTCCTTGAATTCTCCTCAGGAATGATATGACTTGCCATTCATTAGGCCAGGGATGAAGCTTTTTCTTGTTGCTTGTTTCTTTCTTGGGTGTTTACGTTACACAAAGCCCTATGTTTGTTCACTCATTTGTTTGAATGTTTTCAGCCTTATTTCCAATTCTAGCATTGCACTAGGCATGTTGCCTGTTTGTTTTAAGTGATATTTTTCACTGAGATGGATTAAAGTATTCAAATACCTTTAAGCTGATGTGACTCTGGATGAGGCACTGCAATAATTACTGATGTGATATACCGTAAAAAGTAATTATCCCACTTTCATTGTAAGAGAGAAAATGGAGACTACCAGTTGCTGCATGGATAACTTCACCTGAAAGGTCACCACAAGCCTCCATGGCTGGTTTGGGAAGTTTTAACTACACGTTAGTCTCTTTTTCAGCCGTATCTTGTGCCCTTCAGTCTTCAGGATTTCCAGAGTGAGCGGGTACCTTATTGCTGCCTGTCTCCCTTTGATTTCTGCCTGATCACTGGAATATGGGCAACATGTGGTGGAGGTGGCACATAAACCCTGTGGCTGCTTTCATCATTCTGTCAAAGGGAGTGAAAGAATCAAAGAGATGCTGCAAGAAAACAAATGGCCAAATAGCTGTTAAAGCAGGAGGTTCCAACTCACTGGAGCTCAGCTTATTACAGTCCATATGCCTGAGTGGCTCCTTTCGCTGAGTGCTGCACCCAGCTATGGAAACAAGTGTGAAACTGCCTGTGGTTCATCAGGCCTGGTTTGCTCTAACTGTCTACAACTGCTGAGAGCACTGGAAATAAGAACCTCAAGAGACCGTAGGGAGAACAGGAGAGAGAATCCTTTACGAAATACAACATTAATATAGAAATTGCCCAAATATTTATGTAAAGGTGTTAATGGGCAATAATAATTTGTTTTCCAAGCTCATAGCAGATGCTTTTCTAGTACACGGGCTCTATTCATAAATGATGCAGCTTAACATAAATAGGGAAACAAATTGATGTGCTCTTTTACTTTATTTTAAATATCATGGGGTTGAATTAATGGTTACTCTTGACAGATATCACTAGTTGACACCCTTTCAGCTATGCCAGACATTTGTGGGGTTTGCTGTGTAAATGAGGGACTAAGCACATGACTCAGCTCCTGAATGATGGATGTGTTAAAGAGACTGAATGACAGAGCTGGCAGAATAAGGAGAGCAGAAAGGGTGGAAGAAGTCTGTTTTTAACCTGGCATTTCAGTTATCTTTACTTGGCAGAGCTCCTCCCAAGAGCACTGAAGGCTCAGGCCCCAGCCAACCATTTGATTTGGGTGTTAGGAAATCTTAATTATCTAACAAAAGCAAGTGACGGCCAGCAACCAAGAGCTTGTTCTACAGCTGCTGTACTCCCCATCCTCTCTGTAAAGTGTTTATTTTCTCACAGGACTTAGCTGCTTAACAACTTACTCTGGAAGACATGTTCTTGTTAAGGTGGTTTTGTTAATTTAGAAAAAATACTCCAAAAAAATGAAACATATATATTTAGTTATTCTGGAGGAGGTACTCCACTCTAAGTTCATACCACGTACTTAATTCAAATGAGTTTCCCTAAACAAGCTAATGCTTCTTTTCTCCCCACCTCTTCTGTACTTTTATGGCCAGGCTGTACAGATCCGTGGCCTTTTTCTCCTCCAGACTGGGGTTATGTCATCTCTCTCGTAGGTCCTTGCACACATAATTCACAACATTAGCCATAATTCAGTCAGCTACATTAGTCCACCCATGTTTCATAAAAAGATGATGACAGGCTCCTTTTAATTGTATTTATACTCCCCTATATGGTGAAAGACTCCTGTTCTACCTTTGAAACTTTCATCTTTTGTTTTCCAATTTGGTGGCCTTTGGCCTCTCTTTTTATATTGTCCACTTAAGAGGTTTTTTTACTTGGGTTGTGTGTCTTGCTTAACTTTCCCAGAAGCACATCAAATAAGGATGAACTTTATAACAATAATGAGCTGTGCTGACAGCTCTGGTCTGCCTCTGTTTTGGTTTGAAATGTTGTTACATGAAATGTTGGGAAGGTGTCCAGACATGGTGCAGGGAAGTCTCCGCATACACAGCAGACATTACTAATCCCTCAGTGCCAGTTGCTGTCATCCTCTGTCTTAGTTCACAGATAAAAAAGGTTGTGAGACAATGTTTTCACCTGCACAGGATGGGTTTAACCGCATTTCCCTTTTTTTATCAAGACACACAACTACATATTGAAATCTGTTTCTTAGAAATTAAAGAAATAATCTTACTAGTTTTATTAAAATTTGCCATTCTTTGCCTCTGTGTCACATAAGAGGCCATTAATTATCCTGCTGTGTCTGAACATGGCTCCAAAGAACAGGGTGACCACCTTTTTCAATAAAATTGCAGATTTACAATTTTCCAGCTCAATGAATTTCTAGTGTTTAAATATATTGAAAGGCCAATGCCAGGCTGCTCTGCCTCCCTGTGCAGCATTTTACTGGGAAGAGGGTGCTAGAAGGATGCATGAGGAGAGAAAGAAAAGGGGTAGAGAAGGAAAAACAGGGGAGACAGACACGATGGCAGGGAAATTCTGCAAAAACAGAAGGCATTAGAGTGCCTGGAGGGACTTAAAGATCAGAGGTGGCTCATAGTGCCTCCTCAACCCTCCTCTTGCTCTTAAGTGGGAGTGATGAACATTACTGGGGCCCCAGTCAGGCCAAGGCTGGTCTCTCCTGATAGATATCACTCCAGGTGTGAGATGAGGACCAAGCTGGCCTAACTCCCTTCTGCCTCTTTGCCCATTGACTTGCTGAGGGAATGTCAGAAGAACAAGACATGAACTCTGCACCGTGTTTCAAATACAGGTAGGTTTGACACAGCCATGCGGAGGTGCGGGATGATTCGTGCTTCCTGTCAGCTCTGCTTGGCTGGGAAGGGGAAAGATGAGCCCACGCAGGTTTCTCCTGCTGTTGTCTGAAACTGAAAATTTGTTTTTTCCATCTGCAAAACTGTGTGTTCTTCTGGCAACAGGGAAGACAGGATGAAAAACAGTAGGAAAGAGGGTAAAGTGACTGAAAAGAGAAAATTAATTGTGATCTAAATAAAAAATATAAAAAGGAAGAAGGATGGGTCCCAGTGACAAAGGCAGAGCTGGGTGTTGCATTTTTGTGCCTGTAGTTGTGATCCCAACATATAACTAAGCAACCTCTTGTATCTGCCTCCCTTGTCTATGACAAACAGTCTTTGTTACAGACACAAAATAATAAAATACCAACTGCTAAAACTCAGTCTCTCCTCTCAGTGCTTACAGTAATGTTCATGCTCTTGAGGGCATGGGGGACTGCTGGCATTAGACACTGCTGGTAGAGGGAGCAGCACTGCACTCTCCTGCTAACAGCTCAGCTGAGTCCCAGAAGACAAATTTAAGGGTGGCAAAGGACTTTGGGTACATGGATCATCTGTTGAGAACAGTGCCAGCTTGTGACTGGATTTACACAAGGGGGACCAGCCCAGGTACATCCCTCCTGCCTAGCCAGGGTGCTAGAGGTAGCAGAGATATGCCCAGCACAAACTACCTGCCACAAACTCTCTCCACCTGTTCTGTTAAAAGGGTTACAGAGACAGGAGAGAGGCCTAAAGGCCTTTAATTATTACCTCCCTGAATTTGATTTGTCTCTGAACTTTTCCAGTAACAGCCAGGAGGCTTTCAAGGCTCTCCTTTTCCTGTGTAGGAAATGTTATTGGAAACTCACCCTGGTATCCAGGTTGCACATGTTGAATTCCACTGAGTGTGAGGCCGAAAGAAGAGACATCCATTTCCCCTGGGAGAAGGCTTCCAAGAGCCTCTGAGGGAAGTCCTACTGCTGAAATAGCATCTTCACCTTTCCCCTCTTCCCATCATTGTTTTTATCTCACACACCACACTGCACCCACAGAGGCTCATTCACACTTGTGCCAGACAGGGGATAGGACAAGAGGAAATGACCTGAGGTTGCACCAGGGGAGATTCAGATAGGATGTTAGGAAAAATTGTTACACTGAAAGGAATATTAAGCATTGGAATGGGCTGCCCAGGGAAGTGGTTGAGTCATCTTCCCTGGAGGTATTCAAAAGACGGGTTGACATAGTGCTTAGTGACATGGTTTCGTGATGGCTTTTTTATCAGAATTAGGTTGATGGGTGGACTAGGTGATGTGAAAGGTCTCTTCCAACCTAGACAATTCTGTGATTCTGTAAGATTGTTATTTGTTTAGCTTGTGCCTGAGACTTGTGAGACCTAGATGTGAATCTCACTTGGGACACACATTTCTACAAGAGTTTGGCATACAGGGTGGAAACGATGTTGCCTCACCACAGATGACTACACGTCATATCTGAAATGGTCACTTCTTCCGCCCTCCAGAAGCAAGATATTAGGAGAAATGGACAGGTCAAGAGTGCAGCTTATCAGACAGACTTTATTCCTATCTTAGGATGAGATAATTATCCCCCAGACGGAATGGCTTCTTTCTGGCCACCTCAGGTTGGCCATGTTTTTAGTGAGCATGTATATTATGGATAGACAACTTTAGCCAAATAAATTGTACCTTCATCCTGTTCTGTGTTTTAGTTTGATCTTTATAATGCAAAGGTGGCACAGTCATTTTCCTTTTGCAAAGATGTTGTGGAGCTTAGATACAGTAACATTTATGTGGCATCTGCATGGGGAGCTGAGAATGGCATGGGAGTGCCTATCAAACTGTGAACATGACGAGCTGCTCTCCCAAAGGATGTCAGGGAGGAGTTCCCCTGGCTGTGGCATCTCCATTTAACACCACGTTCATGAGGAACCCAGATATTCACCTCTGTGTCCTCATCTTCTTCCTGTCTTCTTAGTAACATACATAGGTTATGAAATAGATGGTGTGTTGCAGCAAAGGTAATGCTGGAACCTCAGCCTTTCCTGATGCTGAAGTTCTTCAAGAGAAATCCCAGACATGGGTTATTAGAAAGTATAGATACTGTGAAATTATTGTCAAGGGAGACAATGGAATGGGGGACTGATGTACAATTTCTTTTTGGTCCCTTTTTATTGAAACTGACTCACTTTGATTACATTTATCTCTATCACACACACAAAACAGCTAGGGTTCAAGAAAAACTATATATATTTTCAGCAATGTTTTTACTGAGACTCTTTTTCTTCCCAAACATTTCTTGTCCCAATACAAGGAAGCTGTACTGAAATCTTTTTTTCTTTTTCATTTTTCATGACACATTAAGAAATTAGTTTTGCTACTTGCTTTGGTGGGATCAGGAGTTCATCCGAATAACTGATCATGTCTGCTTGAATATCATATTTTGCTGTAAAACTTTGTTCATGAAAGCCATCTTGTTGACGATATTCTTCATTATTAAAATCCTAGCCAGACTTTTCTGGCTAGGAAAATTTTTGAAATTTTTGAAATTTGTAATCAGTCACAGTTCCCTGTTCCCACGTTCTTGGTATAAACATAGCAATAAATAGTTGTTTATAAGACACAAAAATGTATCACAAAAATTAACACAAAACTAAGGCTCTGCTAATGTTTACTTACATTGTTGTGGAAGAATATGCATGCTCGTTGTGAAAACTCCCCTTCAGAAAAAGATAACTCTTTGAAACTTACAGGTACAACCCAAATTTATTTCTTCATTTTAGTATATTTACCAAATGCACGAATGAGCATGCTTTCCTGAATTGCTCGGGTAGATTTGAAAGAATGTTTTCTCTCTTTCCACCTCCCACCGATGCGAACACATATGCACACACACTCACAACCAAGTGCAAGTGCACAGAAAGTCCATCAAGCATTTTAATACCAGTGTCAGGATTCTCAGCTCAAAGTTATTTTTTGAGTAAGGAGATTAGGACTTTGACCAACTTTCTATGGCATATGGAGAATGTGAAGTACAATAAAGCATGCTAAAGACTGGAGACCAGATAAAAGTACATCAGCAGCTAATTGCTATGTACGCCATACAGCTGCAAATGAAACACAGCAAGAGACCAAGGGATATGAACAGATTCCATTACATAGGATTACAGTGAAGTCTGAGAACAAAATCGGAAATTCAGATTAAAAAAAAAAAAAGAACAGTTGGAAGTCCTATGGAGTTTTAACAATTTTGTATCTGGAAAAGTCTTCCTGTAATTCTTTACCATGGCACAGCTGCATCTCCCTCAGGTTGAAGACAAAAACTCCTGCCTGATTTCACAACTCAGACTAACAGCAGTGATAAGTGTTTACCTCCTGAAGGATACTCCACATTTTTCCATAGCTACTGTGCATTGGAAGAGCTCAAGGTGGAATGGACCTGAAGCTGGGCACTGTTGTCAAGCAGCATACCGGGCACAAAGAGGCTTTTCATGTTTTGTGTCAAAACAGCAGTAAAACTCTCAGCTCCATTGTGTTTTGCTGTACACATGTGTCGTGGTTTCAGCCAAAATTACCAGACTGACAGATGGCCCTTCCTCCACCTAAAAAGAAGGGAGAGGAAGAGGATAAGGAGATTTACAAGTTTAGAATGAACTAAACTACTTTAATGAAGTATGAATACTAAAATTAAAACAAAAACAAAAGGAAGAAAATAATGAAATAGATATGATATATACAAAACCGTATGAAGCTCCCAGGATGACAGTCACATCACCAGAAGGCTTCAGGAGAAGTCACAGACTGGACTTGGTCATCGCCAGGAGATGGATTCCAGATTTGGAGTCAGGAATGCTTGGATTGGGATCAGAGGCAGATGAACAGACAGAGTCCTCCTCAGACATCAGGTGTCGAAGAAAGATGGCCCTTTGAGCCCTTAGCTTTTATACTGAGCATGATGTGGATGGGATGGAATACCCTAGTTGGTCAAGTTTTGGGTCACCTGTCCTGTCCGCTCCTCCCTACAGGTGTGACCCCTCTACGTTTTTCCGCTTCCGACCCTCCAATGGGACAAATAACAAAATTACCTGACCTTGGTTGTTATAGCACTAAGTATAAACAAGGGCCTCTCTGCATACAGTTCCTTGGTATAATCAGGTCTTATCACTGTGAGAGTGCACGCTTTCTGAACAATATGCTGTTAATTTCAGACTTCAGTTAGTTAGAAGAGGCCCAACTAAAAAAGTAAAATTACTGAACAGAAAATTGGTTCATTTTACCTCAAACCAGGACAATATGGGGTGCTCTGGTCCACTCCTCACCAGGCAGCAGGGGAGGCAATGGAGCTACAGCCCTTTGGGCTACACGCAGCCCAGTGCTCCAGGGGTGTCCCTGTCCTTCTTTCAGAGATGGCTATGTGGCTGGAACTAAGACACCCTTTCCAGCTTCCTTCGGTTTGCAGGAGCCACTTCTCAAACTTTCAGACACTTTGTCATCATCTCAATGGGACTCTATCAGTTAAAAAGGGTTTCTTGTTTTATTTAAATGATGTCTAAGACCCTGCTGTAATCTGATTTCTTGTGGGGGTGTGATGTATATGTTCTTAGATAAAGTGAAGAATATCATTAGGCAATGATATTAGTACACAAAGAAACTAAATACACACAGATTTCCTCACAAGTGCAGGCTGCTCTGCAATGCACTTGCATAGCAGAGTGGGACAAGTCTTCTCATGTGGGAGGACAGTAGAGAGACTCTTCAAAGGAATTTCAGATAAACCACTCCTGTGTGCTTTTTGAGATGACTAATACTGCAGATGGATGGCTGTCAGAGACACAATTACTTTTTCATTTTTGCTAAATATATAATTTACAATAGTTTTCAGGCTGTTGGAGTTTTTTTGGTGGGTTTTTTTGTTTGTGTTTATTTTCTCCCTCCTCCGTGGTTAAGTTTGTTTTTCAAAAATGTCGCTAATTAAGCCATTTCCAGTCCCCCATCCCCATTGCACATGTAGCAAAACATACTGAGTTTTCAAACAGAAAAATATTAAGCATCCTAAAAATGAGCTCTGTGTTGCTTTGAAGAATTCAGAAGCCTGTTGTCCTGCAGCCTTACTGAGATATGTGCACTGTTTCTGGCATGCTGGATATTATAGTGCCTTGTTCATAAATACAACACCCTTACAGAGGGAGTGTGTCAGAGGGATAACTTACTTTCCTGTTTGGAAGATTACTCTTATGTTGAAAATATTTTGACGCCACTAGAAATAGGAAATGAGACTAATTTAACAAAACATCTTTTAAAGCATACTCAAAAGTTAGCAGCGTGAAATATAACCCATTTTTGTTTTGCCTCCTTAAGCTGTTGGCACACTGCAGAGCCCTTTTTCACAATGCAGCCTCACATGGCCTCAGCCCACAAACTTTCCTGGTTCAGTCTCCTTTGCATGTGCTGGTTATCACCCATAGTGGCTGAGTGCTCAACACCCCCACCAGGCTGAAATCATGCTGGGTTTCTGCAAACACTGCTCTGGAGCCTACAGGTGGTCTCCTTGCTGCAGGGGGACTATTCATGTAATGATATGTTATTTGAGGTGACTGCAGATGGCAAATCTGCCTCTAAGTAAGTACCAGCCAGTGAGCCATAACAGCCCACAAGCTGATGTATACATGGTATACAGTGGAAGGGACTAACAGGGGCTATGAATTCTTCATAAGGCTTTGGAGTAGTTGATACTGCCTTGGAAACATGTTTAGGGCAACTGAGATTAGAATGTCTCCAATTTAGAGAGTCTGCTGGTTTCAGACTCAGTGGATGTCAGTGAGGGGTTTCTTGAGGAATCAGAAAAAAAAAAAACCCTCCATTTGTAATTATATATTAAATACAATATAAAAATAATATCTATGTGTTTTAAATGTATTAAGCAGCATAAAGTAGTAAATGACATTTCCAAGTTCCTGTGATTATAATTTCAAAAAAAATTAAAGGATGTGAACAAAAAACACGAGCCTGGCTTATTTTTTTATTTTTTTCCCCAATACAAACATAGCTCTGCAGGCAGCTCTCTGATGGCTACAAGTTAAATTTTGTGTCTCTCTGGAGTAAGAAGGCAATTTCATTGCAGTTGTGTCTCATGCAGACGGTGTGGCTGTAAAAATCTTCACTCATTCATGTTAGTCACCCAGTTTACAACTGCATTACTGGAAAACTGAACTGAGGCAGATTGCTGATGTTTTTTTGGATAATTCTATCTCTGCTTCATATTTATTGTAATATCAGACAAGGTTTTGTCAGTGTCACAAAGAGATTTGTTAATAGCATGCAAAAAGATTTTCTGTCTGGGAGATTCTCTTTTCTTTTATATTTTATTTTTGTTGGACCTTTTTAAGTATTTCCCTGCAATTGTTAACACAATTCATTCTAACATACTGATTATTCTCTCTTCTCCTTTTATCGCTCCAAACTTTTTAATTTTTTTGAACTACTTGGTCAACTTTTATATTTCTCCCCTTTCACCAAGTGGTTTACACCTGTGCTTGTATTTTCTCTTTTTAATTTTTTTTTTTTTTTTCATGCTGCTAAGCAGAGCCAGGCATTTGGATGAACACTCCCTGGACAAAGACAGCAAGGTGAAGACATGACAAGTTAAGATATCAAAATTTTTTTTTGTGTGCAATCTTACTTTAACATAAGGTAACTCAACACCTCTGTGCTTCTGTTTTGATCTGATGGAGTATGTATCATTGATGTAGGGGCTGGGAAAGGCACCTGATGTCAGCATATGGAAAATGTTAAGCCCTCTCAGTTTCCAGCACATGATTTTTAAGACATTTTAATCCCCTCCTTTCAAGTATAGATCTAATGGGGAAGTCAAAGGGTCATTAATACTTCCCCTCCTCCACCACCATTATCACAGGCCAACCCAGAAAAGACTGGTGGTGTTGGGTGCCATGATTTCATTCACACATACACTTGCATTTTATATTTTTTCCTTTCAGCCAAGTCTTCATCATCTTATTTCTTTAGAAATATTTTAAGCTTATAAATTGCCTTTCATCCAGATATAATCAGTTCAAAACCCCAGTTAGAGACCTTACACTTTCCAGCCCTTGTGGAAGTCCTAGGGGAAAGGAAGGACATTTGCCCACCACATTTGCCCTTCCTGTTGCAAGGACCAGATATGCAGCAATGACTGTTCATCACTGTCTGGGCACTAGACAGGGGTGAGGTCATGATTAGGCAGCCTCTTGATGCAAATTAACAGAACAGATGAAATTAAAATGGAATAACTGGCACCATCTCAAATGTGGTAAAGCAAGGGTAGTTCTTATGCCTGATGTAGAGGCAGGGTGATACTCTGGCTACATAGCCCTCTGAAAAATCACCCAAGGATGCACAGTTTTATACAGCCAAATACCCCTCCCTGTGTAAATAACCTAATTTAGTCAGTGACATTTTATAGTTATGTGTGTGAAGACAGAAGAATGTGACACGTTTTGCATGGGGCATAAAATTAAGCTAACAAAGAGTATTCTGTGTGTCTGGGTTTCTTCTGTTTTGTTTAGAGTAAGCTCGTTGGCCTTATAGATGGAAGAAATGAGCTTTAGAGGCCTCCCGGGCATACCAGATCTCTTGCTGAAACAGAGGAAAAAACCCAAAACACAACTCCCGTACACAGAATGGATCAAGTCAGAAAGGAAGTGTCTCCTGTTAAGTACTTTAATGCAATGGAAGCTGAAATGACGACCATATGATGTGTAGCGAGTGCAGTGATACAGGAGAAAATGGCACATCACCGCAACATTAATTACTTAATGACACAAAGCTGGTGATATAAAAATTGCTGTAGGTGGTCAAAGTTGAGTATAATCAGACTGGTGTAGCAGTTTGAACTCCAAATATCTATTTGACATTATGCCTCAAGTTAAATTTTTTTCTTCTCCCTTCCTGAGACTGTCTGCTTTCTTTTTTATTCTTATTTTTTGCTTCCTTCACAGTGAATTGTTTTTTTCCCCAGCCTATCCCTCCTGGGACAGACTAAGCTGGAAAAACTTCAGTTTGCTGCTATTTTACTCTGCTTTACTTAGCTTCATAAAGTTGCTTTAGAGACAGTCACTTTCTGGTGCATGAGGACAAAGTGTCATGTGGCACATAACAGAATAGTAAACCCAGGCTTTGATCAATTGCCAGAAACAGGGATGAGGAGAGCGAAAAAGGGGGAACATTTTTTAAATATATATATACAGGAGTAAACAGAAGCGAAAGATACCACAGCTCAAAGAAAATATAATATTTGGGGTCAGATGAAATCTACTAGAGTCTTCCTCTAGAGAATACAAGTTCCCCTCACCCTGACTCAACTGTGGAAACTAGCTACCAGCCTTGTTTAGTGACATACAGAGGCTAAAACTTTCACTGTGATCATTATTTTCACCCAAAGCCAGGGTTGCCTGACCTTGCATGTAGCTGCAGGCCACTGCCACATGATCTCATCTTCACAGCTAACTCATCAAGAGCTCAACTCTTTTGTTCCTAAAATGCCCAGCTCTTAGCAGTCAGCTTGAGGAAAAAGCTGAGCAGATCCCTGGCATTTTGTTTTAGTCACAGTTTGGGGGTGGAGGGGACACTCAGCACCTGCCAACATACACCCATCACTTGTCTCATACCAAAGTCCCTTACTGAAGTCCCTTCTTCACACAAAGGGTGTTGGAGTCAAGAACACGCATGCTTTTCCCCTTTGCCTATCTTTTAAATGTGACCTCTTGTCTCCTGTTCAGGTTTATTTATATACATTAGCACATTGGAAAAGTGACTGGCTATGTTAAGCACTGTACTTTGATTGTAGTGGTTTGTGTAGCGTCCAAAAAATATGAATAAAGTACATTAAAAAAAAAGCTGGAAATTGACATTACATCTCTGTTGATGCGCATTTCAATTGCCAAGAAAAGAGCAGTTTGGCTGAGGGATCCAAGAAAATCTGCTTAGTGGGTCTTCCTTGGCGAGAGCCCACAAAGCAGACTGCTTTCATCCAGTACTCCCTTAATCACTGTAAGGAGGTTTCAGAGAGATTAATAATAACTAGTGCAGTTGTTACACCCACACACAGTGACTCAGACACACCGATGAGGCCTGGGGAGAGTCTTTACCTGTGTGGGCCACACAGACATATGCCAATATTTAGTCCAATAAAGTTGTCTTTCCAGCAGCATGAATGATAATCTTGGAGGCAGATGATGACAGGGCCTGTCAAATAAGCCCCTATACTGAGACACAGCCCAATATATAACAGTGTCTCACTAGGGCCACATTAAAGGCTGCAATAGAAATCTAGCTCTCTCTCCTCTCTCAAATAATAATTTTGATTAAAACAAAATAATGCATAGTCCCAGCACCACACTGTGCTGCATGAAGAGAAGACTCTGAGAGTAATGAACATCCATTAGTTTTAAATGAATTTTTGGACAGTCTTTCCCGGATACAAGACTGGGGCAGCTGGCTGTTAATCAGACACAATGCAGGCAGGAGGTGATCAGACAGTGCTGCGGTAGTGAGGGTGCAGAAGGAGTTTTGAGCTGCTGCTCATGACAAACTCAGGCTTGAGGATAGCCCTGATACTACTGACTCTGTAGTAGCCAATCAACATTAGCCATCCATGATTTTGGCTCATTTGGCCTTT
The DNA here is from genome assembly GCA_013400055.1 of Nycticryphes semicollaris. NCBI lineage: Eukaryota > Metazoa > Chordata > Aves > Charadriiformes > Rostratulidae > Nycticryphes > Nycticryphes semicollaris. Next base: position 220,693 of record VXBJ01003154.1, on the reverse strand, counting down.
GATTTATCCTATATTTTGTCGGGTTTATGCCATCCCATACCCTCTTGCTGACATAAAAGAGCAGCAATCATCATTTGATTAACCTCTTTGGGAAGGCGGAAGTGCTCAGAAATACACTGGCCAAGAGTATTTAGTCAGGTAAAGATTAGCAGAGAATAATAATTCAGTGGCCGTTACAGAGCAAGTTGCATCCAGCAATCAGAGTTGACTAATTATGGATTGCCTCCTGCTTTTATCTCATTTGATGGTAAAACTCCTACTGACTTCATTGGCACAGGATCAAGCTTGATATGCCCAGTGGACTGTGGAAGCCTTGAAATAGCATGCAGGGCAGAAGGGAGCCAACTGTAACATCAGCTACGGAAATAAAAGCCTTCCAACAAGAGAAACAGAGCTAAATTAAGGAAAATTAGGAAGCATTTGACCTCTTCTTCCTACCTGCAATATGGCAGGAGGCCAAGCTCTGAATGAATTAATTTTGTGGCCAAAAACAAGTAAGGGAAGAAGCCACTTTGGAGAGAAAGAGAAAAGGCAGGTCCTGCTTGAATAATCTGATCTCCTTCTATGACAAGGTGACCCACTTAGTGGATGAGGGAAAGGCTGTGGTGGTTGTTTATCTGTACAGCAGTAAATCCTTTGACACCATTTCCCATAGCATTCTCCTGGAGAAACTGGCTGTTAATGGCTTGGTATACTTAGACAAAGTGAAGGAAAAGACATGTAGATGTAGCATTTCAGAACATTGTTTAGTGGTGGTCTCTGCAGTGTTAACAGTTGCACTCAATGATCATAAAGGTCTTTTCCAACCTAAATGATTCTGTGATTCTATTATATGAAAAACATGAGAAACTTCTTGTTTTCTGCCCTTCAAAGGCTCTTCCTGTGCTGAAAGGGCCCAGAATTGTCTTCTGTGGGACAGCACAATGTTGGCTGGCTTACCTAATGTTTTGTTTGCAGGTTATTTCTCTAACACCTCCACCTCCAGCCCAAATCACACAGAAAAGATCACAGGAATATGGGAAAGGAGTAAACTCACAACAAATTGTGCAATGCCATGTGCAACTGAAAACAGAAAGTATTGGTTTTCTTTTTTTAGAGAGGAAGTCAAACAGGAATTGGATTTGACATACTGTTTAAACTTTTTGTCCTTCTTTTAACCTGCAGAAAAGTTCAAATATCTTCAAGTCAGAATAATTTTCAGAATGGAAGTCACATCATCAAACCTGTGCTTTCCAATGCAAAGCTGTATTAGCTCACTCCCACCATTTTTGCCACGAGGTGGGCTGCTTCTTCAAAGTCATAGCACTCAGTGCTGTTGCTGCCTGCATTGTACACAGATAATCAGTGCAATTACAGGGTGGCTGCGTAAGAGCAGTGTTTCAATAGCCAGCCTCCTATACGCATGTATATAGCCTACAATAAACTATCAACTCACTTCTTATTTTAAATCCCAGGCTATTTGCACAAAAAGTAGCATGCAATATAGATAATAAAGTGTGTGGGTGTCTGCATTTATGGAATGTGGATATGTGAAGATATAGCTAACATTTTTTTTCAAATCTTTATATATTTATTGAAATTGGCAGCTTCAATTACTTTGCTTGGATTCCAGTTGCCTGCTTTTCAAAATCCTGTTTCTCACATGTCTTGTTTGTTTTGTGTACTCTGTCAGAAGCCACACTGAAAAGACTCCCAAAGAGCCTCTATGGCACAAATGGCATGATGCGTTACTGTATATGGAAGTCTGTCTTCAGTGGTTGGCCTTAATCTGAAGTTACTTCTTTTCAGTTGTCAAGGCTGCCCAACTGAACAAGATGAGTTGTAATATAAGAAACAGAAATATGAAATTCAGGCTATAGGCTTGTTTTAGTACGCTAGAAAAGACAAACAAGTAAATGAGTAAAAGGTTAGAAAGAGAAAGGGAGTGGGGAAGGAGTGAGGAAGGAGGGAGAAGAGACTAATGTGATCAACAGTATGCAGAAGGAAGCATTGCTGTTGTGACATCAGTAGTCAGTTACTAGACAGATAATGACAGAACTATACGGAAGCGACATAAGGTCAGAGAAAACCCATTGTAAGTCCAACTATTAGAAGAATAATCAGAGACCTTGCTGGGACAGCTGGTAGGATCGGGGCACACCTAGCAGAGAGTCTGTGCTGTTCAGTGCACTATGTGGAGTAACAGTGATATGGCAGTTTAATGATAACACAACAGTAAAAGAAGTTTAGTTTAAAAGCCGCTGCTGTAAAACATGAAAACTCAAATAACTCAAATCGAAGTAGGATGCTAATTTTTATTTTTCCTGCGTTCATTTATATCATCACTCAGCTTTAAGTGCAAACTTTCTGGTAAATAGTATGAAGAGTAATTCTGAAGCACCTACTGTATTGGGACGTGAATGGATATCCACAGATGGATAGTTGACAGTAAAGCTGAATGACCAAGTTTCAAACAATAAAAAATTAAATAATTTACTTGGGGACAGAGTCCATTTCTTTCCTGTCCTTGAATATTTTTGAACAGTCTGTGATGTTACCTACCTTATTCTTACGCTCAGTATAAAAACTGAGGGATGAAATGGTCAGCTCTCTTTCTTTAATGGCCGACGTCCAAAGAGGACCCTGTCTGTTCATCTGCCTTTGATCCCGATTTGTGTGTTCCTGACTCCACAGGTGGAATCCAGTTCCCACCCATTGGTGAGTCCAGTCTGGGACTTCCCCAGTGCTTGTTGTTGATATCATCCTCGGAGCTCAATATGGCTTTGTATATATTGCATCTATTTCATTATTTCCTTTTCATTTTATCATTAAAATTAGAGTTCCTTCACAACGCATACATTTCTTTATTCCTCCTCTTCCATTGTTTGGACTGAAAGGTGGGGGAGAGCATCTGTTGTCCATCATTGCCTGATCTGGCCTAAGCCACAACAGTCTTCATTTTCACTTCCTCTGAGGAGAATTCCCAAAAACTGTAGGTTGGTTGTGAGCAGCTTTGTGTTGGTTTTCAAAAAATCAAAATAAAAATCAAACTGTTTTGGATTTAATATGTTATTTACATGGTAATCTGTGCCTTTACTAGATAATTATGTCTCTGAGAATGTGTTTGATGCAAATTTCAGGGATTCCAAATCTGCTACCTGTAAATACTTAAAATATTGACTAGTTTGAAGCACATTCTTGCCAAGAAATCTTTCTGCCAGAATAGGCATAGGAAGCACACATAAAATGGACACCAATAATGTCAAAAATATTTATTAAAAAATTGAAGAAATCTTTGCCAGTTCTTTTCATGTTCATGATCTTCTTCAGCCAATTGCTCTTCCATTTTTTTATTTGAGGACATTAACCAAAACCATATTCTAATTATGTTTTTTCTTCTTTTTGAAATTTATCTCTGTGGAAAGGAAGGCACAGAGGGCAATTTCATCTTGGTCCCCTCTCTGCCACACCTAACAGAGTTTCACAGAGGATTTCAGTATCCAAGTTTTTCTGTGCTCCCATGCTCTTCTCCCTCCACCAGAGGAGGGTGAAGACCTCACGTATGACATCAGCATTGAGGATGACCTCGTAATGAACAGAGTAATGTAGGTAAAATGGCCTTTTCAACCACTGCTCTGCCAACTGGAAAGGCTGCTCCCCTTGGTGGCCAGTTGATACTGCAGTTCCTCCTCTTACTGCAGGCATGGTGAGATAGGATAGCTACACAGCACCTCTGTCTGCCCTTGATTGAGAGGGGCCTCAGAACTCCTGTACCAGTACACCAGTACAGACTTGTCAATGGAACTGTGCCTCACTGTGCTGAAGACAGAGCAGTGAGGGTAACCTCCTGCCAGCATAGTGGGAGTGGGAAGGGGCAGTGTATCCACGCTCTGCCTGGTCCACCTTTCTATAACCAGAAATAGATATACATACATGTTCTGCTGTCACTTCCAGACTGTCCTTCTGCCTTTGAGAGTTAATGGTGTGGGTACCTGCTTTGTAGCAAATGCTGTACTGGGAATTAATGCTTGGGAGAGTCCATACAGTGTCAGAGCTGAGACGGTCAGAGATATCCCTCTGTTTATCTCCATGCAGTAAGACAGGATTTAAATTCTCACTCTGAGGTTCCCGCTTCCAGCCTCCCCTGACCCAACCTGGAGCTGACTGTGACTAATTAAAAGAGAACAAATATGTCAGCACTGACCCCAGGGATAATACAAAGTCTTAATTTCCAGTTTTCAGATGTAGAACTGTGATGAAATAGTAGCAGTGACACAGCACTTAGAGGTCCTATTAACTCAGCCTTATACAGCCCATATACAGAATCTCATGGTATGAATGACCTCAGCTATACTTCCCTTCACTCCCTGGCTGTAACCCAATATACCCTATTTGGGATAGATGCTATCTGCACCTTGAGTAAATGCTATTAGTCCTGCCATACTTTTACTCAGCATCACAGCACGTCTGCTGCCCTTGTCTTCCCTTGCCATGACCAGTCCTTCAATCTTCTGGAGGAAATCACCACCTACTACCTGCAGCCCTGCTAGTCCTTCCTTGACAAATTTGCATTCATTCCCATATCAGGAAGTTGCACCGAGGAAGCTGGCAGGACAGCATCATGTTTGGTCTGTGAGAAGACACTGTATCAGAATTTGTATTATAGCAGCAAGCACTGTGATTTAGGAAACAAGAGGCAAAGCACCAAACTGGCCGATGATTCACATCAGCTAGCCTGGCTGAGCATATAACCCAATGAACGGAGCTGCTGAGCTGAGGGAGCACAGGAATCAGTGAAAAGGCACGACAAGATGCAAACTTCAGGCCTGTCAGTCAATACCGGTCTCCAGTACTACAATGAATAAATCGTGATGTTAGAAATTAAAGTCAGCTCACAGATTGACCAGGATGGTTCCAGCCTGTGGCTGAAGCACACCTGAGGGGACAGCAAGCCACACTGTGATGGTGAACTGAGCAACTGGTGACAACCAGTGCTACTACCACACTCAGCAATCGTAGGTGGGACAATTCAGAGTATGTTCAGAGAAGAAACTAAGACAGTAAAATAGCCCAGAAGCAGGTTTCACTGCGATTTTTTCCCCCTGGTTGAAACCTTCCCACAAACTCATGAGCCTGGGTTCCTAGGAACATGATAAACATTTTGTAGAGCACAGGTGGCAAGGAAAATGGCATGGGCCAGCCCATATTCTTCAATGCGTCTATCCACATTTGCTCATTTGCCCCTTCTCTACCTCTAAGAGGCTTTTCTCCTGGCATCAGCTGCTTTGATTCAAATAGTTACTTTCTTTTAACCTACAGAGTTTGCCTGTTTTAAAAAGAGGATGAGTCTGTTTCTTCACTGTGCCTGGCTTTTGAGGAGCTACTTGCAAAAGAAGGCAGAGTTGAACTCACACGCAGCACAATTGAGATCCCAGTGCATGTCAGGGCATAACCTGGGCCTTTTAGTTGTGAAAGTCCAGAGGAAGAGAAGAGAACTCTGAAATTCTTGGTTAGCTAACTAAAAAATCCAGGCCTATTAGCTACCTTCAAACTTGTTTAAGGGGGTAAGGAAACTAAAGTGCCACCTAAAGAGTCATTGTTTCTAAAATTTTGGAGATTAACCAGTTGTAAGATACCACTTTGTCTAGTCATCCCTGTTATGCAAAAGCACAGAATTTAGAGAGTAACAAGCCCATTGACCTGCACAGGACCATGCAAAATTACATCAGTCCAGATGGCCTGAATCCACAAGTTCAGTCATCTGGGCACTACTCTTTCTCTTGCATAAAGCACACTTTCTGTCCTCCTCTCTTTACTATTGTAGTAAAAAAAATACAGAAAGATTTACAATTGGCTTGTGTGTTGAGATCTTGAATCTTCAGATCTTCAAATTTGTGTACCAGTTCTACTGGTGTCACTGTTTGGAGTTGACCTGAGTTACAGCACCAAACTGCAAAATTCAGCATCATGGAAGCAACATGTGCCTACTGTCACAGGCACAGCTTCTGCACCTCTTTCTGGCCCATGTACTGCTTTTCCAAAAATACCCAGTGGGGTCAGGACTCAGCTCTTTTCTTTCTTGTGACAAAATGATAATTTGCTTATAAGCAAAATGGTGTCAACATATGACCTTAGCAATGTGTGGACCTTAAAGAAGCTGACCTCTTTCTCCATATGGAAACATCAACATATTGTAGTTTTATTGTAATTTTTAAGCATAATTACTTGTGAAAAATAAGCTGATAAGGAACACATGTTTTAGGTACTTTCAGACTTTTATCCTTTCTAGTCTAATAGTGTGCTAATCACTAACTAGGACTTTTAGTGGACCCTAACTTTTAGGGATAGACTTTGCTATTTTGGTCTATTCCCCTAGATAAAAGATATTTCTATAACAGCTATTCTTAGAAGCATTTATGGGAGAGAGGGAGGGAGTGAACCACCAGTACAGGAGTGACTCACCACAGCACTAATTGCCAACAAAAAAACTCTTTTGCTTTGTAAATTAGGGAATCAGCTGCAGAAAAAATTCCTATATATTTGACAACCAGACGCTGTGCGTGATCTTTCTATATTAAAACCATATGGGATGGTTGTGCAACCTGTAACCCCTAACAGATAGACATCTGAAACTACTTCTTTCTAGGTTTGTACCCCTCCACATCATTTGCTTGCCAACCCAATTTCCCATTGCTCTTGCCTCTTTCTTTATCATCCCTGCAACATCTGCTTGCCTTTGATTTATTTTTTTTCTCTTCTGTTGTTCCATAGCTTGAAATATGTTGAGTAAAAGGTAGCGAAGGGCACTGTTAGCAGCCTGCAAAACTTTCAATATCTAGGTCTCTGGCTAGGATCCAGGAAGGTCAGTGGCAGCGGAAAGTCATTACCACCTCATGTCTGCTTGGTGACCTCAGTGACATTAATTGCTGGACTGGCCACAGTGGCAATCTCAACAGAGAAACCACACACTCTCTGTGCTGAAATCAGGCCATTCTCTCCCCTGCAGAGTCAAGGTTGGGGCAGGGTTGTCTCCACTAGGCCACAAAAAAAGACACCTTCATCTTCCTCATCCCTTTCACTACGTTAAAATGACTCAGTATTCTTATTTTCCAACCAACACAAAGGTAGCATGAGAGCTGAGTTTGGGTTGTCATGTGTTTAAGTATTCTGCAAATGACTTAGCAGTAAGCATTACTGTATGGGTAACTAAATAAACTAGCTAAATAAGTATGGTTATAAAGCACAAAGTGTTTCCAATAACACAGCTTATAGCTTATTGAGGTGACACGTGTTATCTTGCTCTCTAGGTGACTGGTTAGCTTGATGCATCCAGGGAAAAAGAAAGTGAAGAAAAAGTCTCCATGACTCATGCTGCAGCCTGCTGGCAGACTGATCATAGCTGTTTCCAGGAGAACCGTTTTCACTGTTTCCAGGAGAACTGTTTTCACCTTTCTCCCTCTCCTATGTTATTTGTGACTTGTCAAGACCAGGAACTGTTTTGTCCTCTGGCTACATCTGCTCTCTGGTCTCAATGTCTTTGATACAAGCAGCAAAGTTTGCTTGCCTTCCTTCCTTCCTTCCTTCCTTCCTTCCTTCCTTCCTTCCTTCCTTCCTTCCTTCCTCCCTTCCTATTGCTCTAGTGAATACTTTGCGAATATTTTTCTTAGTGTAAGGGCAAATGTCATACCTTGGAGGAATGTAGCACTAGAAAATTAAGTTTTCCATTTCAGAGGAGAACTATACTATCAAATTTCCATTATTATTTTACCTTTTTAGTGCTTGTGACAAATCTTGCCATATTCTCTAGTTTGGAGGAGGAGCATTTTTTCATTATTATTTCTCCTTTTTTTTTTCCCCAAGAAATCTGAGCTGCTAAGAGTTTGGTCGTTCTTTCTTTTACTTCCTTGATATCAGAGAAGAGAATGAAAATATGATCTCTGTGGGTAGAAACTATCAAAGGGAAAGCAAATTAAAAAATAAACCATTATTTAAGGAAACAAAGAACTAGCAACATTTGAAACTACACCAGGGATGTTTGGAGCCTGCTGCAACAATTTACAGTGCTTGAGAATGGCAATACAAGTTTATATCAGATTAACTAGGATTTAAAGGTCTTTCTGTTTAAACCCACAAATCACCATGAAGCTGAATTTTATTACCAGAATAATGTCATCTAAGTGATCTTGGTTAAATCTTTCATATTCATTGTCTCGGGATGTTAACTTTTTATAAAAATTAAATTAATTTACTTATGGATAGTTCCTGTAAAGGACAGAGTCACAAACACTCAAATTTAGATATCTAAATCTTAACTTTTAGTGCCTTGCCTCGTTGCTATCAAGCATTAAAGATGGGAGACAAGATTTTTATTTAAAACTCTATCAGTTCATGTCGCTAGAGGAACATGTTCCTGACCTGGGTGTGTGAGCTGACATCATGGCTAGAGGCAAGATATATCTCAGTCCCTGGTCTGAGTGATGCTCTGATGAATGATGTTCCTGCAGCTTTGAGTCACAGAAACAGACCCAAGGCTCAGGCCCCATCTCATACGCCTTGACAGCAGGTCCAAAGTGAGAAGGAGGAGGCAGCTTACAAAATGAAGGAACTTCTCATGCCACCAATTAAAATCCAGGACAAATAATTTCCTGTAGATCTTCATCAGACTGCCAGTCCAAACTGAGCAGATCAGTTCCTCTGCTATGATGTCTCTCCATTTCGTCAGGCTTCTGCAGTACAGGCTCACTTTCAAACTTCAGTCATGTAATACAGTCAGCCATGTCCTCTGCGTATTCACCAGGGAAAAACTGAAAGTGCATAAGTAAGGAACTGTCTTTCCCTTCAGTAAAAAAGGCTCTTTAGCATGAACACAGATATGCTGGATCACACCAAAGAACCAACTAAACCACCACTCTGTCTTCGACATAGACAGCAGCAGATGTTTAAGGAAGAGCAGAAGAGTAGGACATTCATATCTAAATCTTCCTCAGTTACTTTTTCTTCTATCACCAGTATATATATCACATGGACACTTTCATGTGTCTGTGGTTTGTATGAATTTATTGACCCTATCAATTTGCCAGTCTTTCTTTGAACCCAGGTAAGTATTCAGTGTCTAAAAAATCTAAGATTAACATTACAAGGTGTAACTACATGAGCACTTTCATGGATGATCACTGTGAAACTGCAAGTTTCTGTAGGAGCAAAGAGACACGAGCAAACTTGAAACCAGAGCACAGTGCCAGCAGAGCAAGATTTGTTTAGCCCTTTTCCTCTAACTAAGATGGACTAGCATCCTTTTGCTGCATTACAGACATGTTGAAAGCAACGTGGAAACTTCCTTTACGAGATGCCTACAAAGGTCACAAGCTGATTAAGTGCATAGATCAGATGCCACCAACAGTCCATGAATTTTTTGGATGGGGCCAGCATAAGGAAATTTCTTATCATGGTTATTATCAACAGACAGGACTAACTGTCAAGAATCCATCCTAAGCAGGACTGGCTTAAGAGCTGCACAGAGTCTAAGTGATGAAGAGGTTGGGCTGGAGATGTCATTCTATCACTAACAGCCTACTGAGCAATTTGGCAGAACTCCATATATTATACTCGTTTTTTTCTCCTTAGAATTGTAAATACTTATGTGGAAAAACTTCTCAAACGTGAACATTAATAAGCTCAATTTGAGGTCACATCTGCCCAGTGATCACTTCTTATCAATTCCTTGCATTGCACAACAAATCTGAACTCAGCTTGCCACAAATTGTCAGCAACAAATTCAGTTGGTTGCAGCTCCTTGTGCTGTGACTGGGGTCATTGTATTATGCATAGAGTCAGCATGAAGGGGATTCATGTTATCTGCTACAAAATCATTTTTCACAGATACAGTATAATGAGTTTGTGGAAAATATGATACCCAATTACAGGTTATAGAAAAGCTTTAGTAACCCTTTGAACTTTGTCAGGATAAGCATTCACTCTAGTTACTCTAGTTTTACAAAAAATGTCACTCCTTATAATAATATGTTTCTAGTTATGATTCTGTTAAAAAAATATTATCCAGTAATGGAGTTTGAAGATCTTTAAGGCAGTACACTCTGAAGCTACTAAAAAAATTTCACTTGGAAAAGGGTTTCTGTAGGCTGTGAAAGGGCATGCAGTCAAGAAGAAACAGCATTTAGATGCAGAAGAGCATGATCTGAATGAGTTATAGACTGAATTGTCTTGAGCCATGGGCAGGGTAGGCAGCTGCTTAGGGTGGTAGACTGCTAGAATTTTGCATGTGCCAAGAAATTTTGTCTCTGCCAGTGGCTTCAGTATCAGAGCCATCAATATCCATCTTGGCTTCTCCAGCTGAGGGAGAGGTTGAACTATGGGTTATAGAAACAGCAGAGTGACTCTTGGCAGAATCACCTGTCCAGCTACAGCATTTTATTTCTCTAACTCCAATGTAGCAGCAACTGAGGCAGACTCTGCCCTTGAGTCCTTACCCCTCTTCGCAGAGTCACAGACTTGATGAGGTTGGAAGAAATCTGTGGAGATTCAACTCCCTTGCTCAATCAGGGTCACCTAGAACCAATTACTGAGGACTGTGTCCCAGTGGCCTTTGAATATCTCCAAGGAGGAGACTCCTCAATATCCCTGGATAAACTGTTCCAGTGCTTAGTCACCCTCACACTGAAAAAAGTATTTCCTGATTTTCTGATAGAGCTTCCTGTGTTTCAGTTTGTGTCCATTGCCTCTTCTTTTCCACATGAAAAGTTGTCCAGGCCTGGTCTGGTCTTGATGCTCTAATAGTGAGGTGGCTAATTCAACGTTGTCTGTGTGGTCCTGTGCTAACTTGGTAGCTCATGGCCAGAAGCTAGCTCCAATTGCTTCGAGACTGTGAACCTGAGCTGTGTAATAAAAATAAAAATTAAATATGGTGTGTACAGATTCAGGTGACTATGAATAGATCCCGATGAATGTCATTGTCTTCTGTCTTCATCTAGCTAACTTATTTCTGTGTAAACTCCTTCAGAATATAAAGGGCAAGCAAAAGCCACTAGACTTATATTCAGTTTACAAATTAAGTTGGTTTTATCTTATTTTTCAAGCCCTCATTTATATCTGATTAGCTAATGCCACCTGAGAGCCCAACCATTTGTTTAACTCCAACTGCTTCCAAAACATTTCTCTTAGTATCCTCTAGAAACTAATGTCAGTTCTATAATGAAACAAAGGGTAATTATCATTCACAGAGTTGTGTAACTACACTTAATTCTAGGTTTGATGCTTACTCTGTAGCTTATGAAAATGAAATTTCCTTTTTTTTCTACATCAACAGCTTAAGAAAAACTCAAGTCTAATACTGTTGAAATACGTAGAAATACAGATGAGGTTTTCTTACCCATGCCTTTACAAAATCCATTGGAAATAAAAAAGATTTGTTTAGACTTGATCTTTGCCCCATAAATTCCAAGGAGCAACAATAAGCAAATAACTCACAGTAATTAACTGAGACTTTATAATACTAGTGCACATAATAAATTATGTATGCCAAGAAGGTATGATTTGCTTCTTAAATCTGTCTGTAGGAAGTGCTACGCGTTCCTCCGGACATTTAAGAAGTAATTCAGAAAGTCGTATGTTAAAACAGAAAAAGAGCTTGCACTTTTTTTGCATCAGACTCACTGAATAGCAGGCTCAAGTGCTCTTTCCTTTTTTCTCCTGTCTTCATGTGCAGTCAATTGACTTGCTTAAGACTTGCGAAGGAGTAAAACCCCATGTATCTGGACAGGACCCCAAGGAAGGGATCACATAGGTGCACTGTGCCAGGAGAAGACCAACAATCATATCTTGCTTTGGCATCCCAATCTACAGCCAATGTAATTTCTGCCCTACCTCAGGTGAAAGGCTGCATTTTCCCTTTGCAGGGTACAGACCCTTTTCTCCTCACAGGACTATGTAAGGAGGTTAGGTCAGGCCTCCTAGTTGTGCTGCCTTGCCAGCCAGGACTGTACCACCAACAGCACAAACACTTCATCTGGGTAGGACACCCTGCCTGCGGGGAAATAGCCCAACAGAAGAAACACAAGTTTGTACCATTCTCACCCAACAAGGAAGCCAGCATCTGGCCTAGTCAAGGGACTTAAGATGCACAATTGTATTTAAAGGAGCTTTCATCGATTTAGGGAGGAATACTCACCATTTTCTGCCTACTTTTTAGTTTACTAGTTTAGCTAACAAGCTCAAACTCCTCAATGCATTTTAGCAGATACTATAGGCAAGTTTGATAGGATCTCAGCTAATTAATTGAGATTCAGTGTTTCTCTAATACTGGAGTGNAGAATAGCTGTAGTGAAGGAAGGCATAATAACCTCAGAATTAATTGGATTTTGCAGCAGGCTGTGACAAGCTGTCCAACACATATTCATATGGTCCACTCTGCTTTTAAAAGCTAAAGCCACAAACTGCAATTTATTGCTGCTTCTTGAGGTTGAAATTAGAAGGAGTATTAATGTTGGAAGGAATATATATTAGCAGAAACACTTGCTGGAGCTCAGAGATCTGCCTTTTGGCTGAGATCAATAACCAGAAAGCCCAAGGCTGATCTTTATCAGAATATGGAATGAATGCCTAGGAGAATGGATAATAAGCACTGTCCAGGGATTTCATTCCCTTCTTACAACCATGTGAAAAATGTAGCCACTGGGTCCCACAAAATTATAGGCTTCATTTGGATGAAAACTTCGGTTTGCTTTTATTTAACTAGCAATAAAAAATTTGAAGCACTAAAAGCTGGAAACTGCTGTAGCTGTAGCTTTCAGCTGCAGGCATAACATGACTTGTCCTCACTGAATGAGATAGTAGTTGCAAGGACTTTGTTTCCTGGGGTGTTTGTACAGCACCTAGCACCTGCTAGTTCCGAAGCTCAACAGGGTACAGCGGCTGCTTCTCCAGTATACTAGTTAAGTAACCATAATTCCCAGTCATATTTGGCACATTAAGACTCAGTGAGTATCTCACTGGAGCAAGAAGCAAAGGTCATATGTCCCCAGCCATGTGTATTCTTCAGCTTTAGTCCTGAATGAGTAGGTCCATGTTTTGACACCCTTGCAAAAGCTGAAGTAAAAGAAATCACTGTCTACTGGCTTTCCTTCTGGGACGTTCAGGAGGATGAACCTGAGGAATTGCTCCTCTTCCTTGGGGGCTGTGTCCTGCTGGGCTCCGAGGCATCACACCCTCATATGACAGAGGAAGTGGGATGTGTGTGAACTGTGACACCTCCAGAAGGCAGCGGCTAACTTATCTGATTAGGAAGTTCATGCCTATGTGCAGTATTAGATTTGCCATGTATTCATCTGGATGCATCTGCACAACTACCCAAAGAAAACTGGTCCAGACTGAGAGTGACTGTGTATATGTCTGAACAGAAGGACTTGGACTTGGCTTTCTGATGCTGAACACTACAGCTACCCATGTTTCTGTCGGCTAGAGGCTGGTATATCATAGTGCACTCTCTATTATGTATGTGTGTGTCTTATTCTGACATGGCAAGCTAGGCAGAGAAGGATCACCTGAGGGATCTGCATTAGTGGCAACCTTCTTTAAAACTGAAGGGACTTGCTAGACATGAACATTCAGTAACAGACCATTGAAGCCAACAGTTTCTCCTTCAGTCATCCAAAAGAGCTGGAGTCTGTACAGCTTTGTGCTGTACGAATGTGACACAGCTTCTAACAAATAAACCTATAGGAACTGTAAATGTATTGGAAAAATGAAGTGGAGAGGCATTCCTGACCTAAAAAAAAATCTTGCAGAGGGCATTTGGGTACCATACTCAGTTTATCACCTATGATTTCATTATGCTTTTTCATGTAAAGTATCCAGAGAGAGAAAATAGATAATGTGTTAGTAAATCGGATAAAGTAAAGAACAAGCATACAGCCTGACTACCCATGCTCTAGAAGCATTCAGGTACTGAGTCAAAATTACCGAGTGATGAAATGAGTAATATGGGATGGCCCAGAGAGTTAGGTAACATCTGCAGAGGAGCAGGCCACTCAGAATTCAGTGATGTACAAGTGGTCAGTCCTGTTTGTACAGACTGTGAATAAGGATGACGTGCAATTCACCATGAGCACACAGCAATGGGCTGGGGGGTTTGGAATCCAACTCAGACTTAAGCACAGAGGCAGATCTGTTATCTGAGCTTGCAGAGAAAGAAGGCCTGATGATCTTGTTATAGCCACAGAGAACAAGTCCTCTGTTTGGAAACATAGCCGATGGCATGTGCATTCCTTCCACGGTACCCTGACATAAACAGGATCCTGAGGAAGTGGTTTTGTGAGAGGGTGACAGATGACTGCAGACCTCATCCTGATCTGAATTGATGAGTTCACGATTACTCAAGGCTGACACCTGATGACTGGACACATTCATGGAAGTGCCCTGGAAATCTCTGTACAGCCTGAGCATATACAGTGCCCAGCATTGCTGTCTGCTGGCATGCCCCTGGTGAGCCGCTGCAGGTAGACCTGGGAGCCCTTACAGACCATAAACCGGGGTCACTGCATGTGATCTCTCCCAGTCAGCACTCAGGCTTGCTGAGGAGACAGTAAGGCGGAAGTTACATTTTCTGTAACATATTAGGGGTCAAAACCTTCAAGCTGAGCTGCTCTAGCAAGTACCCAATTTAATTAAAAGGATATATAGAGTGAAATAAAAAGAAATGATGAAGAAAATCTACCCGAGTACAAATCCAGCTCAAGATTTAGGACTCTCAGAGTAAGAGATGATTTCAGCCCTCTCTCTTCAATCACATGCATTTTTTCAGTTCAGAAAACAGCTTGAACTAAGAAAGGGAAAAAAACCCAAACAACAAATAACAGAGAGAAAGAAAGCACCTCCAAAAATCAGTTTTTATTTGAAACCAAAACCAGTTGTTTAGATGAATAATTTATTTGCATTCCAACAGGTGGGTTGGGAGCTCACTGGTGCCTGAAGGAGCTGAGGCTCTTAAAAACTCTGCCAGCTGTGGATGTTCCCATCTTTTCAGAATCCAACCTAATTCTTTCACCCTCTTGTGTGTCTAGATACTGGAGGCTTTCCAGTTTTTTTTCAGTATCTCAATAAGAAGTTGTAATGATGTACGAAATAACAATGCCACTGCCTACAGAACTAGTGAGTTAAAGGCAGTGATCCGAAGACAGTGCTAGGTTGTGTTATTTCAGTATTATTTCGCTAAAACGTTGTCAGTGGAGCCCAGCAAATGCAAACCTTAACACACATGACAAAAATAGAAAGAAAAGAAGGTCCTCCTATGAAGAACACAGCTGCAAGAGAAACTAATAGGTGCACTTTATTTTTATTTCAATACAAATAAAAGGGACACAGAAAATGCATTAGTAAGCTTCAAGTTGTATTTCTTACATATATAAGTGCTGGATTTTAGATCAAAGTTAATTGTTTCTTTTTTTTTTTTAATACTTGAGTGCTTTTTAGTGGAAGTACACTAACATTGATATTTTCTATAGCAGAGATGAGTAGCACTGCTAAGGGGATAACAAATGCTTTGCTCTGTATTAGAACCCTAAGTAGCAGCTAATTTACAGGCTTTCACAAAAAGTAGGGCAAAGAAATGGAACAAAGTTAATTCATTTTTTTTGCCACAGTGCAATTTTCTTTTTGCTGCCCATCTGGGATTTTGCTGTGCTTTGAACCAGAGCTGTACAAATCAATGTGAACTATTTTATAACTTGTTAATTGTTCTGTCTACCTATACACATGCATAACAGAGGAAAAGAAATGGAGTGATCAGTGGTTAATTACATTACAATTACTCTTACATGTTATAAGATTTAATCTTTTACAATTATACTGATACTTATCAGGAAATTGATGTGCACTTAGATAATATTTTTTCATGAAAAATTGTTCATTAACAGAGTATATTCTCTAATTTTCTTATTCTAAGAATAACTTTCATTATTCACATAATTCCATATTAAGCCCTGATGTTTGGGGGAAATAATGATTTGCAGCCATACTTAGTTGGCAAGCATACATACAGTATTACTTTTAACTTCCAGTACATTACAAAATGATCATTAAAATTTTGTAGAAAATGTATTGTCTTTTAACTAATATGAAATCACCTATCGATAGGTATTGAAGCCTACTAATATTGAAAGATCTTTAAATCTCTAGGTCTTGATTTGTGCCAATGTAAAAAAATTTCCTGAGACTGAATGAAATAAATGTCTATTGACAAACATTGGTGTGGAAATAAACTATTGACATAAGCACCTTTAGATAGGTGCTGAAATCAATAGACCTCAATGCCTATGTACATCAAAAGGGTTCATTATCTACATTCCTACCAGTATTGAAATGTTTCCTGAAACTAAAGTGTTTGGATTCCTATTCATATTGAAAGGTATTGATGCTTATGAATATCAAGAAGTCTTGCTATCTATGGATCTCAGTGCTTACTCACATCAAAAGCAGTCTCTAGATCAATAGCTGCAGACGCCTAGTGGAATCAAAAGGTCTTGATATCTATCAATAAACACTGATGTCCATCCATAGGTTTTAAAATTGATAGGCAGGAATAACTATCGATACTGAAAGATCTCTGTTGATATATGTTGGTGCTAACAAGATCAACACTGGTCTCAAGACTGATAGGAATAGACACCAATTGAGATAGAAAGTTATCCACGTGTAGTACTATTGGCCAAAACCTACAGATATTGATGTCTAGCCAATTGAGACAGAAAGTTATCCACGTGTAGAACTGTTGGCCAAAACCTACAGATATTGGTGTCTATCAACGGGTATTCAAATTTATAGGCACTGATGCCCACAGATATTGAAAGGTCTCACTACTGATAGGTCATAGTGCCTAGTGAGATCAAGATATTTCTTGAGTCTGATAGATGTAGATGTCTTTTTGAGATCAAAAGGTATTAACGCCTGTCACTAGGTATTGATATTGATGCTTACAGATAGGCCTTGAAATTGATAGATATTGATGCCTGTTGATATCAAAAGGTCTCATTATCTATAAGGCTTGATGTCTACTGGTATCAAAATTGGCCTTGCGACCAATAGGTACAATCACCTACCAATCTATGATATCTGTCCATCAATAGCTATTGATATCTGTGCCTAAAAGTAGGTGTCTGAATTTATAGGCATTGACACCTATTGATATCCAGAAGTCTTGCTATTGATATGTCTCTATGTCTACCAATACAAAAATCAGTCTCAAGACAGACAGGTGTAGAAGCCTATCAAGTTTGAAAGCTACCAGGATCTATCAACAGGTATCAAGATTCTTCGGCATCAGCGCCTATGGATTTCAGGTGTTGGCTTCCTATTGGTCTTGAATCCTGCTGATACCAAAGGATTTCTTGAGACCAATAGTATATATGCTTCTCAAGACGGACAGGTATCAATTGCCTATCTGCAATAAAAGCAGATTCATTAAAATGTATGGGTTTTACTAAAATTAAATTGACTGTAAATAAATATGATTTGGTAACATCCTTTCTGAACTGTCAGCTGGTTGGTGGTGATTTGAAGATGATTCAAAAGGGCAAACCCAGATTATATTACAGATTACATGTATTTGTATAGTTCCTCTAAGTGATACAGGCTTTGTGGTGGACCAAAGAGGATTTTGCTAACTGCCCAGAGAAAACCAACCAGATGTTTTAATGGTCAAAAATCTTCATAAATATAATAGCATTCTGAGGTGCCCAGAAACATCTGTACATTGGAAAATGGCTTGAACTTATACATCCTGCAGTCAGATGTGAAACTGTGTACTCTACTCTGCCTATTTGTTCCTGTTTAAAAATTTAGAGGTAATGGTGCATCTCATTTCCCCTGAAGCTGAGAAGTGCTGCTTTCTGTGTCCGGCTGTGCTGTTTGAAGATGTCTTCACTGTGTTTGGCAATTCTGTGGCAAAATTTTATTTCATTAGCTGCAATGGCTCTGGTATCCCAGGGCTATGTTTTTTAGCACTGTACCATACTACATGGTGCAACAGAGATGTACCTTCAAAGACAAAATGGAAAAATCTAAAAATCTCTCCATTACTTCCCATATTTCTCTTACTCTTCTTCAACTCACTTCTAATCATGTATAAAACTCAAAATTTTAAAATACATTTTAGTTAATGTGCAAGCCATTGTAACACTCTTGTTTTAGATAATTTTGCCTTTGGCTAACCCTAAAAATAATCAGTGTCTTAAACAGTGTTTTGTACTGATTCAACTGAATTAGAGTAAAGGCACTGGCAGTCCACATTTAAGTAATTAAATATCAGTTGAAGATAGATAGTGTTATTGCATTATGGATCAAGTTCACTGTGTCTATCCCTCAGCAAAGGGAGAAGAGGTTATATGAGCAGTTTTCCTCTAGTCAGTGTGGCCACTGACAGTGTAAGGCAAATCACCTGAATTTCCAGCGGAGTGGATGAGGACAGCTCATGCAAGCAACATGGTTAAATGTTGTCTTACGAGCAGTAACATCCAGCAGAGACTTGATTGCAGCCAGGTGAGAGGAGGGCCAGTGGTTACATATAAAAATGACACAACCATTTCTACAAGAAACCTCTAGATTCAGTTTCTGCTGCATTGCACTTTCTCACAGGCCATGAGCATGGATGGAGGCGAATGGTTGATGCAACCTGGCTGATAAGCTGTTACTCACTACTCTACAGCAGTTTATCCTGAGCCTGGGTTCTAGACTGCAAGTCGGAGGCGTTATTGTTGGTGACAATACTTACTGAAGACCAATCTTTTTATGCTGACCACCTTGAAGCAAGCACAGAGAAAAAAAAATTATTTTCAGAGACTTCTCATTGCCAGATGTTTCTAGACACCCTGGTGGTTCCTACTATCATTCCCCAGTACCCTTTGATTTCTTCCTTGGCCCAAGCCCTTAGAATAAGTTACCATTCTTTCGGCACTTTGTGCCTGAGTACTTATACATACACTGTTCACAGTTCCCATGATATCACTGACCTTCGGCCAGGGCCCTATACACATGCTTGGTGCTCCTTCTCCAGATTTGGGAATTGCAGGGGAATAGGAAAGTTAACTGAATCTTTAAAATAAACACACATAACATGTCATGGATCTGCAGTCTAAAAGTCAGATGTAAGAACAAAGAGACTAATTCTCAAATTAAGACATAATTTTAAGTGGTCAGCCAAGTAAAATGTGACAGAAAATTATTTCCCTCTCTGTAGCCAAAACATAAATTAAGAGAAACAGAAAAATTAGAGAATGAAGAAGTTTCTTCAAAGTAAACGGCGCCTGTGGAGAGCCTGAGATTGGGAAAAAAAATATCATGCTATACAACATATTTGAAAAAACTGTTATTTTAAGAGAAAGAAAAGAACAAGTGTCATGGTTTGTGCTGGGATGGAGTTGACTCTCTGGCTAGCAGCTGGTGTAGTGGTATGTTTGGGGTTTAAGGTGGGAATACTGTTGGTAGAGCACTGATGTTTTTAGTAGTAGTCAAGGCCTTTTCTGCTCCTCACACCAGTGAGCAGGCTAAGTTGTGAGAAAAAGTTGGGAGATGACACAACCAGGAGAGCTGACCCCAACTTACTAAAGGGATATTCCATACCATATGACATCATGCTCAGTATATAAAGCTGGGGTAAGGAGAAGGAAGGGGGGAATGTTCAGAATTGTGGTGTTTCATCTTCCCAAGTAACCACTACTCATGATGCAGTACTGCTTCCCTGAAGATGGCTGAACACCTGCCTGCTGATCAGAAGTAGTGAATGAATTTACTACTGTTTTTGCTTTGCTTGCATGCATGGTTTTTGCNGCTCCTCACACCAGTGAGCAGGCTAAGTTGTGAGAAAAAGTTGGGAGATGACACAACCAGGAGAGCTGACCCCAACTTACTAAAGGGATATTCCATACCATATGACATCATGCTCAGTATATAAAGCTGGGGTAAGGAGAAGGAAGGGGGGAATGTTCAGAATTGTGGTGTTTCATCTTCCCAAGTAACCACTACTCATGATGCAGTACTGCTTCCCTGAAGATGGCTGAACACCTGCCTGCTGATCAGAAGTAGTGAATGAATTTACTACTGTTTTTGCTTTGCTTGCATGCATGGTTTTTGCTTTGTGTATTAAACTGTCTCTATCTCAACTCATGAGTTTTCACACTTTTGCTCTTTCGATTCTCTCCTGCATCCTGCTGTGGGATAAGCAATCGAGTGGCTGCGTGGTGCTNAAAGCTGGGGTAAGGAGAAGGAAGGGGGGAATGTTCAGAATTGTGGTGTTTCATCTTCCCAAGTAACCACTACTCATGATGCAGTACTGCTTCCCTGAAGATGGCTGAACACCTGCCTGCTGATCAGAAGTAGTGAATGAATTTACTACTGTTTTTGCTTTGCTTGCATGCATGGTTTTTGCTTTGTGTATTAAACTGTCTCTATCTCAACTCATGAGTTTTCACACTTTTGCTCTTTCGATTCTCTCCTGCATCCTGCTGTGGGATAAGCAATCGAGTGGCTGCGTGGTGCTTGGTTGCCGGCTGGGGTTAAACTACAACACCATATTTTAATCATTCTCCACCACTAATGACATCAAAAAAGTTTGGAGGATAGACTGATGATTCAAGGAAACAAGTAATATAAAATATAAAAGGCATAAATAACCTTTTAGGTCTATATTTCTTTTATGTATGTCTGCTGCATGGAGTCAGCTATTTCAGAAATAGCATATAAATAACCTGGAAAATGCTATTGTTGTTAAAGCAAGCTTTGTTCTACCATTTAAAGAAAATTGCGGAGATTTCTAATACATCCTTTAATAATGGGAGTTCTGGTTTCCCATTTCATCTTTTTTTTCTGGCCAAAATTATTCATGGATAAATACCGGTTTTGCTAGATTATTCTTTTTCTAAATCTTGGAGGAATATGCTTGAGTTGTTTGTAAACTGCTTCCTTTTGCTAAAAGGCCCAGATTGATAAGTATATTTTCTGAACTGCAGACAACTAAAAAAAATTGAATCAAAGGATTAATGCCTTATTTTCAATTCACAATGTGCCTGAAGAAGAAAATTGCCTCAATTGAATGCCAATGGCAAAACTCTATTGACCTCAACAGGCCAAGATTTCAGCCTTTGTTCTTTGCCAATATGCTGATACAAAAATTCAAATATCTGTATCTTTTGATACAAGGGAAATCTCAGAACATCATGCATTTGTGAACATCACGTAAGAATGGGGAACAATTATGCTTGTTAACTCAACAAGCATTTAGAAATTGAATCAATGTTTTCTGACATTTTTCATAGGACTTGCCTTTCATTATTAGCTAAAACCAGCTTTCATCTGTTGCTCTCAATATTTTTGTTTCCCGTGCACCAGAGCTGCAAATCCATACTGAGCCTTAGTCTCAAGGTTGATGCTTCAGATTTGGTCAAGCTCAGCAATGACTGAACACTGTCACCATTCGACAGCTCTTTAGGGTATGTGTGAAATGCCTGATGAGTTCAGTGCAGTCCTGGGGAGCTGCTGTCTACATTACAAGAAGTACAACCAGAAACTACATTAATTAACAACTCTGGGAGTTTCCAGGCAGCCAAGGATGAAGTAAACTGCAGGTGATGGAATTACTCTGGCACCTCAGGGGTAGCCCCTTCTGGCCAGAAATGCGGGTCATTGGTCAATCCAGTGTGAAATCTTGCACTTAACTAACACAAACTGGTGAGGGATTTTAATTCTCTAAGGATGCCAGCCCAGCACCTTTCATCTCCACTAGAAATATAGCAAGTTGCACACAAAGAAACAGAGGAGAATTATTCCTCTTCATTGTACCAACAGTTTGGTTGGGCATTATTTTGCTTTACAACATGGCCAGTGGGCGTGAGCTCTGAACTCCCAGCCACAGGGGTAAATTAAGTAAAAAACTCATTTTAGAAAGTATCACATTAAACCAAGAAAATGCATTTGTAAATCTTTCCCCTGAGCTCTGGAGCAGTGTTCCTGGGGCTGGCACAGCCTCAGTGTAATGGATGGCTGCACAGCTGCCTGGCAAAAACTGCAAGTTCTCCCACTTGCATGTGTGCAGAACAGGAGAGGAGCTGTGGACCAAGCTGAAAGCTGCTGACATCACCTCTATAAATATGCAACTGACTTTTCTCAGTTTTCTTTATTGTCTCAGACAACTGCTTAATGATTTTCCAAGTAAATTTCACACTATTCTTCAGACAACTCACTCAGCTCATTTGACTTTATTTATTCATTCCTTGCTAACAGAAGTGGCAGAGATGAACAATATAATATGTACAGCAAAACAAATATACAAAATGAAATTCTAAAGGAAAGGGGCAAAAAAAAAAAAAGTTATTGTATTTCCTTGATCTCACTGGCAAGTCCAAGTCCAAGAAAGTGGACATTTCTGCCTTTGGATGACAGCTGAAAGAGGGATTCTCATGGCAGAGCAAGTTCCTTGTTTCAGCAGTGTGCCATGCACCTGCCTGGGTACGCAACTGAAGACATCACTACCTAGAAACATCACTACTACCCAACGTTGAACTCCTGTGATTTTACATTTTATATTGTAAAAAGCCTTCCTAGACACACTAGCACAGTTAGATCAGAATATTTTACATGTATATTTGTAATCTTGGGGAGAGAATTAGTATTCTCTAGTCAATGTAACTTGCATGAATGTGAGATAACTTTCAGTATGCAATAGTTACACTGAATGTATCTGAACTTAATAATAGCTATGAACTTTCCTTTATTATCTCCTAGAAGTAGATTACATTTTCTGTTAATAAAAATAAGGGACGGTCCACAGTCCTGGGATTGTGTTTTGACATAATGCCCTTGATAAATGTTACCCAGGTGGCAATTTACTTAGTCACTGTAAGCAGCTAGCTCAGCAGTCGTGACATAACACTGCAGTCAAAAATCAAATCTCTGCTCCCAGTGCTTTATCCCTGTGGAGTGGTGGCTGCTGGGAATCCACCATTTACCAGCTCCAAGGAAGAGATGCCTATTGCTTAATCTAGCAAAATCTGCTGCAGCTGTGACTAAAAATTTCCTTGCCCAGTGGATACAAATATCATAGCTTGCATCACGATGGCTAGATTATATTGTAAAAAAAACAAATCAAAACCACAAACAACAGCAGAAAAAAAAATAATAAAAAAAAGTCAAAAAAACCCCAAACCCACAAAAAATACTCCCACACCAAACAAACCAAAAGCCCGAAACCAAACTCAAAGCAGCAGGGTTTGTGACAGAAAAGGAAAAGCCTCCATGAAACTCAAGACTCTTTTTCCTTCCCAGCATCTTCCTTTTGGTTTTTCCCAGCTGCCTGTGCTGTCCTGAACCCCTTGCTCAGTTGTCTCTTTGTATCTCCTTCCACTCTTCTCTTGGAGCTACCACTTGAACCACTTCTGTTACTGAGGAGGTCAATGCTTTTTAGTCACTTGAATGCCATGCCTCCTCATCACTGCACCTCGAAGCTGAGGCCCTGCTCTGCTAACCCAAGGTGTGGAGTGCCTCTTCTGCATTTTATACTTAAACAGGACCATTTCAGTTCCATCGACTTACATCTTTTCTGAGTCATTTTGAAATGAATGCTCCACTGGGGACACCTAGGATATGATAAGAGTGATTCTGTCAGTCCCATATGGCTCAGCTATTATAGCCAAACAATCATCATAGACAAGTCAGGGGTGTTGGTCCAATTCCCCAGGGATTTTCCAATAATGGGCCGGTATCAAAGGGAACTTCCAGCGCCACCAGTGTGGAATACAGACCCTCAGAGTTGCACTAAAGGACAATAAGAAGATTCAGCTGTGGACACAAATCCCATGCAAGTACGGCCATGTTTCTTTTTACTGCTAGCTGTGGAAGAGGGTGGGGAGGGAGTCAAGCACTACTTTTGAGGGGTCTGTGAAACCTAATTAAGAAAAGCTAAATTCATAATTTACGTATGGGAAATTTCTTAAAAGGCTTGTAAATTTATAAAAGCACCAGTGGGGCCGGATTGCATTTTTCTGGGATACAAGGCTGTCATTTTATTTATTTGTAATGGTCATTGTGTTACTGTGGCTCTGTGAACAAAGTTAAGATTGTCAAGGTGTACCGCTTTTAAGGGTAATCTTGCATTAGAGCCCCTGAGTATGTGACCACTTCTTTCTTTGCTTTGAAGGCCTTGCTGCTATCTTTCCTTCCTATTTTTAGCTATTTTATTACCATCTTCCAAAGGAGGAAACATCCACAAATTATCCAAGCACTTAGACATCTTTAGATGTTACAGTTCAATAGCAGTTTACTGCCATTTTGGTAAATTGTGCTCAGCAGTGAGGCACAATTAAATGAAATCTTCATTCTAAATGTCTCTAAGATAAGGGTGTAGATTTACTCTCCTCAGAATACTCTATATCTTTATTAAACGCACATGTCATTACAACATAAAAAGATTGGCTCCTCAAGCAGACTCTGAAAGATGGCTACATTTATTTTGTTCTCTTCTGTTCCTGATAAATATTGGGCAAACTGTGAGCTTTCTCCTTTTGCAGACTTACCCCATTCACTGGCACTTGACTTGTCGGTTTAAAGGGATGGATGGGATGAGGGGGAAATAAAAAAAGACAGACCCCCCACAAAAAAACAATAAAGCCTCACCAGAATTCTCCTCACCCCACTGCTTGTAAAACCCACTTGCTTCAAACTGCATCCATAAGCACAGTTAAGTACTCCATGTTTTTTTCACACTGAAAGGGTTATTAAGCATTGGAATGGGCTTCCCAGGGAAGTGGTTGAGGCAACATCTCTGAAGGTATTCAAAAGATGGGCTGACGTAGTGCTTAGTGACATGGTTTAGTGATGGGTTTCTTTTTTAATCAGAGTTAGGTTGGTGGCTGGACTAGATGATCTTAAAGGTCCCTTCCCACCTAGAAAATTTTACGATTCTGTAATCTCTCTCCTTGACAAATGTGATATTTTTGGCTTTCCAAGAGACAGTTAAAAGCAAGGGGAACACCAACACCGCATGATTCTGTGCTTAAGTGTCCAGCTTATTGCTAATCCATCAGACTCAGCACCATCATTTCAAAGAGAAAGTGACACTTGATAAGAAATAGCTGATCCTCCACCTCATGGCAGCATGACCATTTTGACTGTGTTGGATAAGCTGGGAGAAAAAGACGATGCGGGTGGTGCCTGTCATTTAGGCAGCACTGTCTTGTGTGAGGAGAGAATACCGTAAAGGAAATCTACCCCAGCCTCAGCTCCTAAATTCTGTCTTTTGTCTCTGTGCACCCAGGCAGTAGGTCAGGCTGGCTGACACCGATTGAGCTCTGGCTGAAGCTGGATGCTGCACTTTCCTCCCTGACAGGGTAGGCAGCTCTCCAGGACTCTTCAGCACCCAGCTGAGAACAACCTCACCGAGCACAGAGCTCACCAGTAATGCTTTTGTTATTGTCAATGTCCCCCACTGGGGCACGGTGGGAAGGATAAAGTGGGAAGCATAGGCCTGAGAATTGCTTTTCCAACAAAATCCTTAGTTCACAGAAGCTCAAAAGCTGCCACGTCTTTTCCTTCAGTGCTTTCCTGAGACCTAATGAGCTGACTGTGCACAGGACAGGCCAACAAGATTCCATACATATTTCCCAATGTTTTTTTTTTTTGTGACTTATATTCCTATACTGCTTAAAAATAAAAAAAATCCCAGCAGCATTTCATTAGTTCCATAGAAAAATAGCTGGTTAAACAGACAGTCTTACCAGATCCTGAGTACCCTCTTCAAGGTACAGAATAAAAAACAACCCCAAAGTAAGGGGCAATGACTGGTGTATTTAACACCTCCAAAGATATGGCCCATCCTCACCTGCCTCCCATCACCACCATCATCCTCAGCAGGCATCACTGTGGCAAGCTTAGTGTTTTGGAGGAGCTCAGAAGTTAGAGCTGAGTGAGACAATGTGGGCACCAATGTTTCAACACCACCAGTTTGATATAATCTAATTACAGCTGTGACGAGCAACTGCTGGGCTGTGTGGTATTTTGCAAAGTAAAGAGCTCCTGACAAAAAGGCACAATTTTCACACAAACCAGAAAAATGAAAAGTTGTCTTCCAGATAGCTCTAGCTGACTATAGGGAACACCAAAGCGAGCAGCCTATTTATTATATTACATCTGACATTATGAGAGCTTCTGTAATGTAATTATCCATAGAAGTCCCAACAGTCTGCCAATTGTTCCTCACAGGTGTACTTGTTTTTAAGGCAGCTAACCTAGATATCCATTACTTACTGCCTACTTCTTGCCTTTGTCTGTTCTCTGAGCATTATTAAGAGGTGTTCTTTTTGCCATGAACAACTGAATGAAAATATTTTGGAACCACACACAAGCTCTTGGTTTAAAAATACAGCTGTGTTGTTATTCTTACTACAAAGGTTTTATTTATAACTCTGTTTAGTTAGGACATTTGATGAATTGATAACTTATGTTCCTCATCACTTCTGGAATAGAAAAGTTCTTTTGCAGGCTCTGGTCCCAGGGAGCCACTGGGGCCTGGGGTTTATTCCACTGACCTCTGTAATTTTACTGAGAAGTAAAAGAAGCTGTGCTTCTGCAAAGAAAGAGAAATCTTGCCCTGCAAGATTGGGCAGTACACCCACTTAGGGTCTAGACTCTAATTACAGAGCAGGAGTGACGCTTTTGGAAAATGATCAGCAACAGACTGAGATGCTAAGGACTCAGAACCTTCTCCATTTAAAGAGGTTTGAATGGTGAGCATGTTGATGGTTTATGCTATTTTCAGACTGCCTTTTTGCTCCTTTTCTATGAATTGCAGATTTTAATGAAGGCTAGGAAAAATAGAAAGAAATAAAGAGGATTTTTAATGAGGAATACTGAATGGCATGTGCCACCTCATGTGTCAAGTGCAAAAGCATTAGGCAGTGAAGATTCAAATCCATTTGGCTGTGGGAGATTTGATTGAGGTCACTAGGACTTAGAGTGGCCCTTATGAGACCCACTAGATATATATCAGGTGCTCATATTCATCCATTTGTACCACATCCTAAACTGGACGGACTTTCCAAATGCATAGGCGTTGGTACACCTGAGTTAAAGAGAGGACAGTAATCGAACTCCTTTGAATATATGCTCTGCTTTATAATTATGTTTCTCTTTATTGAAAACATATAAAGAGAGGAATCAAATGGTTTTTTGCTGCACATAGTATTATGGTCTTGTAAATCCCACTTGCTACTTGTGCGGTGCTGTAGGAGGACACTAGGTAAGATTAATTTCTGCAAACACTATTGGCACCAGCAAATGCCCCCTTTTGACTGAAAATAAACTCAGTAAAACCAAAAAGACACTGAGGGAGTCAATCTCCCAGCAGCAGCTACAGGACCTGGAGCATACTGCTATCTCACAATATACATGCTTTTCGGGGACTGTTATATGCTAGTCCTTAAAAGTATTCTATAAAAGGAATTATAGCTAAACATGAGCAAATCTTAAGAAAATTCAACCTGTTTAGAAACTCAATATATTTATTTTACTGGCTTTCAATCTTATTCAAACTCCATGCCAAAGATCTCACAACCCAAGGCTTCAGGCAGCCTTGAAAAAACACTTAAAAACACAAGAACATGGAAGATACAAAACATTAATTGATCTGAATGGCAACATATCATCCATCTATTTTGTCCCCAAGCATTTCAGAGCGTTCTGGCTAGTACATACGAAATAATAAATTGATGTAAGAAATAGGGCTTGACTCAGCCACTTGGAAGCTGCCTTGCCCTAACAAAATGGCCCCATGTTTTTTCCTGTCTCACCCTTTTCCAGCTTTAGTAACACTGGCTGACAGCCTTTTGGGGCTGGAATTGTCTATTTTCATATACTTGCCCTCTGTCCATAGGTTCATTCCTAAATGTGTCTCAACCCTTAGCTCCTGTAAGATCTCATGCTTCTCATGGCTATGGAAAAGAAAAGCCAATACAAGAGTAGAGGATACATGAGATCAGATAAGCATCCAACAGAGTTACAGGAAGGGTAGGAGATAAGGCCAGGAACCCATGAGTTTACAGGAAATATTTTTTTGCTAGTTTTCTGTGGCTTGTTATGTACAGAACAAGACCATAGGAAACAGGATTTTCAGGAGGAGACAGAAAAACAGGAATGGCTATGCTAGGAGACACACTGCTGATGGTTAGCAACTAAATGGAAGAGATAGATGACAGGGAGAAATAAATTAGCACGCAAGGAGAAATCTATTTGTAGATAATCCATCTAGTTTGGGAGATTATGAATCTGGCTTCTTTTAAAGATCTACTGTTTCGAGCAACTCATATGTTTTATTTTACTAGGCTTTCTATTTTCCAGGTGCTGTCAGGGGATGTCCGTTTCTTCACTTGCTTTGTGTTCCAAGAAATTCCCCATGTTAGAGCTCCTCAAAGTTTATAGTTGACCACAAC
The DNA here is from genome assembly GCA_013400055.1 of Nycticryphes semicollaris. Classification (NCBI taxonomy): domain Eukaryota; kingdom Metazoa; phylum Chordata; class Aves; order Charadriiformes; family Rostratulidae; genus Nycticryphes; species Nycticryphes semicollaris. Next base: position 192,236 of record VXBJ01003154.1, on the reverse strand, counting down.
AGAGCTCACACATGAAGAGGGACAGTACTCAAAGAGGGGAAGAAAATATTGTGCTGAAGGCTGTTAACAGGGAAATACACTGTCACTGGGAATATCTGCCTGTATAACAGCAATGTTCAGCAAGGGATGCATATCTAGTGTCCCCCTAGGCTTCTCAGGTAAGACGTCTGAAAAGCCGACTGAAGGAGCAGCTCTGTCTTCTCCTGCCAAGGCCAGAAGATGCTGTTATAATATCTAGTATTCTTCCTGGAATATTTATGAGGAGTTTGGGAAGATTGATTTGGCCACTGAGGATAGATATGTGAGCATCTGCTGTAATGGCAGTAAAAAGAATTAGACTCATCAGGAGTAGTGATTCATAATGATAGTGGTGGTGTTTGCTCTTTGAATATAAAGAATCTACTAGGCCCTTAAATCCAAGAACAATTTATCCTTCTACATGCAAGAAAAGCCTCCTATTTTCCACAGCAAGAGCCACAGCCAGGAAAGGGGCCAACCACGTGTTTGCACCTGCGTACAGGAGTGAGTGGATCATCATTGACTGAGGTATCTCCTTTGCTTATCACCTCATACAAACAAAATGGCTTGCCATCACATCTCCACAAGCATTTGAAAAACTGTTACAGTTTGAAGCAGCACAGATGAAGAAACCTGATGTGAAGATCAGGCAAAAAGTAAGCACTCACTAATCAGTCAACACCATTTGCTGCAGAACTGTCCCTAAATGGAGCTAGTATTCCCAGGGAATGAGGAGAGATGAAGTAGGCAAGACAGATGTCTTCTCTCCTCCACCTGGGACCCAAGGAGATGAAGCCTGAACTTTATTTCCTTTCATGTATCCCATTAAGGAAAAATAAATAAATACAGTTCATTAACTTCATTAACTTTCCATGCTTTCTGAAATATGCCCAGAAAGTCATCTTAACATCCTAAGCAAGGATAACTCACAGTCATGAAGTCACTCAGACTGGGTGAACCCCTGCCCCTCCTCAGGTGAACCAGCAACACAAGAAATTTTAAACTAGGATTTTGCATGCCTTCAGTTAACATATCTTCACATTTTCCAGGAATAAGGAGTCCAAAGGAATGGTACTATAGGTCTTAACAGAGCAAAACCAAACATTGTATTCTTAAAATTAGAGCTTAAATAGCTATTTAAAATGCTGGACCACAGATCTGATTCTCCATAAAATTCTACTGGGGAGCTTGAAAAAAACCTGGACAAGATCTCTTGTTTAACTACAGAGAAACTTCCCATAAATGGGTGCAATGTAGCTCATCAGGCTCTCCAGAGCCAGTTAAATGAGCACGCACACCCTCTTTTAGCCTGCATATTCCCTGGTTGAGTCTACGCATTCAGCTGAAAGAACAGTTCCTGAAGTACCATCCTGCTCTAAAAATGAATCTCTGCGTGGACATGCGCTCTGCTTATAGACAGAGCAGCACACTTGTGACAAGTGCTGTATAGGAGGTGTTTAAGAATATGGCTCTAGAAGATTAGCAGCAAGAAGGTGCTTGCTTGAAATGAGATAGAGGTGGAGGTGGGAAGCAAACGAAAATTAAAGGGTGTTCAAAGACCATTGAGAAACCTCCTCCTTCTAAGGAAACTCTGCCCACATTAGCAGTTTAAAAAAAAAAAAAGATAGATATATGCTTATTTTGGTAATCACTGACAATCTTCCTCTGTTGTATGGTAGTTCCATTCTCAAGTAGTCAGGTGCTGCCTGCAGAGCACAGTCCTACTCATCAGGAGCAAAGCTGACAAAATCAGCCTCTCAGCTTGGCACATTCAGCAGATTGCAGAGTTTATACTGTATATTGGGTGAGTCAAGCATCCATGCTGCAAGCCTCCGTGTGTAAACGCAGGCCTACCCACACTGGCACAGAACAGCAGAAGAGGTTTGCAGACTTATTTCTTAGAAAAGCATGTTTATTAAACAACTATGCTTCAAAATACAACTGCCTTTTTCTTTTTTCTCCCTTTTCCCCATGGCCTCCTCAGAACTCTCTGGCACCCAAAATTCCACTGCAAGTGGAAGTCCAGATATAGACTCCATACCCCTCCAGAGCAATCACTCATAATTTCAGGGGTTTAAGGAATTTCAAGAATTGCCTGCAAAGAGCTAAATCTTACAGAAGTATGACTTGTTCACCACCTGAGACACAGGGGCTGTGCTTTCTATTTTAACACTCATAAAACATGTACAAGGACTGAGGCATTTTTGACACATAAATCTCGATTGCTGAAAGTTCACTCTTGCTCTGCTGCCTCTCACTGTTATTCCAGGCAATCTGCCACTCTCAGTGTTTCTGGAACTATAATGGCATCCTTCCCCAAAAAAGTTTGTAGGATTGCTGTTACCACAAACTTTGTAAGTTAAACCCCTCTTGTGGCTTCTTGATCCTTTTCTTACAGATCAGGTGCCATTTTGCTTGCCAGTCAGTCAGAAATCGTATTTTAAGAAAAATATTTTATCGACAGGGGCACTAGGTGAATAGATGGTGTCCATTAATCTTGTGCTCCTCTGAATCCTTATTTTAGAACAAGAGACACCGTGTACACGTGGTGTATATTCAGTATGAGATAAATTATCACAGGTACTGAAAAGGCTGTGCTCTGTCATTGTGTGCCCCATCTGCAGACCTCAAAACAATTAGTCTGGTTCCTGGTTCCCATCTACTCCTGGGTGAGAAACAGATGAGGGTAGTCGCTCTGCCTGGTGGAGGTCACTCACAGCCTTGCACCACTCCTGTTCCAAGAGGCCAGGCTTAACGTCGGCCAAACTCTGACATTTCTCTTCTTGTAGGAAGCTATCTGAAAATGCAGAAGAGGAAGATTCCTTCTCTTTCCTATTGTTATATGCAAGATTTTTAACATAAAACAGTGAAGAAATATGGATCTGGCCTTTTATTTACTGGCAGTTTCAGAGCATGAGACAGAATGATTCCTGGTACAACTCCACTGGCATCACCAGAGGTCACAATGTGCCATTAAGAGTTAAAAAAGAAAAGATATTCAGTCCTGTTTATTTCCAGTCCATAAGACTAGTCTGAAAGGTTTTCTTTCCTGCCTTGTTTCTATCCAAGATCTATCAAGAATATTGAGTTTTATCTTTGTTTTTGCTGAAGGATTGGTGAAGTGGAAAAAGCACTGTCTTGAACTGCAGGTATAAAGGGGCTTAATCTATAACAGAAAGCTACTACTTCCCAGTTAGCTTCCACATATTTTAGTTCAGTGCATTCTAACCAAAGAAATCCCAACATGTCCGGAATGTTTCAAAAAAATCCCTTCCTTTCACATTTCCCTAGGTTTAGTCTTTGTGGTACAATTTATTCAAGTGCTTGTGCCATATTCAGCACTGTCATATCTGAGCTCCTTATGGAAGTGCATCAAACAACATGATTAACATTTCCACATGTTGTTTGGGGTTTTGTCCTTATCAGGGCAGGTGTATGTGGAAGAATATCTTATTTGGTCCTTTATTTGTTTTGTATATATCTCTGTCTGAGAGAAGGGGAGGTAAAAGAGGAACATTTTGCACTAGATAAATGAGTGCAGACTCAGATGTGGTGGACTAAATGAGCACAGCCCCGGAGCCATTCCTTCAGTACTGTCTAAGAAGTGACTGCTGGATGTTTCTTACTCCTTGAATAGGCTCCCTGAGAGAGGGGAGGTACTGCAGTCTCACTCCTTCTTCTTTAAACTAGCATGAGTTAAGAATGATCTGTTACACTCTAGACATCAGGCACAGAGATATATTAACAATGCCACAGGTGATGTTTTCTGGTCTTTTTAAGCATGGAGTTAGGAGGCATTTTGCACTTTACATGTCTATAAAATACATTTTACAGAAATTATGTATTAATGAGCTTTTTGTGTTGTTTCAGTCCCTTCAGTTTCTCCCATCTGCAGCCAGAAGTACCTTCAAGAGTATTTTCTTGTCAGGTAGAGCTTAGTGATCCACTCAAGACACAGAGTTGACTGGGAATTTCAAGCTGGTGAAAAAACAGAATTTATGTAATGGTTGCCTGTCTTGTGTGTGCCATATAAACCATTCCCTTACAGAAGCAAACAACCAAATAACAAATGACAAAACACAATGCAACTCCACTGATGATCATGCTGAACTCTGAGTTAGGTGGCATGGTGTGTGTCCACTGACATCTACATCAGAGTGGTAATGGGGAGGGAAGGAAAGACTGTCTGTGGTTTAAATTCCTGAGGCTAAATGCAATACAAATATACCCTGAAGTCAACAGACCTTCACACGTTATACATCTGTGCTGAATTTGCTTCCCAATATCTTGTTTCCTAGTTTTCACGGGGCAGATGGTGGAAGAGAGCTCCCTGGAAGCAGCACGTTCTCTCCCCAAGAGAGATGACCTTATGTCTCTCAGACATGAACTGTCTGGTTGATTAATCAACAGTGTTGTTCGACTCAGGAGAGAGTTCAGGTTTGCTTCCCTTGCCTGCAGAGCGAGACTTTACTAGGGCAGGGGTGTTAAAACAGGACTGTCAGAGATGTTTAGAGCAGCTGGTGAAAGTGAACATCAGGGTGGGGAAGGAAAGAGGATGTTGCATCCCCTGAGACGACAACCTGTTGCAATTGGTGTGCTTACCTGGAGTGACAGTGGGGATGCCAGCACCCAGAGCAGCTGAGAGATGCTCTGTCTCCTCAGCCCCCACTGCCTGATGGGCTTAACAATGTGATGCGGCCTCTCCAGGTCATTCAAAACACCCCATGATGCCTGGCAGAGAACCCGGCACAAAGTCTTTTTCTCTGAAAAGACTTCTTTCTTTCCCTGGATAAGGAAAATCCTTCTGCTTCTAAAGAAGACAAAAGCAGTCGTTCAGTTCAGAGTCGGGGTTGTTTTCATGGCTTCCAGCAAACACACCGCTATTCAGTATTGCTGATAAATGTATTAAATGAGAACACGTTGCTTTTAGAGGGCAAGTAGCTATTCTACCTAAATGCTACTTACATGTGAGTGTTAATCAAGAGAGATATTTTGAACCCATTCTATGATAATACAATTTTTCCTTCCTGTCCCCAAACCAGGATTTATGTACATAAAGTGCATGAAAGACAGTGCTGTGATTTGGTTTATATTGCTACCTGGTTTTGTCACTGACTGTCCATTTGTTTTAACTTTACATAAATATCAGTGTTTGGGAAACTAAATTATAGACTTAAGTGGAATGGAAATTCACTGGACATTTTACCTGACTAAAGGATGACAGGGAACCAGAGAAATACCCCAAAATAATACGTCCACTTCAGAGGGAGTTTTTAAAGAGTGATAACTTGGGTAGTTCTGCCACAGGATCCATGCCTGCTTTTGCTATAGAGAATGGAGAAGCAAATGAGGTAGCTCTGGGGCCGCAGGGTGAAGCCCAGCAGTCCTAGACATGTTGTCGTGGGGATGGGACCAATGGTCATTTGTCAGAAAATGTCAGCTGTGATGAGAGCTGAGGAGAGGGAATTAAAAGGCCTCTAAGATAAAACCTAAGAGGTCCTTGTCAGTAAAATGTAGAATCGTGCTTTTCGGGGTATGTGACAACCACAGCAGGTTAAGAAAAAAACACACTGATTTAAATGGATTTTTACTGAGGCTACTTGAAGCCTTGCAGATGAAGATGCAAACCCCTGTGTACTGAGCCCAGTGGGACCATCTAGAAAATGCATGTGAAGCCAACACAGGATTTCACAGGGCAATAATTGTAAACTCTGCTTCCACAAAGTCTTCACTCAGAACTATCAGTATTTACAGGGATATTTCTAGTAAACTGCCTGCAGACTTCAGCATATGACAAATGCTACAGAATGAGAAAAATTAACTTCTTCGTTCTTTTTCAGGATGCTGGAAAGGTGTTTGAAAAAATGTAATAGTCATGTTAACTTGATATACTTCAGAACATTAATGCAAGAGACTTCTTTTTCAAATTGATTCACAATATTTATAATAACCCTTATGCTATGCTGCTTGGTGCCACCCACGTGAAGGAGACACCATACAATGTTGTCTGATATTATTTGCTTAGCTGTAGAAATTTTGGCATGGCATTGTGTAGCAAATGAGAGGAATCAGCTGTGTGCTGCTGATATATTACCTCTGCCTGCAGCTCCAAATGGTTACAGCTCTTGTGTTGCACCCCAGTAGTGACTTCATTACAGTAAGTGAATGCTATCCTGTGTATTAGGATGTATTCAGAACATTCCTTGGAATTAAAGATACTGGATGGAATTCTATTGGGACATTTAGTATAGTTGTCTGGCATATCAGAGACAGCTTCATTTAATGTATACTACTTCATTGGGTAATCCTTTTGCCAAGCCCCAACTGGCAGCAACAAGGACAGGTTCTCTGTCTAGATGTTCACTTTTCACATCATCTTGAGACACCATCCAAAAGCAGAGAGATACCAAATCAAGCTGTCAGAACAGTTAGTGAACAGTATATTCCCTGGTCACAAGCAGTAAATCAAATAGGCTTATTCAAACAGCACATTACTTGGGAAAGAACAAACAGAAAAAAGAGAAATAGAAAACATAGGACCTACAAAAAGTCCCTTTGCTCTCTGCTCTACTCCCTCCTGCTGAAATAGATGAATAATATAATTCAGATTGTCCCTCTCTTAGTATGCTACTGCTTATTTCCTTCCCCAACCAGACCCATCACTTGCTGATCTATATAGATGTTGAAATGTCCAAATATAACTGCTGGGTCAGACCTTTTGAGGAAAACCCATCTGACTGAGCAGTGGCCAACTCCTCTCCTGATGGCCTGCTCTGCTGTGGGTTCCACTTCTCACTCTCACTAGGAATATGAAAATAGACAGCCCATGAATACCCCACTTAAAGAAAGGAGCTTTCTTAAAAGTAGGGTCCTTCCTTGCTTCCCAAGTTTCTTTAGACAGTTTTTTGATCTGCAGCATTAGATCTGGGTGGCTGGTCATGCCCTGTAACACTTCATTGGTTTCAATGAAAATGTCATAAGAAATGTCTTAGCACTCAGGGTTAACAGTATGTCTCAAATATTTACTAAGCTGCATGGAATCAAGACACAAAGCTAGTTCTAATCTTCAAAAGTTGTCATTGCTCTCTGGAAACCTTTGGTTTTAGTGTATAGAGTAAGTTCGGAAATTTCTTGTGTCTGAATCTTTCCATACTCCAGCTGGCAATGCTCACTGCCAAGGGAACAATCTTGCTGTTATGCACAGGATTTTCAGAATCACAATCCTCTCTTAATCCTATTCATTGATTCCAGTCCACACATTGATATTTGTTGCAGAATATTATCTTTTGATTGGTATTAAACAGTGTTGTGTGGGGCTTTTTATAGGTAAGAACATGGTAGAAAAGTTAATCTGATTGGCTAACAAAACTGTAATATTAAATATGTAATTTTATCAGCTCTTTCCTGTGATATGTTGACTCTTCATATTCCTTCATATTTCTACAAAAATCATTTTTCTACAGTCTGCGCAGCTATGCTGAAAACCATGGATATAGAGCTTGGCAACATATTCTCTCAACATAAAACCAGCAATAAAATGTATAGTGAAGGCTGAGATAGACTATATGTAACAGGCAGAGATAAAAAAACATACCCTGCTGAAAACAAAGTTCACTTTATCATTGATTTAATTTGAGGCAGGATATCAGTCAAGGTGTGTACATGCCCCAGGCCTTGTTCACAGGAACATGTCTGTGCATATGCACCTCCCTGTACACCAATTTCCCTTTCTTATCATGGGTTTCCCGTCAGCAAAATCTAATATTTTGAGTACTGATGAGGTCCATCAGTAAGAAAAAGCAGCATCCAGGTCAAGGACACTCTGACAGACTTGCACTTTTCACTACCAGAAGTCACTGCTTCCAACAGTAAACTTTAGTATTCAAATACCATTGGGAAGTCAGATCTCCATTAGTATCAGTATAGCTTTGTTAAAGGTGAATATGATTACACTTAGACCAGAAGCTCATCTGATTGATTAGTGGAGTCTCATCTTGCAAGACTGCCAGCAGGGGCAGTGGGGTGAGCATCCCCCTGTACTCAGCTCTGGTGAGGCCGCACCTCGAGTACTGTGTTCAGTTTGGGTTCCTCACTACAAGAAAGACATTGAGGCCCTGGAACATGTCCAGAGAAGGACAACAAAACTGGTGAGGGGTCTGGAGTACAAGTCTTTGAAGGAACAGCTGAGGGAGCTGGGATTGTTTAGTCTGGAGGCTCAGGGGAGACGTCATTGCACTCTACAACTTCCTGAAGGGAGGTTGTGAAGAGGAGGATGTCAGCTTCTTCTCCCAGATAACTAATGATAGGACTCAAGGGAACAGCCACAAGTTGTGCCAGGGGAGATTTAGATCAGATGTCAGGAAAAACTTTTTCTCTCAAACAGTGGTCAGGCATTGGAATGTCCTGCACAGGGAGGTGGTGGAGTCACCATCCCTGGCGGTGTTCAAGAATTGTCTGGACGAGGTGCTACGAGACATGATTTAATAGCTTAGTGGGCAGTATTGGTGATAGGAGGATGGTTGGATTAGATGATCTTGTAGGTCCCTCCAAAACTTGTGTTTCTATGACTTCTGTGACTGCAAGAGTGGGAGTGGAAGGAAGGACTGCATTTTCCAGCACTCCCTTAAGAACGTAAAAAAAAAAATCAGTATGAAAGGGACCATGGATGACAATGTGTGATGTTGACTGTGGATGAAGGTTGCAGAACTCGCAATAACCGTTGCTGACCACTCAGAGCAATGGTAGGTTTCAAGGCTGATTCATTTGGACTGTAATCTAGGCTCTTTTTTTGATAGCCAGATATCAAAACTGGAGATCTGCCATATCTTAATTGAGCTAATTGTACAATCAGCTGGCCTACAACTGAATTGGGCAAGATGAGACTTATAATGGGAACAAACTCCTTCCCAAAGAGGTCAGCTACGGCAGTAATGATTCTGGGGCAAGTAGGGCAAGCTTTCTGGTCCTTGCATGTCCTTTCCCTGTGAATGGGCACTTCTAAATAAAATTAATTTCCTTGAGAAATTCCCAGACCTCTCTATTTAGACATGGAGATGACAAATATAGCAGGAGGTACTGAATCCTTTAAGATTCACTGTCTTCAACAGTTTTGATGGCGCCTACATGGGATAGAGCTGTTAGTGAAAAGATTTACTCTGGGAAGGAAAATAATACCACAAAAAACAAATAGGAAATATCTTGCTCTTGAAATGATTTTTTTTTCTCTTTAAACCAGAAGAAAACTTATCAAAAGACCAAGACATTTAGAGGTTTTAGAATTTATTAGGGGTAAGGAAATAACCTTGACAAAACTTGCTTTTCTGTGTCAATATCTTGAGTAGATTCATAAAAATGTAGCAGGAAGTTCTGAAGGAGGGGAAAATATTTAAGAAGACTGGGATGCTGCTGTCTTGTAATGCTGAGCTAATTCAATGGCCCATCAAACATGCTGAAGCAGGCATACAGCACTCTGCCACATAATCTAGAGAGCAACCAGAAGCAAAACAAAATATTTCTATTAACATACCACTAATGGTAACACAAAATCCTTGTCTTGTCTAGATTTGCTCTTTAGCAAATTATATGCATAAACAAATAATAGCTGACATTCCTAGTTTTAATAAAACCTGTTGTGCTCTGTACGGGGAGAAGTGATCTTGACTTTCACGCTATGTTCCTCTTCCACCTTTATCAACTTACTAACTGTGGGAACCTTTTCTACAAGAAAATGGTCATATAACTGAAATAAACTGAAACAAGTTAACAGTACCGAGTGTGAATCTAAGCAGATGCAGAAGATGTAAATAAAAGCAAACAAGAACTGTTAAGCAATTAAATATAACGACTTGGCTGATCCTCAAGGCCAAGTTCTCAGGCTTGCTGTTAACCAATTATAGCTTTGCTGCCGATAACTTGTATCCAATTAGTAATTGCCAAGTTAGTATGTTTATGTAAGAAAGCACTATATATAAAAGAGCTTCACCTGCAATAAACGGCACTTACCTGATCATATGGGTTGTTGTGTGGTGTCCATGACTTCTGCATCAACAACTAACTCCATCATGTTTTCACCACAACCCTCAAATTTAGTTCTATATTGTTTTGATGCTGGTGTAGATAACGGATCTCATCCAAAACCACCTCTTGCATCTCAGCTTACTTCTCACCTTCTCAGGGTTGTTTTCAGGTATCATAGTCATCTCCCACAGATGGCACATCCCAGCCTTGTTCAGTCTTTAGTGCGCTCTAGGATATCCATGGATTATCTGTGGGTTTTGGTAGTAAGGACAGCTCTTTGTCAGCCAAAATCTCCATTGAGCTGTTCCCCAGGTCATATCCCAGATATAGATTTTCCTTCCTCCTTAAAGGGTTGTAGTGGATCCCATCTTGTAAAGGGAGTGAGGTGTGCTTCTGACTGCTGTGCACTTCAGTTCACCCTGCATGCTGCAGGATGTATTCAAAATGCCAACATCAGCAATAGGTACAGCCAAGTGCTCCCCTTAGAGTCAACTTATTTTATCCATCAGACAAAGAGACATAACTGTCATCTTCTAAAGACATGTCCCAAAAGGTATAATCATAAACTCAAAGCACTCCCATGAGATCTGTGTAAGCAAAATTTGCTAATGCCCTTTTGTTATGTCCAAAGCCAGATTTATAGATGGCCTGTCCTATTATTTCTCTTCCACTCCCCAAGGAACTCATCTCGCTTATCTCGATAAAGCTGAAACTTATATGAACTGGGAGCCAGCACAATAGCAATGTCACTATCAGTTGTGAAACTTTTCAAAGATTCTCACATTTTCTACCTTTTTTTTTTTTCCTGTGCTAAGGAAGAAATGACCTTGCATCCTATTCCCTTGGCTTTATTAAAAGAGAGGCAAAATCACATTTCTTGTTTGGCTATTCAGAGAAAACTCTTTTAAAATCACAAAATAGAATGGTGTCCATATGGTCTTCATATTTAGGTGTTTTCCCAGCTGGGATTCATATACCTCTGCCACTTCAAGGTCTCAAAAAGATCATGTGAAATATTGCCTTTCTGACAATAGAGGAAAAGAAAGGCTCCATAATACACTCGGCCAACTAGTGAAAACATTTCATCTGCACTTTGCCCTGGGGCTGGTAGTTTAAATCTAATCTGCAAGCAACAGCTTCAAAGTGCTACAAGCACAGCCCATGTCCATTAGCAGCACTTTCAAGGGGGAAGATCACAGGTCTCTCAACTCCTTAGTCAGCTTCTAAAAGGCACTTGTCACAAGGAGAAGGATCTCTCTTGCCCTCTCTTTTCTGGTAGGTTCTCATCACAGGTGATATTTACAAAAACCCACAGCCTCTATATTTCTGAGACCCTCTAGCAACTTGCCTTCAGTTTCTCACAGGACAGCCAGAATATCAGGTGGCCAATTAACAACCTTCTGCCTGCACCCTCACCCCCAGTATTTCAGTGTCTAACAGCATAAGAGAACATAACTAATGACATTCACAATGCAGAACAAAGGGAGGTAGAAAATATAATGAGTTACTGTGGAATGATAGGCTTATTCCTGCTATTGGGGAAATGAGCCATAAGGGGCATGGTCAAAACCTGGGTTTTTGTACAACTATGCATTACTCCACTCCGTGTTCATTTTAATTTATTTGAGTGCTTTCTTTAAAATATTACTTTCAATTTCCAATCTTCAGGAAAAAATATTAAAATAGGCTACTTTTCACCTTTGTCTATACACTGTACACACATCCAAATGTTTCGTCATTCTCTAAACCTTAATTTCTGAAGAAATCATAACTCCTGAGCCTGCGTTGGAGAAAATGTGCTTCAAATCAGAGTTTTATACACCAAGCTTGTAACAAAATCTTCTGCATTTTCCACCACCTGCTAGTGATGATCCAATTCAACATGGGCAAAATAATGAATAGATTCTCTCAAGTGGATTAAGTAGGTATAGTGGTTTGTGGTTTGGTTTTTTCTTGGTGGTGGTGGGTTTTTTTTCCTCTACGCTGGCTTCCATTTGGTTCCTAGCGTATAGTCATTAAAATTGCTTTATTCCAGCTCACACTTGGGGAATCCCTCAATTCCTCAAACAATTCTCAGTTTTCAGGTAGTAGTGACCCCAGTATCTGGATATAGTAGTTCCGGACAGCGGGTTTTCTGATGAATAGTTCATCTCCCCAAGTGTTTTTCCAGTCTTCCATAGCAGTCACTCAGGACTGATAGCCATTTCTTACTCCACACAGGGGACAAGGACTTATCTGGCTCCTGGCCCATAGACCATTGCTGAGGGATTGATTTGTGCAGAGGCTGCCTCACAGTTGAGCATGGCTTTAATAGTCTCCTGAGCCTGTCCTTTCTTCACTTTTCCTCCTTTCCTTGCTCCCCCTTCTTGGGGGTCTTTTTGATCTTACTCCGTGATTACTTTGCCAGCTCCATCTGGCAGCTCCTTGCACTTTCCTAACACCACTTTATAGCCTTTGCTCTTCTGTTAATCACTTGAAAGTGTCCCCTGCAAGGTCTCCTCAGAGCTTCTGCCTCCTACCCAAGCTTTGCTTCTCAGTCTTTCCTGGCCCTTAGATAACTCCTCAAAAGGACAGAGACTGAGAAGTACCTGCTAAAGGTACATCACCCATGTTGCTCATGTGAGGTTTGTAACTTCATACCAACAGAATGTGATTCAACAATAGGTATCTTGTATTCATTTATTGTTATTGCTATATGCTGCACAGAAAAAAAAAAAAAAAAAAAAAAATAGAGGAGGGGAGGAGATTATTTGGGGATGGGATTTCCAAAGATGCAAGTTTTTGCCATGGTTTGGCTCCTGTTTAAACTCATAGTAATATTTACCCAGAGTCTCAGAGAGTTCATTATGGATAGATGAGGAATGATTTTTAAAATGTCATCCATTTTGATACCTTTAAAAGAATAAATGTAAATTATCATTGTGGTTTTTAATCCACAATTTCCTTTCAGAAAGGAATTCTTCTGATTTCACCAGCCATTCTGTGCTTTATTATCCATTATTGGATTATTTGGATACTGACATTTCTTTGGGTAATTATTTTTAGTATTTTTATGTATGCAATTTTGAAAGGCTCTGTATTTCTTCAGGAATGATTAAGCATAATCATATAACTATAAGCATGCATTGCACAGAAAACTAGAATACAGAATTGAAACAGTCTCAGTTGTAGTTGCTATGTAATTTTTCTTTTCATACTAATATTGAATTTTATGTATAAAAGAGAAACTGATTTCTAAAGGTTGAGAGAAAGCCTTAATTAATAATTTCCTGTATATGCAGGTGTATATAAGGTGTTCACTACTTATGTAACATTTAAAAGTTCCAAATATTCAATTGTTACATATTGAAAAACAGAAAAATTACCTTTAAAAGATTTTTATTAGGTTTTCCACTGAAAACATGGAAAAACGCAAGACAAATGTAATGGATTTTAGCATTAAAAAAAAAATCTCTGTGGAAACTTCTTACAGTAAGTAACAAATAACAGTTAACAACTTGTTATGCTGCTACTACACAGCACTGTTAAGGCAGAATGGTAAAACAAGATTTCAGAGAATTTTATAAAATATTGATGGGGATAGACCCATTATTCTCAAGGTAACAGTCATTCCCACACACACACCAGCTTTCCCTTTCTGTAAAGTATTAAATGCTCCCAGAGTCTCTGTGAAATCTAGCACATACTAGAGCTGCCATGTCACGTTCTGCACACTGTAGATGTTCGTTATCACCTTGTTTGTTGGCTTTTGTGTACAAAAATAAAAGCATTTCTTTTTTTTAAATTATGCATGTAAATGTTGTCATTAACACCCAGCAAGGACCCTAAACACATTTACGAGCTAATTCTAGATCTCACAAGTGCAAAAGTGATGTTGATATTGCAACTCTCCACCTCCTCCATATTACTGTGAATAAATCAGTTGCCAGCCATGCAAGAGGAGTTGATGAGTCCATCAACTACCCAAACCTTTAGTAGAGATAACTCACCAGTTTGTAGGAGGACCCATCAGAAAAGCACACAGGAGAAAGACTCCCTCTTTCCCCTTTTAGGCTCCCCCTTATCCAAATCCAGTGTTCATGATACTTTATCACTGTATTTGGAGGACCTGTGGCCTTTTACCGCTTCGCAATAAGCAGAAGAAAGAAAGTTTTGGCTCTTTATTTGCACCATCCTGGCCATGGCAGAACTCTGACAGCAGAGAAATGCCTGTGTCACCCTTCTCAGACCTTGTCTTCGCAGAGGAACAGAGTGGTGCCCAGGGACCATGCTGTGAGTGTGGCAGAACTTGAGTCTGACCAGGGCTTTAGACAGCTCTCTGCAGTGTCTCAGAATACTGAAAATCTCAAGCAGAAGAGACATCTTCGTATTTCTGCCTCCTTCTCAACCTTGTTATAAGCCAAGAATAGCAATAACTGAGAAGCAGGCTCACTGATGCCAGACACCCCTGTTATATCTATAAACATTAGTGAAGACTGACAGAAAGGGGGACTTTTTAATTTAATGTTGCAGACTACAAATTGAATTCTCAAACTTGAGAATTGCCAACCTGACTTGAGGCTTGACAGTTCTTAATAGCCCAGTTACAAATTAATAATTTTTATCTAGCTGAGTGCATAACATTTTGATAAATTGTCCATTTGCTTGTCCGCTTTATCCAGCTATGCCCGGTTTCCTTTCTAAATCTAAGGAAACTCTGTCCATAAGTTGACTGTGATGGAAAAAGCTATTTAAAATCCCAGATACCCTAATGCTTTTCACTTATTCTATTATAATAGGTGTTGCTAAGCCACTGAATAAAAACAACATTGTATGTATAGTTTCCTCATTCTTTATTTTTGTCTTTTTTCTTTGTTCCTTTTTCTCATGTCATTGCAGACTTGTAATTTTTGTATATAGCTCAGTATCTTTATCTTACAAGTATTATCCACTGTCATTCCTCAGCTCTTGTGTGGTATTTCAGCCCATCTCAGATGCCCTAGAATACCGCCCTTACTGTGCCACAGACAAAAGATGTTTGCAGTGACACATGACAGTCTTTCCAAAATAAACCTTTATCTTCGGGATAAAAGGTGTGGAATCATTAGTAGTTTCAAGTTAGAAAAGCAAAACAAAGCCTAACCAAGCATTTTCCTCTAAATCTGACAGCTTGTTTGTGCTAAGATAGCTGGTCCATTCTTTGCCTGGCCTGGAAAGCAGCTTGCACACTTGCTGCGTCTGACTCTACATTTCTCAGCCTACCTCAGCCCATCACCTCTTTGCAGACACCTCTTGAGAACCCTGTCCCTACTAATTTGACTTATTTTTTGTTCCTAGTGTCCAGGATTGTAACAGTTTATTAGTCCTTTTGATATTTTTGCTGCTCATTATAACTATAAATCTAGTTGATCTGTTGGTGGGCATCCACCTCATCTGGTCCATTGTAATCCTTGCATCTAGTACAGGTCATGACACAAAATGGATTAAAACAGACACAGTTACCAGAGAGCTTTAGGAAACCTCTCCACATTAATGCCACAATTTATGCCCTACCATAAAAAAAAATAACAAGTTGAGATTGTATTCATAAAAACAATGCGTATGTTCTGTATTTATTCCACACATGGAAGAACAGCTTTTGTAGATGTTTGAGAATATCAAGAAATTCCTTTATTACAAAGCAAGTGTTTAGATTTTTACACTTGAAAAGTACTTTGTGATTTCAGGACACTTTCTCATCCCAAAATACTCTTGAAGAAAGATAAATTTTTAGAGGACCTGCAGCAACTCTCACGTGTGCTGGATGCTGCAGTCAACCTTGCCTGTGAAAGTCTTTCTGACTCCTTACCCCAAAGGGATCACATGATGGTCAGCAACAGCAATCTGTTTCTTGGACAACCCACTTCCTGTCATAACCTGTACTAGATGCGAGGAAGCAAGGGATGTCACGGTGGCTATGATTTCATTCCCATGACCCACTGCAGGGTTAACTAGGCCTAAACCATTCCTGATAGATGTTATGCCCCTGTGCCTTCTTAATTACTTTCTCTAGTCTCTCCAAGAAATCTATTCCAGTGTTAATCTATCTTTCCAGGTTTTTTTTTTTTTTAATTTTTTATAGCTAGCCTAAAATTGGCTTAATTTAGAAGTAAACACATTGCTTTTTTTTTTTTCTTATTGCCAGTGAACACATAAACAATCTGTTTTATACCTTTCAGTAACCTTCTCCTGGAGATGACCATGAACTGTCTCTTCAAGACTTTTCAGAATTATGCAGCCTGGTTTTGTTTGATTTTTTTTTTAAGTCTTCCCTCAGGAGCCTTCATTTCCAGATCACTAATCCTCTTCAGACTTTCATCAAAGTGTGGTGNGAAATTCCTTTATTACAAAGCAAGTGTTTAGATTTTTACACTTGAAAAGTACTTTGTGATTTCAGGACACTTTCTCATCCCAAAATACTCTTGAAGAAAGATAAATTTTTAGAGGACCTGCAGCAACTCTCACGTGTGCTGGATGCTGCAGTCAACCTTGCCTGTGAAAGTCTTTCTGACTCCTTACCCCAAAGGGATCACATGATGGTCAGCAACAGCAATCTGTTTCTTGGACAACCCACTTCCTGTCATAACCTGTACTAGATGCGAGGAAGCAAGGGATGTCACGGTGGCTATGATTTCATTCCCATGACCCACTGCAGGGTTAACTAGGCCTAAACCATTCCTGATAGATGTTATGCCCCTGTGCCTTCTTAATTACTTTCTTGTACTTACTGTCTTGCCTAAGACAAAGTTTTATCAGAACTGACCAAAATGACAGATCTTTTTCATCTGTCTTACTTGTAGTGCTTGAGATTTTACTACCCAGCATGATGTTTTCCTTTTTTATTACAGTTACGCTGTCTCATAATCAGATTCCAGTCTACGATAAGGCCCAGATCCTTTTCTGCTGAATGACTGCAGAGAAATTAATTTCCTACCTTATATTTGTGTGGTTCATTATTTCTGTACAATAATTTAAATATAGCACTCCACACTTATTTTTAGTGAATTAATTGATTTTTTTTTTCTTCCTCAGACCATTTCTCCAATTTGTCATAATAATATTGAGCTTTCATCCTGTACTCCAATGTGTTGCAGCCTCTCCCAGGCTGGTATCACTTCCATGTTTAATAAATTCAATCCACTCCATTATCCACCTCATCAATGAGATTACTGAATAGGAAACCAGCATAGGGATCTTCAGTTCAATTTGACAGTGAGCCTGTAATGACTATTTTCTTCCAGTACCATCTTTGTGAAGGATGAGGTGCCCAGTGCAATGTGGAGCCTGGAGAAACATCTGCCCTCCATGAGCTGCAGAGTTTCCTGCCTTTCGGGGCTAGGAAGCTGCATAGTGTGCAACAGGCAGTTTATTTCATGTTACCAATTTAACCTCCCGGACCTTAAGCTAAAACCAGCTTTGCCTGGGAACATGTACAAACTTAGGTAATCATGCACATGTGCCTGGTACAGAACTTCCACCTTTCCACCCCAAGGCCACAGAAGTTCCCTGAGCTGACCAACCAGGACGGGTACTCCTATAGCTACCTAAGTAGCACTGGCTTTGCATTTAAGCTAATAGGTTTGAGGGAGATCTTTTCTCTTGCAGATGTGCTGCTTTACAGCATTTCTCAAGCATGGCTCACAATGGAATAGGAAGCAGTCACAAGTGGGATGACTCACCCTCATGAGCTATTTTCATCTGGCTTATATTGCTCCACTAATAATGTTTTCCCTCTGTATTCAGAAGTCTCTTTCTGAGAAAATTAGGTCTGCTGGTGTGAATCCACCAGTGCCATCCCCAGCTGGCAGCACGTCTTCCTGACTACATCGATGACCTTCTCTTTTCCTCAGTTTCTCCACTGTGAATATGAAATTCACCCGAAAATGTGAAGGATTCTTCAAATATTTGTAAATGTAAACGACTCCCATTAATTGCCATTTGCATTTTTATGGCGATTTTATCCCTAATGCATCTTTCCATCTTCAGACCAGGATGGCATCTAATCACTTATATGTGAAACTGCAGTCAACTATTTTCATAACAACTTTGCGCACACTCTGACACATTTTCCTTGCTTTTCCTATATTTAGCAGCAATGGCAATGAATTTAGCAAGTGCAAGACAATGGATAGTCAATGGCTAGCAACTTGGTGAAACAATTCAGCTGCAGCAACTGTGCCAGAGGCAACAGAGGATTTTTCTTCCTCACCTCTTAAACATTTCTGAAATGACATCCTCTGTAGGTGTGCATCCATGAAGGTCTCCACAAACCTGCCCAAGTCAGACATTTATCTCCATTAAGTCATGTGCAAAGATAAGGGCATTCCTGTAGTCAACAAGACGGCACATTGTATTTTAAAATGAAGGATCTGCAGGGGTGGCAGCTCATTTGCATGCAGGCAATGCAAATGTAGCGGAGGAGGTGTTGTAAATCACCAAAGAGCTACTTGACAGTGCCACTCTGTGAGTCTGGTTCAGAATTATTAATTAGAGCAGGCTGAGGATGGTTTGTTTGCATATCAGTTGAGCTAAGCCATGTTGGAATCCCTGTAAATAATAAAACAGGCTGATTAGGCCTAGTCATTAATTAAGTGTCTTCACTGTGAATAAACAGTGAAATCTTTCAGTTTGCCAGGGACCCCATGACACTGTGATAAATATGCAGTCGCAAAAGCTCCTATAACATGGTTTGACATCTTCATCTATTAAATTGCAGCTTTCTCACCGTGACAAGGGGTTCAAATCCCACAGTGGATGATACATCTGCCTAATTTCGTTTGTTAAAATATATTGCTTTGGAGGTTTCAGATAACCAGGGTTGAGAACCTGCTAGGAAAAAAGAAATGGGAAAAAAGCTTGTTAATACTGTAAACTGCAGCACTCAGTCATCTGTATGGGTGGCTTTTTATTGGTATAACAAAAGATTTAAAAATCTGGTTTTATTATTATATGGATGTAAAAGTCAGCTATTATTTATTTGACTAAAACGGTATACATTTAAAACCTAATTAACTTGTTTCAGAGGTTGGTGCTTGAATGGTTTTTTCTGGTTCTAGAGTCCATTGCTCCTTAGTGTGCAGTGAGACAAAGTTAAGAGATCGTTTTTACAAATGATACTTTTTCAAACTAAAGCCAGTGTAAAAGGCAATTAAATCTCATGCCCCAAGGCATTAATTGATCACGGTAGGTGATCAACAAGATTTTCTCCTCTTATGCACTACTGAACAATTGTTGAGGTACAATGCGGGGATCTTTCATCTTCTGAAGATTTGAATATTGGCAACTTTTGCAGTTAGGATATTAGACTGCTAGACAGATCAATGTGCTGAGAAGACAGTGACAAGTTCTGTTTTCTTATTTAAGATAGAAGTACTGCAAGCCACGTGTGAACGTTGTCTCCTGGAAAATACGGTAATTTTTATCAGTTCAGCAACACAGCAAAGATTCACTCCGCTCTTCTGAAGTTGATAGCCTCATCCCCACATATTCCCCCTCTGCTGCATTCTTGCTGTGCTCAGCCACAGAAAAGAGGGCCAGAAGGGCCTTAAGTAGAAAAAGTGGCGCAGCCATCATTTTGGTATTCTGATATTTCTACTAGCCAGTTTAAAGGTGCTGAGGTAATTGCAATGCTGAGCATGAACATTTGAATAGGTGGGAGACAGAGGACTCTGTGAGATCCGTCTATTGATTTCAAGATTTTTTAAGTATTTAAGTGCCATGTAACAATTAAAGGTATTTCTGAGTATGCACTAAATGGCTTTATTCTGACAAGCTCCCTTGTTTCTTTTGTACATAATAGAGACTGAGAATGTCATTGAACTTAGAATAGCTTTTAGAAAGCCAGAGCTCAGCAGACTGACCATTTGATGCAGACAGCCTTCTTTAGTGGTAACCAATCAGTCAGGTGGCAGGAGGCCACTGAAGTTACTGTTGTGGCAAGCAGCAACTTCCTGAATCCACAGGTTTACCTGGACATGATCAAAGGTTATAGACCTCAAAAAGAAATTAATACAATGACATAAATACATTAAGAACAGCTGCAGTTCTTCAAAGGGGACAGCAACAAGCATGATGTTTGATTACTTATTTGGAGAGTCCACCATCAATGCCCAGAGTTTCTCTCTGAAGCTGTCACTGTTATGCTCCAGAGAGACTCTAACAGGTAGCCACTGGCCGCATTCTTCTCTCTACAGTGGTTCCAGCAAAGTAGCACAGGAAAGGCACATGATCTGCGTGCTGGAAGACCTGGCTCATGCAGAGATTTGTAGCGATATTCAGAATGCTGATGTCACTCAGCTGGCACAAGCGAAAGGATTAGCCAATGTCTAGACACACGAGGCTTGCAGAGGAGCTGGCTATTTGCAAATGTGTCTGGAAGAGACTGAGGCAACTTTGGTGGGCCGAGCAGAGGCAGGGAGGAGTCCTTCAGAGTATCCACCCCTGTTGCCCACTGACGGAGTGCAACTGCTGTTGGTGAGGCAGATAGAGAATTGAGAAGTGTGTTGAGAACATAGGCTTCTCCTCCTGGACATTGTCCAAGAAATCTATTATAGCTTCTGTATGAAGAGGAGACACAGCTCATCTCTTTTCTATTAGACTTCTTATTACTATCTGCACTTCTGTTGCCAGGAGATATGGTTGCCATAATTCTGCCTGATGACACACCGTGGAGTCTACTGTTGCTTTTATTCCTGGTTTCAACAGCCTGAGGGATCCTGTGCCCCCTATTATGATTAACTGATCCCTTTGGGCTGGAGGTCCTTTGCTCTAAAAGCAAGGAACTGCTGAAGGCGTAGGCATCCCCAAGTTTAGCATTTATTCTCCCTCAAGACCTTTGGGACCGCAGGAGTTTTAAGCTATTTAGCCTGAGAGCTGGAGAGGCGGGAGTTTATTTTATTGTCTCCTTATTTTGTCAACACACTTTGTCAGGTGGGATGAGCAGTCCTTTTGTTTGTGGCTGGAAATGCAGATTCCACCCAGGACAATGACCCCCAAAGAAGCTTTTGCAGAGCTGAAGAAATATGTAATTTAGAAAGCTTCTCCTTCCCCATGTAGCCCAGCTAAGGCACGTTTCATCTCTCATTAAAGCTGATGGAAAGCCTGCTAGGTGCTTCAGTAGTGTGGAATCAGGCCTATTAATTATTTTACTTCTCACATTCTGGGGATACATACCAATGCTGCAGTCATCACAAAATATACAACAGACTGCTGTGAGGGTTCATGATAACTTTGTTGTTGGAACAAAACAGCATTGCGGAGAAATTTCAAGGTAAGTCTTGCATAGTATTACAGCAATTAGCATTGGATCGCTTCAGCTTGATCCTCCTTCATATGAAACCAAGACCCTCCACTGGTGTTTCCAAATTTAGCGCTGCCAGGTTCCTCATGCTTTGACACTAAAGAAATGGTCTGGAGTTTGCTTTTCAGATACAGCTAGGACTTCCAAGTGAAAAAGGAAGTGCCACACACTACAAGTAACTGCTTCTGGGAAAGGAGAGCAGAGCACTGTGTCCTGCTTTGTGTAATAGACCACACATTTGGCACTCTAACAAAAGGAAAATGTGCAGTGCACTGCTGAAAACTCCACAAAAAGTGCAGAATTTGCTTTGTTCTCTAGACCAGCTTCTCCTACTCTTCCAAGATCTGTCTTTTTTAACAGAAAAGATTTCTAGCTGTGAGAATAGCCTCCCTAATGCAAATGACACATAGTTTTGTTGAATTCACAGCCAAGCAGACAGGAGAAAAAAAATCCTGGAGAGCGAGAAACAAATCTCTGAAGTAACAGTGAGACTCCTATTGACTTTGGTGGTCTTTGAATCAAACTCTTAAAAATTTTAACGTTCCATAGTTGCCTTAACACAGAATATTTTTTTTCTGATACCTAACAACCATTTGCACAACTCAAACTGCTGTAAAACACTGCAGAATGGCATACTAATTACCATCAAACGTACCCATCTAGTCTGGTTGGCGCATCCTTTTAAAAAGATATTGCATGGGAAATTCTTCCTGGAACACATGCTTATATTAGCAGCAGTAGTAACTAAGCCTGCCAGGGCATCTGGGTCTGGTGGTGTTGTCTTTGTTTGACAAGAACCCCTAGAAAAAGAAAAAAAAATACTTTAAGATTCTAGAGAAGAAACAACAAAGGCCAATTAAAAGCTTTCAGCTGTCTCTTCGCTTTATGATATCTGGGCATTGGTTGATTTTCTCATATCTACTAGCTTATATTTTCCTAAAATGAATCTCTTTTTTTTTTTCCTGATCATGTTTCTAATCTCTAGGCCCTTCTGTAGTAGTTATCTCTCATCTCTGGGGCCTCTCAATTTATGATCATTTGCAAATTGTGTTAATGCATTTCATTTACCCCCTCTTCTATCTCATAAAAGACGGTAATGAATTAGACCCCAACTCTTTAGAGGATTAGGGTGTAAGACTGGCACTAAAACATTCCTGCTATTGTGCTTTAGTCATCTCCCTTCAGACTGACCCTTCCAGATAATACTGCTTACTCTTGTCTGGATACTGCAGTATTTTTTATAATAACAGCTGAATTAATTTTGAGATGAGTGATGGGCTCCAGCCTGCTTAACTCCTACCTACTGTGGATGGTAGTGCCTAAAATCTCTGAGACCCCAAACCCGATTGTGGTCTTATGGACTGCTTCTTTTTTTATGCTGTGGACAGTTGAAATCATTACATGCAATTTAGGCTGAAAGCTCCTGGACTGCCTAACTTACTTCACGTGCCCTAAGGTGCCTGTTCTGAGGTGATCTTTCTCTCTCAAATGTTTGTTTCAGCTCAGGTTGAGGCAGCAGAGGCACCTCCCTGTCAATGTATCCCCAACAGCTCTGCAAGGTTTGGGATAATTCATGCTTTTACCACTGCACTAGTGGTGTAATCTAGTGCTAGAGTATGCCCAGAAAATTCTTTTCTCCCTGGAAAAGAATATGGGAGAGAGTGAACCTCTGTGTTGGGAGTGGACCTTACACAGTAGGCCAGGTGGTATCCTAAGTCCTTACTTTTGGGCTAAACTCCATCATAAGCAAGAATACAAGGCATGAGGGCAAAAGGCACGGGTAGGGCATTTTAAGATGGAGACAGCTTGAGCTTTCATCATCTGTTCCTGACAGTGTGTTTGCACTTTCATCAACCCATCACTGGCCATCACAGGGAGGTGCCAGTCTGGAGTGAGGAATCAGCATCCCCATTCTAGTATCCCTTCAGCTGGAAATCCTAATTCCTATCCTAGAAAACTAAACCATCAGGTAGCACCACATCCTCAGTGCCAGGTCTCAACCTCACTAAAAAAAAACATAGTATCCTTCAGCCTGGAATTATTTCTGTGAGAGCGTTGACTTGTAGTTAATTTTCTCTAAAAAGATTTTAGCAAAGCTAAAACAGAACGTATACTTTCAAAATCAAGAAATATACATCAGTATTGCTTTTCTGAATGAGAAACATTAGGAAATAGAAAATATTTAAATTTCTAATTTTGACTTGAATAAAGAATAATTTTCAGGAATTTCAACAATTCCCGAGGGGTTTTCATTCACTCTTAATTTGATTAATCGTCCCATATGCTTTTTTCAGGTTTTTAATCTGCATGAAAGGCCCTTTAATCCAGGCTCCCAAATGCAGATTCTTTGACAGTTGTCTATGGGATCATCTATTTATATGACCGCATCTGCATGTGTGTGTGTGCATGTGCCTGAGTAACTATATCTGCAACCAGTGGCCTCAGGAACAATAGGAAGACACCACTACATGCAGAAAAATATAGAAAACTTTCTCTGAAGTCACAGTGAGGGGGAGATGCAATCTGTTTTATAGTACACTTGCAAAAATATTTATGCCATAGTATAAATATCATAAAACAGTCTAGTATAAATATAACATTTCCAAAAACCCAATGAATTGAACAAAGCTCATTTCTGACTAACTGCTAGTAGTAAAATAAGCTATGCATTCTTGGTGCTGGAAAAGAAAATTATGCACATTTGGAAAATCCAACAGCAAGAAACAAGCCATTCTGATTTTTCTAAAAAGTTTTTTGAGTCTTGGAGATCTGGTGATTATACTGAAATGTGTATATTAGAAGATGACCTT
The DNA here is from genome assembly GCA_013400055.1 of Nycticryphes semicollaris. Lineage (NCBI taxonomy): Eukaryota > Metazoa > Chordata > Aves > Charadriiformes > Rostratulidae > Nycticryphes > Nycticryphes semicollaris. The sequence continues at coordinate 168,074 of VXBJ01003154.1, read as the reverse complement.
ATGAAGGATTAAGATTTTATGGAATAAAAAGGTGCCCAGTGAATCTCTGGGGGGGCAGGAGGGCTGACTCTCCAAATCAGCACCAGTGGCAGTTGATAGAACGTACCTGATGTGTCAGAGAAGGAAAACAGGTCTGCTGTGACAGACAAGAAGCAGAGGAAGCAAAGAAAGAAAATATACTATTACTGAGACTGGAGAGGGTATAAATTACCGGGGAGGAAGACAATAAGAAACCTGTTCCCTGACTGTCTCCATTAGAAGAATGTCCTCGGTCTGCTACCAATCCTTGACCAGACACCAGGATGTGGTCTCATGAGATGAGACACAACCAGCAAAGCAGACCAGCTGGTACTGGGATGCCAGTATTGAACTAACTAGCCAGTCAGCACTACAGTGTGGACTTCATGATGGCAATGATAAAAAGAAAACCTGTAGGGAATAAGGAGACAGATGCAATCTTATTAAAACACAGACAACAAAATAAATAATTGCATGGTTTACAAACTAATCTAATTCTTCAGTACTGATTACAGCATATTTGCTACACAGACTGCCAGGCACCTGGAGGTTATTTGCATCTTATAGGTACCAACAGACCAGAGAGTATCTTGTTACCAGGAAGCCAAATACACTACAGTAAGGTTTATTGTTTTGCCTGTGTTTCAGCTGGTCTTCACTCAGAACTTCATAACTTAAAATTATCAAAACCAAAACACAGGCCCTCTTTCCAAGTGTGCTTGAGCACATGTGCTTACCTTGACACAGAGCTACCTCTGAGGAGTTGCCAAAACTCTCAAAGGACTGAACAAACATCACAAGTTATGGTCATGTCTCTGGAGGATGTGGAGACCACTCTTTTTCCCTGGAGAGCATTTCATATCTTCAGAGCACTAGATGTCAAGGAGTAGAATTTTAAAGACATTCAGTTGTCAAACCTATTGATTTTCACAGAAGTTAGTTGTCAAAGTGCTGTAAATGCACACGGTGAAAGTTTTCTGCAGAGAGTTTTTCCACAGGTGCTGAAATGGAGATACTTCCAAGGCCTGGTAGCAGTTCTGCACTGATCATAACATACACATATATATTTTAATTTTGCTTTTCCCCAGAAGAGAAATGCTTGCCTTACATACTTCTGAGAAGTGCCCAGCACTCTTACTTATTCACAGTGTTGAACAAACCATATACAGATCTGCAGATTGGTTACCATTTTGCCTCAGTGGTTTGGGAAGCTGAATGGAGGCACAATTCCCACTGACACAGCTTATGTATTATAAAGATATGCCCAACAGAACCAAAGTCCTTATTTATTGGCCACATTGACAACATTTCAGGCATGTGAAACACTGTCAGAAGAACAGTTTCCAAATGATCTAGTTCTGATGGAGATGTCCCTGTCAATCTCCTTACAAGTACATCAGGGTTAGTGCAAATACCTCAATAGATGTCTGTCAGTAGATGTGGAGGAGCTGACTTCTGGAACAGATGATGGTATTACGAGGAAAGACACTGATGAAGCTCTCATTCAATCAACGGACCAAGGATTTCATCATTCATGTAGGTGGAGCCTAGGACCACCATGAAAATGAGAAACTGCCTAACTGTGAAGATTTAAGATGCCCTTTCTGTAGTGTTGGCCTGACCTGGTCTACATGCAGCAAGTATGAGACATGCTCCACAGGCCCTCTTTCCAAGTGTGCTTGAACACATGTGCTTACCTGGACACAGAGCTACCTCATATGTTCTTGATCCTCTGTACTGTGTAAGGCAGGCTTATTATCAGCGTCCAGGTTGAAACGCATTTCGTATAAAAGGAATGTGAGGGGGAGGATTGAAATTCAGTGGAGAATCCTTTTCTTATCGTGGTTAAAGCCAACAACAGCAATTGTGCTCTTGCTGCTAATATGCTACTTGGGATACACCAGACTGATTCCAAGGAGAGGCACTATTCCATGGGTGAGGGGAAAATTGGCATCTGTGACTGTAACATGGCTATTGTTTTAAGATGATTGGGAGAATATATGCACAGCTTTCTTTACCAGAATGAAAATCAGTGACAATCTCAAGAACTACCTTCTGGCCTGACAGTTACTCATGTATTTCCATAATTTCCCTAGACAAATCCACTAGCTAAGGTAGCAAATGCTTTTTATTTTTTTTTCCCGAATGACTATCAGGTATCCTGCAGGTGAACTCCAGAACATCTTTGCATGAGAAGTACTCTGGGCTCTGACTTGCTGAGCCTGAGTTGACATCCTGGATATGTATCAAATGCAATAATTAGTGTACCTGCAGTCCTGTTCAACAGCATGACCTATCTTGGAAGGCAACCTTGGAATGCTCTTTCTTACTGACACAATAATGCAGTATAATGATAGAGAAAGGTTTATCTTTATAATGCAGAATCTTACTGGATTTTCAGCAAACAGCAAAACATTAAAATAAATAAAAGTGAGAGGCAAGTTAAAATTAAATTCTAGCATTATCGTGAAGGTCATTCAGCATCAATGGTCTGTGTGTAAGCAGAAGTAAGACTGTTTCTCAGGCTTGGACATGATGCTGCAAGGAGCTGTACACATCTTCCAACATGCTAAACTCCTGTCCACATTGCAGAAGCTCAGAAAGTTGTTTAATGGCATGCATATTTATTAAACAATAATGTAAATAATGTAGCCAGCAACAGTAGAGCTTACAAGCAAAAATGTCTAGAAAGGTGAAAAAGAGTGGCCATGAATCAGAAACAGTCTTTTTCACTGGTTTCTCAAAACCCAGTATGTGTTTGAATGAGCTCCATCTAGAAAAGCTATTGTCAAAAAAACCCATAAAAACTTATTTCATTTTTTGAGTTAGGCATATTTGCTGTACTATTTGCATAAGGCAAATCCTAACCTAAGGGCAGAAGGGGGAGAAGGAGGATTCTCAGGGAGACACAAGTCAGAAACTGATTAGAGAAACTGTGATTGTGTTTACAAGACTTACCAGAATTGCACCAGACCTTCAGTTTAGTAGTCACCTTTACACTTTAATAAATGTTACAAAATGCTTACCTTTCAATGAAGGAAAAGAGAAACAGTGGCACAATTTTTTTTCCAAATTAATGGCAAATAAAGCCTTTCTACTTCAGTATAATGAATTTGATTACACAGCTCTAGTTCTTTACCCATAAAATTCGTTACCATTGAGCAGCCAAAGAAGTAAAAGGATTTTTAAGAAAGGCTACAATTTTAACTATGATACCACTGAAAAATTTTAAACATCCTAGACAGTCATCAAAAATGCTGTTTATACACTGTGTGATGCAGATATACTTGTTTTACTCACTATTTAACATCACTGTAATCAGCAATAAAACATTAAAATTATGGCTCAGGAGCTGGAGAAAAAAAATATTTTCTATCATTTTTATCACTCTAATTTACATACCTACATAAATATTTGGAGATTCTCCTCTGAAAAGGCAGAAGTGAAACTACTAAAACGAAAGAGTGTAGTGCTATTGATATGTCCACAACTATCTCACCTGTCTGACCTGCTATTAAGAGCAGAGCCATTCATCCATATTAGAAATACAAACACAGATAATGAGAGGTTTCCACAGTAGGACCCAAACAAAGCAAATTTCCTTCAAGATGTAATTTGAATTTAATGGCTTGTCCGTGAAATAAACAAAGCATCATAAGAAACAGAAAGTTTAATGATGCACAGTGAATCAAGAAAATGTATGATGTGCCAAAGAACTCTTTAATCTTAACAGGCTCCTGTCTATATTTACTGCGACACGTTGTCAGAAAAGCTGAGCTCATCATGCTACTTTTTCGGTAACATCGTGATGCAGAATTTTAACTGGAACAATCAATTTTGATTGCTGTTCCCCACTGCTTCATACTGGAGGGGAAAACGTGTTTTGGTGGTGAAAATTACTTTGTAATCTTTCCTTCTGCTTTGCAGAGTGATCTGTATCTCTTCTCTTCTTGCATGCTGAAAAGGAGTTCATCCTGCTTTTATTGGTTTGGGTGTAAATTTGTGTTTCCCCAGAGTAATTAAAGAAAAGGAGAAATTGGCCTGACTTGGGAAGATAAATATCTTTCTTTTCTAACACCAGTGTTAGGTATTTGTACTAGCTTGGCTTAATACTAGACGCTGATGCTATCCTTAAAGTAAAATGAAACTGGTTTCTTCTTTCACCTCTGCACTATGTCACATCAATTTTCATAGTGCAGTTTTTTTTTTTTGTACTGTGGAGGAGCATAATTCAAACCTACTCAGATTTCTGACTTTGCTGTAAATTAATCTTGCTGATGCATGTCTGGCACTTGAACTAAGTTGTATCTTCCACTTCTTCTGTAACCTGCATGACATCAAAATGCTACTCATACTGTGCACTGCTGTTTCTTATCTAGATTATGGTGATATAAAGAAGACCAGAGGAAAAGGTAAAATGCCAAAAAGAAACTCTGTGGTGTTTTCATAGCTTGTTCCTATCCTCCTCCAGCTCAAAAGTCCATCTACAAGAACTCTCAGCTGTCATGGGCTGTGAGGATGGGTGACAAGAAAATCTATTTATCTTGGCTGAAATGACAGTTTAAAACTCTAGCCCTTTTATAATACAAGAGTTCTTATGGATATAATGGATCTGATTTTCCTCTCAGTTACCTGAGTAAAATCAGGATTACCTCCTTGAAATTCCACCAGTTTAAAGCATAATCAGGCCCATTTCCACATGTGTTGCTTTAGTGAAAAAGTTGTCTTCAGCAGTTACATTTCCAAGTACTGTGGGTTAGATATAGAACAGAAACAGGATCCTGTAGTGTCTGGTTTCTCTTACTGCCAGGACTTTTGATCAGCAAGAACTTTACCAAAATACACATTTCAGAGCCAAACCAGCGCTAGCATGGTCATGCCAGGAAACTGATAACAGAGTTAGTCTTCTCTGAAGAAAAAGACTATTCCCCATCTCCCTGCAAGCCTAAAGCAACACAGTGATTACGAAAGTCTACACCAGCATAGAAAAGTTCTTTGTGAGCACACTAATGCTGAGATAACTGGTAAAATCCCCAGCAGAGGCTGCAAAGAAGATGTGGTCAGAGGGAAGGGCTATGCGTGCCTGTGCCTCAGGGAATCCCAGGAGCCACCAAATCTCCCTCAGCAAGCCCAGGCCGCTATCAGTGCCCTTGCCTTGTGTTTCACCAGTGAAGATGAAAGATATTTTTCAAGATACTTCAGCTTGTGCCAGGGTAACTGGAATAAGTGGACAAGGACCAGGGAAATTAAAAGGTTGCTTAAAATTACCTTTGCACACATGTAACTTCTGAATCCTGCTGAACATTTCTTTGTACTAATTTGGGACCTGTTCGACAGTATCCTAGAAAAGAGTTGTTCTCAGGAGGTTATTGCCAGGAATAAAATTATAACCCATTTAGTTCCAAGGTATCTACCATAAGCAGGAGGAAATAAATACTGCTAACAGAAAATGAAAAATTTGATTTAGGGCTGTGGGAAGAGAACAGAAAGAGATGTCAGTGTTGACATTGGTATTTTTCTTCTTTGTAATGCTTCTTGAGAAAGTTTCCCTTGTGGTGAACCTTTTTAGACAAAAATCTGGTTTGCTGCTGTAGAGGGAATTAAAATTGCTATTTATTTGTGCTCCCTTTTCATATAGATACAAATAGCTATGAACGCTGGAGCAAATGTCAGCCATGACGCTTAGAGCTATGGCTCTGCATTAATCTTCAGCTTGGCAATTTTTTTCCTCTTCTTCCTTCAAATTTGTTTCATCTGAAGGGTTATCCCCCTCAGATATTCAAGTGGGAGATCAGTTACCCAGATTCAACTTCTCTGCTGTAATCCCTCTATTTAAAGGTGAGATAATCAGCTTTTGTTTGGTTGACTTGGATCTAAGACAATCTCTGGACTAAAGACAAAGGAGAGCCTACACAGAGAGAATGTAGAGTCTCTGCTTGCCATCAGAGAAAGGAGGTGGCCTTTTATGCTCTTTACAGCACTGAAAATTCTCATGCCCTGCAAACCCCAGTGGTGTAACTTAGAGCATTGCCCAGAAACAAATGTTCCTGTTAGTAAGTGAATATCGTTTGGACAGCAGGCTCAGGAACATGCCAGAATATTTGGCATGAGTGATCATCCCAAGAGAGAGAAAGAATAAACACTTTGTTCATCAAGTGATGGCACACAATGTTGCTGCTTGGGGAGCTACCTTGCAACTGCTGTTGACTGTCACTTTTCTTTTAAGATTGCGTGTGGTTTGGAGGAGAGGAATAACTAACTTCCCTCCATCCTTCCTTCCTTCCTTCCTTGCTTCCTTCCTTCCTTCCTTCTGTTCTCTCTTTCATTCTTTTTCTCTCTGTCCCTCCCCCAGCCTCTGCCCCTCCTTTCTCTCTTTCTTCTGAATTTAGTGATATGAAAAATCGCTGGAAAGAAAACTGGTGAGAATAAGGTGTTTTACACCCACAGAAGTGGTGGAGGTATCCAGGCTCCCTCACCAGCCTATATCAAAGTGTTTCAACAGTGAGCAGACATTTCCCCAGTGGTGTGTATTCCTGTATCACTTCTGCTTAGATTTTCCTTCAGAAGAGGCTCACAGGAGTAGTCAATGGACACTGAATATGGGCTTTTCCCCACCATGAACTGTGATATATCAGGAGTTATATTTCAGCCAGAGATTCTAGGCCACCTGAAAGTAAAAAATACAGGGTATGATAATATTCCCACAAGGCGATGAGTCTCTTCAGGACTGATGAAATGAGCAGTTTTGTTATCTCCAAGCAGATGCTTCAGTCTGCAATTCTATTTCATGCTTTTGATAGGTTTTAAGGTCTACATGGGAGTAAATAAACACTAATATAAGAGAATTTCAGGAAGGCAGCAACTCATATTTTAGGACTAGGTCAGGAAAAGGGCCTAAAGAAAAACACTTCTGTGTAGCGTATTCCTCTAGGAAACTGCAGGTATTAATGCTCAGGGAGCAAATAACTTTGTTCATGCCCCTGGAGTAGGGTTCCTGGTTCTGGCTGGGTTCAGTAGAAGTCACCATACATTAAAACTCTTGGCTCTTCACAACATAAAATATGATGCTTCGTAGCTCTGTAGGTGTGAGCGACTATGGGAAAACACACCTGGAATTGCCAAAAGACATGGAAGTGTTACTAAACACTTGTGGTTATGAACTTGTTGAACAAGGCAACACAGGCCAGATATGATCCTGCTCATGAGCCCCTGTAGGGTCTCCTGGATGTGTGCAGGATTAGGAAGGACCTCAGTGGTGTTTTCTGAAAAACCACCCTCGCAGAAGAACAATCCAGTATTTCCCCACTCTGGCATAGGGACCTGTTGGTCAGACGTGTGAGAACATGGAGCTGGTGGGGAGATACATAGGAACGAATTCCTCCAAATGGATGGAGGAATAGGGTGGGGGGGTCAGAGGGATGTGACAACCTGCCCATCCACCCCCAATTCCAATTTTATATTTGCATTATTACAGATTCAAACTTGGCAAATGGAAAAGTTAAAGTTCCCATGGCAACAGTTATCTCTACCACAATTCATGCCCTGTATACTTATCATACACATTTAGCGTCAAAGAGGAATATATTACATGACACATTTAACAAAGAAAAAAAAGAAAATATTCCAGCTGTGGAATACAGCCAAGTTAAAGATTGCTAGAGAAACCTTGATTTTTGCACTGCTTGACCTTTTCAATTTTAACTGCAGAACTTTATGGTTACATTAACAAAGATTTGTACTTATTATCTGTTCATCTCATCCCACAGATGGTAAAGGCATTGTCCAAGCAGAAGAAATGTTCAGTTCCTTAGATACAATCTATCTTCTACTAAGTCAATGTCTATTCTCATTTTCCACTGATGGACTGAGCTTCATTTGGAATCTTGCTGAGACAGAAATTAACAAATATTTAGAGAAGACTGGTGAAAAATTCAGTAATGTGATGTTGGTTCAGATCGTCAGTTTTGTAGTTCCCTAATCTCATAAGCAGAACTGGATGAAATTACATTGGTTTTGTATCCTAGTTTTGATTCAGAAATGGGAGGTGGGGGTGGGGTGGTTGTCCTTTCATCATATATATAGGAATGGACGTAACAGTTCAAGCCAAAGTTCAGCTCCTCCAGTACTGTGCTTTCAACAGTGATTGACAACAGGTGCCTGCAGAAGTCTACAGAACAAGGCAAGGATATAGACAGACTTCCCAGAAGTTTCTCCCAGCCTCAAGCAAATTATGGATCAGGAATGTCATGAAACAGATTTATATTTTTTTTCCTATTCTAAACCCATCAACTGATTAATTAATTTTATGCAAAACGCATCAGAAACAATAATGGGCTGAATTTAGCCCTGAAAGAAGTGGGTATCATTCTACTCATTTCAATGGAAGTACTTCAGGGACAAACTTGTGCTACTTGACCTAATTCACTCCTGGTATCCTTGCATATGCAAGCAATTTCACTGAATCTGTGCAAAGAGAGATTGAGAATAAAGAAGAATCCTGGTGAATGTCCCAGGCTTTCCCAACTCCATGCACTTGTGTCCTTGTTGACAGTTGCTCATCACTATAAACCACTCTCAGATCAGATTGGCATTGCCTTGCACATTTACTCCACATTTTAGATGGTGTAACCTGTCATAGTACTGTTGATGTCAATTGATGAGAACTTACTTGCTATAACAAGAGCTTGGAGCAATTTGATGGCAGTATGTGTTATTACACAAAGCATGAGACAGTACCAAACAGCACAATCATTAATTTAATCAATTTCATTAATTTTCATCATAGCAAGAGCTGGATATTAGATTTTTTTATAGCTATTATGACATTTTTGTGCTGTGGTTTCTTGGGAGTTTCACTAGTTTAGTTTCTGTAATTCATTATTTCCCAAAGAGGAGATTTCCCAGGCAGATTAACCAATCCAGATATATGGTACCTGCCATATACTCTACACTCCACCCCTCAAAGATGTGCAGTGTGTACAAGGGTATGAAAGCATATATGTATGCAACCTATACCAAACCATACAAAGGTTTATTTACCTGTTCTTCACTCATGGCTCCAATGAAAGTGAGATACAGGCTTTTCTTACACAAGAGATTTGTTGTTAGGCTCTTATCTATCCACTTGGATGTAAAAATTGCATATTAATGCTAACTACCATGCCCCTAAACAGCTATTATGCAAGAAAAAGGCTTAGAAATATAACCCTAAGTATCATCAATACACTTTGTGAACAGATTCTTAATGCACAGTTATGATTATTGTATGTTACAGTTATAGTGCAGTTTATTGGAAAGATATGTTTGAAACAACTTCTCATTTAATGTGACCATAACATCTCTAAAGGAGAACTGTTACAGTTGTTATTTAATATCAAATATTTAATATTAAAAAATACCCACTGATACAAAGGTTGTCTTTGCTCTAAGGGCTTCATTGGTTGAGGTTTGTGAGTGTCTGAAAAGACTTACTCTTTAATTAACATAGCAAAAGTAACTTCTACTTGTGACCAGGTATGATTAGCTTTTGACACTCAATTATCTCCACATATCTACAATAAATTTCTTGGGATTGCCAGATTTAACATAAAGAGAGTTTCACTCATAGAAGGGGATAATAAAACTGCATAATTATGGCAGTTTGGGAAAATCTGAGATTTCCATGATAAAAGTTGTTCCTTGTTGTAGTACCACTCAGACACCTTGGCCTGCAGATTGGCAGGTCGTTTCTTTTCGCTCATCCTCAGACAACAAATGTCTTTGGTGGTGGTGGGTCAATATTAGCATTTAATTTGCTTGACAAACACACAAGGAATATCTGCCAGCTCTGTCAAGTCTGAGGCACAAACGACATATTCCCTGATGTCTGCCATTATTGTAACTTCTAATCTAAGAAAGAAAGAGTTTCTTCCTTTCTCTACAAGTCCACTTGCCAACCCACAATATCTCAACAACACAACCCTGGCAACATTCTCCTGGCCATAAAGGCCTGTGCACCGAGCTGTTCAATCTGTACTCAAATTGAATTGTTTTCCTGATCAAAGAAAACAGTTGAAAGCTACAGAGTTGGAGCATAGTCTGGCTCCTTCCCCATTTCTGTATCAAGTCTAATTCAGAACAGCATAGGTTCCAGCAGGGGCTATGCGGGGTTCAACTGGGCCTCACTCCTTCACTGTGTAAGGATGGCAATTTATTCCTAATCTTTGTTTCTTTTCTTCTAGACATGCATTAAACCATGTGAGTGGACCTTCCTTTTATCCTATGAGCGTTTAATTTCCTCAAGACCCTTAGCTGATGTGAATCACTTTTTGAAAACCTAAGTCCACTATATATCAGGCATCACGCCCATAGCCCAATTCTCATTAATTCCTTCAAAGGATGCTAATGGATTTGTGAGGCATGTTTTCTCTCTACAAAATGATGTGTTTACCAATTCTATTTTCTATGATCTGTACCAATTTGTCTGGTACAGAAATCAATTTTACTGGTCAGTAGTTTTTCAGCTCTGCTCTTTAAACTTTTTTTTTTTTTTTTAATAGCATCACATTTGCCACTTTCTATTTCTCTGCTTTCAGGAGTGATTTCAGAAATTAGTAGTTTAGCAGTCTCATATTTTAGCTTCTTTAGAATCCTTGGTTGAATGCTACCTGGTCCTTGAGATTTGCTACTGTTCATTTTATTGAATTGCTCTGAAAATCTCTTCTGTTGACAGTTCGATTTCAGGCTGCTCTTCAGGCTTGTCCCTGTAAAGAGTGGTTCAGGTGCGGAAACCTCTGTGACCTCTTCTGAAGGGAACATTGATGCAAATCATTTGTTTAGCTTTCTCGCCATGGCTCTAGCTTCCTGGAGTACCCCATTTGTGCCTTAATCATCTCTCAGCCCATTGACTTTCCAACAGGCTTCCTGTTTCTGAGAAACTTCTTATTAGTCACTTTTATGTATGCAGAAAGTTGCTCTTCAAAATCTTTTATTGGCTTGCTGCATTAGAGTTCTACATTCAACAGGGTGAATTTAACTTGTCTGTTATTCCTCATTTGGACAGAATTTCCACATTCAAATGGACGAGTATTTTACTTCTAGTAACCTCTATATTGCACTGTTTAAATATGCTGGCTTTTTTCAAAATATTTTTGTTTGGTTTGTTTGTTTGTTTGTTTGTTTAAATGCATATGATATACTACCTCTCAGGCTCTAATAAAGAATGTTACTCCAAAGCATTAGTTTATTTTGCCCAGTCCTTTTTTTTACTATTTTTCTTCATTTTCATTTAGTTTTCAATTTTTATAACTTAAAAATGTTCATCATTACCTTTTCTTATGTTTTCAGTCCCTCTTAGATGACATAAGCATTTACAGCTTGACCCAGCACCCATGCATTACTTCAGAGAAAATAATTATTTTTTTTTTCTCCTTTTGGATGTTTTGGATTAATTGCTTCAAGAGCTAGCTATTTGAGGACTCCAGGATTTGTACCGTAGACTCCAGAGACTTTACTGCTACTAGAGGTGAACTAAGGTTTAAAATTTGCTATGTCCTGTCCTTGGGAATAAAATTGTTTTCCTGTGTCTTTGACAACCTAGATGCAAGGGGGGGAAAAAAAAAAGGGTTAAAAATATCATATGTTGCTGTAAATCAGAAGACACTTACCAATATAAAAAAAATTAAGCTAACACACAAGGACAGTGGTGTTACTTAATATCTGGAAAACTGATAGCCCTCATATTCTTAATCATCTACAATTACCTGTGATGGGCAACAAATGAAGTACACTAAATCTTGAAGGTAGGTAAGTCACCTTAATAAGCCAATGCATTTAACAAATTCCCTTGTTTATCTCCTAGGTTCAGAAAGGGCTATGAGGTTCATAGTGAGCTGTGCAGCATCAGAGTGGTGTTTCACCTGAACTGGCCAAATTTCAGCTGTCCCAACCCATCTCTTTTTCTTGGGGCTAATGTCTGGAAATCTGTGGTCTGTCAGGAGAAAGGAGATGGCCAGTCATTTTTTCTTTCAGGAGGTCCTTGCCATAAGTGCAGAGACTGGGACAGGAGCCACATGGCTTCTCCTCCCTACCACAGGGCTGGTCATATCATCCCTGTGCTATGCCAACTGCCCCTTCCTCCTTGTGTCCTTGGTGCCAGGCCTGGGCTGGGAGGCTAAGCTTTGGATGCATCTTCAGACTTTTCAGTGCACCAAAGTCGGATGCAAATCAGAGTAAACGCAAATGTGCCCCAGGGCTGCTGCTCACCTCGAACCTTCACAGATGAACCAGTTACCCAGCCCATAGGACTCTTGCCAACAGCAGCTAGGGAAGGAAACTTTGAGAAAATACCTAGGACGGCTCTTCCTTGCTTTGCCTTCACACACCACTTTGAACTCTGCAAGTGTCATATTAGCAATACTCCCATTGACTGAACTACGGTGGTGTTACCACAATTCTCTCGAGGCCTTTTAAGGTGCCCTGAAAGGACTTGGTCTAATGCCTCAGAGAAAACAGCTGCACTCTTTGAAAGCTAAGAGACCTGATTTTATAGATTTCAAAGGCCAGAAGAGACCAGAATGTTCATCTGCCATTCTCAAACACCATCTGTGTAACACCAGGCACAGATATGACCTGGCAATGAAGTTTATTAAGTTAAGCTTATTAAGCTTATTATTTAAGTGATTTTCATAGCTGTTTCTCTGCATGTGTTTGACTAAGGGGAGAAATTCTGAAATCAAAACTGCTTTGCTATTTCATCTTGCCTTATCAATAGGTTTGTCTTGTAGGATGACAGGAAAGGTAACCCCAATTCTTGTATTCATTAATATTCATAGATGTGAGAGGATTAAGCGGTTAGGGTTGAAAGATAATTTAGATCCCCATTGCAAACACCATCATGGTGATAGAAATTCTTCCTTTTTGCTGTAATAATTTACTTTAAAAACATCCTCCTTGTATTATTTCCAGCTATCAGAATTAGTCAGCAAAGTATAGCCTAATTTCTGATACCAGGCAATTGTAGTAAATGGAGAAGCAAGCATAAATTATATCACCAGTGAGCCCAAGAAAGGATTGCAGTGATAAGGGCAGATGAGCTGAATCATTTATTTCACCTTATCTTTCACTGGTAATAAAATAAAAGAATGAATAATAAATATTTTTTCTTATAAAGAACAAGCTATTTGTATGCTTTGCCATTCTGTCCTCCTAGAAATTTCTCACCTGCCAAGTGTAGCACTTGAGTTCGCACCATTTCATCCATCGGGCATTTGACTGTATCTATGCCACACAACTTTAGGTCCCATTCAATTACTAAAGTTTAGCTGTGTGCATCAAAAAATCCACCCTGTATGCAAGCAGTCTCACTTAAGGCATTTGAACTATCTTCACAAGAAGGATCTGCACAACCACACTGTCAGAAGGTAAGTCACAGAGCAAGCCACCACAGAGAGCTGGGAAGTGGTTCTCCCCTGAGCATAGGTGAGGCTACAGTTTCTTCACGTCCGCTTCTGCCTCTGTTCTTTGCTCTTTCTGTTGGCAGAGAACTTCCACCAGTGGTCTCCACCACACAAACTTTGCAAGGCTTGCATGAGCATTTTAAAAAGGGCAGGTTAGTGCACCCCTCTTTCCATGGGCATGTTCACAAAGGCAAGAGTCTTTATTTCAGCAGGAACAGACTCATTTGCACTAGAACTGAGGAAACCAGCTTGGGCAGCAGCAGTAGCACATTGTGAGACTGGGAGTCTGGGATAAATTGGATGGATCTGCCTAGAAATGATGAGCTCATGCTGAGGAGGCTGTTATGCCCTAAGGACCACACTGCAGAGCATCCTTCCAGTGGTACCCAGGCTAACCACACCAGAGGTGTCTCTGGCCTTGCTGCAATGACACCTCTGATTACAATGTAGGTGTTTTTTGCTGCTAGACATGTCAATGTATTGAGACTGCTTTGTGCTGCTCTGGGGACATGAAGCAAAAGTAAATAAACATTTACCAGTCAGCTGAAATGGGTGGTAATGGGAACTAATTATGTAAGTCAAATAAAATAACTGTTGTTTGAATGACTGACTAATTTCTGTAACTCAGAATCATCCATTTGCATTCAGACATCAGTTGCAGTCACATGGCTAAACTTGCTTTACTATATAGAAATTCATTCTTTCTTCCAAAGCCTGGAGTAAATAACTTTTTAACGACATTTATTATCATCTGCTCTGAATTTTAACCCCATGACGTAGGGCTGATGTGTCAGTGCTTTTGAGGAGTTTCTGTTTTCAGATTTTCCCAAATGCCTGATGTCTGAGAGAAGATGTTTTTTGAAAGAACAACAAATGCTACCATCAGAGTAACATAAAATAATGTAATGAAATTAAATAAAAGCATCTATAAGCTGCTTCATGAAACTTGTGGAAATCACTTATTTAAGGTACTGTGACTGTTGGCAACTAAAACTGTGCAGCTATTTTGGTGACTTGAATTTCCTGCTGAGTAACAATTTACATCAACAAACTAATTATATTTCAGAGTTGTTAACAAGCGTATCTATTAATTTATGTGTTTGTTTAAAAGCTACTAAATAGAAATGTGTTCCTGTATAAATGGTAATCTCACTTTTAGGGGTAAATTGTCACTCAATCATATTTATTATAAAAATACCAGGAAAACACCCACATTGTTTATGGAATTTAAAACCAGACACTAGATTGAATAGCTAGGACATTGACAGCCAGAACTAGAAGTGTTTGCATCTGTGTCACATGCATCAGTATAAATACTTTAGACACTATTGATATCTATTCATGGTCATATTAGCTGCTCTCAAATCAACAGAATTCAGTATGACCTGTTGCATGTCATATTGATAAGAGAGTGAAAGGCATGTAGGAATTACCAAAACTAGCCCACACCTGAGTTACATATAACTTTTTTTTGGGTGGGAGGTTTCTATCTGGATATTGTTGGCTTAATGCCTCCACTGATCATGAGTAAAGTATGCAGAACTTTCTACCTTGATACACATTTCTTGGAAACTGAGAGGAAAATTGTTTTTATGACAAAACCATAGGCTGAGATTTGAAAGATGTAGTTTCAGCTCTGAGCTGTCTTCTAGACTCTCCAGAGACTTTATCAAACCAGGTCAAACGGACACACTTTACTGTCTTGCACTCTCTCTGCTTTGTTTTTGGTGTGGGTGGTAAAAGAGCATGTTTTGCAGACTCACAGACATTCACTGTCTTGTCATGGAACGTGTCATGGACATTCACTACTTGTTAAGGGTTGGCAAAGATGACTAAGGGAAAGCAAGCTTCCTCTTGGCAGGCTGCTATTAGTGAAAGTGAGGATATTTTAAAAGGGACATAAATAATGAAAGCTTTAAAAGTCTACACTTCCAACTTTCAGTTCTACCAGGGGAGCTGTCTTTGATTAGGTAAAGGTACAGTGCATTGCACAGTGGAGCCTTTGAACAGGAGTGCAGTGCCACTGGTATCGGCATAATACTAAGCTGAGTGGCTCCATGCCACAGGATCTCTAGTAGAGCAACCCCACACTGACCTTTCTTGCAATGCTCTCTATTTGTTCATACATTATAAACAGTTACTCAAGGCAGCACATCTTATTTTCCAAGTTTTCTAGCTTTCCTAGTCTCAGGTATTCACAGTAAACACGGCCAAGCTTCTGTCAAGGTCAGGAGCCCAGTGAAGATACAAAGCATAGAGGGATACAAAAAGTCTGCAGTTTTGGCTGCTTTGGTGATTTCTGTGGCTCACACACACTTCCACACATCAAGAGCATAAGAATCTTAAAGGTGGAAGAACACATCTTCAAAGTAAGATATGTCTTGTTTTAGCTCTCTGTATGAATACAAATTTCATCTTCATGCACATAAACAGTAGAAAAGACTTTATGTTGAGAGCTAGTTTAACAACTGGAAGAATGTTCCTTCAAAGACTGAGCCATTAAAACGAGATACATGACCTTAAAACTTAGAAAATTTAGAGAAAGTGTCTTTCCATTTAATGAACAGCTGCTTCAATGTAGAGAAATATAGTCATTTTTCTTGGAGATGGATTTATAACTACTAATATTTTCATGCTAGTAGTATCTTCAAGCAAATGTGATGTTTTATGGTGTGCCATGGTTTTATATACACATTTCATTCTTGTTATTTCTTGAAAATAAGAGACTAGCAAAAATGAAAAAATTGTGGAATGCAATAATACTGGATTTACGTGAAATCCTAGCAATAATGTATCAGAAACTTTACACACATATACACGCAAAAAAAAAGAGGCCTTAAAATGCAAACCTCCACTCAGCAAAGACACTGACTGAATGTCATAAAATGAGAGCAGAACACTGAATTTGCATCCAGTCATTCACTGGCGTACTTACATCTTTTGGATAAATGCAAAGCTCTCAAATACCATAAAAAATGAAAATATAATGGCCTCAGCATGTAAAATAAAACCCCAGTGTAAGATAAAATATATTCCAATGACTGCAATTAATTGCAAAGTAGAATAAATCACTATACAAATAATTTATGTGCTTTAAATATCATTAAAAAAAGCCATTAACAAGCCAACAGGAAACTGGCAGCTTGACAATTTTATGACACTAAGCAGGACTGCAATGGTGTGATTCTGACTTCATTTAAGACAATGACAAACCTTCCGTCAACTTTAGTTGGGGAGAACTGAAGTGTCAATGATTTTTCATTAAAAAAAATATCTATTTTTCTTCTGCAATGCAAAGGAAATAAAAAACTCTCAGAAGTCTGGATATACCAACATTTGGGCTGGTTTAAGTATGCTTTATATGCTTGCAGAAACTAGCAGAATAATTTGCTATAGTCAAGTTTGCATTATTAAATAACTCTTACATTACAGAATCCCCTTATGTTCATTTGAGGTTTAATACTTATTTTTTCCTCTGATCAAGAGTGTTAAAAACTCTCATGTTCTTATTAGATGGTTTGAGCATCTAAAACTAATAGAAAGGAGGTATGACATAGGAGAAGCCATTATGTATTATTACTTTATCAAGTCTGGTCTTTACAAAGAGTGAAAGAAAATTTTGGGACAAGGGCAATTGGTATTTCTCATCTTTACATAACTTTTGCAGTAACAGTTTTGATTTTGACAATATTGTGCACAATAGAAGTGGGATTTATGCTGACAGCAACATTCAAATGAAGGAATAGAAAAAGAGGGTACCCAGTGTCTGAACTATTGGTGCTTGAAAGGTGGACAGTGGGCCAACCTTCTGCTCTGGATTTCAGCGTCAGGGTTAGAAAGCACAGGGCCATTGTGGTTTCATTGTGGGGAGACCCAACAGCTCCTTCCCACTGGAGCACAGAGCCACAGAGCCTTTCTGTTCTGAGCAAAAGGTGGGGAGAGGTTGTAGCTCCGCAAGACAAGGAGTCCCACCTCTTGCCCGTGACTCTCTGCCCATTCACCGTGAGCTGGCACCTTGGGATGAAAGCAGAGACACTCCACTTTACTATGCTGTCTCCAGAAACGGGGGTTGGCACACCATGAGCTTTCCGGGGTTTGTCCTGCCACTCTTCACAGGGCGCTGCTCACTGAGATGAAGGAGCCACAGCTTGCTTTTCCCTTCCCTCTCTTGCTCATAACCAACTACAAAATGCACCATCACTGGCTCCCTGCCTGGTCCTGCACTGTCTCCCCTGCTCCAACTCGACCTCTCGGCAGGCAGAAGGGCTAACAAGGGTCTGCTGAGAGACAGCCATGAGTGGGAAGGGAGGAGGACATGGTATTTGGGGGCTAGCAGAGTGGGTAGGACAGGGAAGGGAAGAACTGTTGCATAAAACGTTGTCATCTCCCGAGCTGAGTTTAATTTAGCCCTTAAGGCCAGAAGCTGCTTTTGAGTAACTGCTAGGCGGTGCTCTCTGCTTGCACATGTCAAACACATGGTCCCTTCCCAACAAGGGCCCTGGGCAGAGGTTTATGAGACAGTTGGAGCGAGCTAGTGTTGAGGCGCTGTGGTATGCCAACAGATGGGCCGGGATGAACATCTTATGTCGGAGATTGCTCCCCAGAGGCTATTTTTGGCCTCTTTAGGCCTTTTGTGTTGCTGGAGGGCAATGGAGCTACAATATAATACAGAATTAGGCCAGCTAGGTCTGAATGAGGAAGGTGTTGCTAGCATTTGTGAAGCAAGTGCAAGTCAGCTATTTCAGTATTGGAATGATAATTGTCTTGCAATTTGAGTAATTACCATGTGGGGCAATATATGTGCACTGTGACAGCATTTTCTAATGCACCCATTAGCGTGCAGCTATGCTGCACAGTAGCAAGGCTTCACCTGTTTCACGAACTTTTTAAAGCTTGTGAATAAACTAAAGCACATCCTTCAGTTCCTTGCTGAGTCAGGAAGAGATTAGTTAAAGCCTTAACAACTCAGCTTCACCAAGGTGCATCTCTGGTCCTCGGAGAAAAATAGCAGGGCTGCCTGCTGCTTTTATGCATTGCAGCCCCTATGCATAGAAAGACTTCGAAGCACAAGCTTCCCTCTTCGCTAAAATGATATTAAAATAAAGAGTAACTCTGTCAAGTGACAACAACAGGAAAAACATAGCTCAAAGGCACCAAATTCCCTGAGATAGGTGCCAAATTCCCATTGAAACCATCAAGCTGAACACCACTCCTTCATTCGGATAGTTTGTGCGTGGCCTTTGGTTATGTCAATATAGCAGTGTTTCAAAAAATCTTTACCCATTCTCAGCAGTTCATTATGACCATCTAAGCCAGTCAGACTTGACTGAAAAGTTTGTAAACGTTTAAGTGCTCCCAGTTCTGGGTTCTTAAACCTTTTCCCCATTTGATAAAACTGCTTGTTCGCAGAACCAAGCGGTCTGCTTCCTCTGCCTGCCGGCCTCCCCCAGCCTCCCCAACCCCAGCAAGGAAATGGAGCTTCTTCTACGAGAAGAATTAACCTTTTAGTAGGTGTTTTCACGCTGGGGTTGAGGGCAGAGCCCGGGGCTGAATGAGGTGGGTGGGATAAGGTGGAGCTGAGGGCAGAGACCCCTACTCCGGCCATGAGCTGCAGAAGGATGGATGCCAGGCAGGAGAGATGCTGCCGCTCACGGTTCATCAATGAGTCTCGCAGGCTGGCTAAGCACCGCTGCGGTGGTTATGCAGCTAGTTACAGGCTGGAAGACAGTTTTTGGCATTTATTGGTGCCCTGTGACACCTAAATTATCATAAGGTCAGAGAATTCATTGAACCCGAGCAGCACTTAAGCACTGTTAGACTCATTTGTGGCTATTCAGACCAAACAAGTTTTTCAGAGGGAGACTATTAGCTCCAGGTAAAACATTAATGCAAAGAGCACAAAAAGAAAGCTAGGCTGTTTTAATAAGCTGTCTTGCTGCTGTAGCAGGGATGGCCAGGAGATTATTCCAAACAAGCGGCTTGCTGTGCCAGCTAAAGGAGGCCCTGGGACGCTGATAGAAGACAATCAACAAGGAGACACCCGTGCTGCTTTCTTTTCCTCTCTTTCCACCTACTCTGGGTATCTTACTGATCTCAGAGCCCTAGGATTCAACAGCCACCTTTTTAATGATCAGTACCTTGAGGGAAACGTGACAACAAGTTGTTAATAACTTCACCTGCCCGCTCTGACACATCCATTGCCACTTTCGCTATTTTGGTAGCAGCAGGGGAAAAAAAACCCAACAGCCTGATGTAGACCCAAGAAACATAAATCAGCTACTTCTGGAAGGCACCACTGAAGCCCAGGTTGCTACAGGATCCTCCCTGGGTGGCAGAAGGAGTGACCCGGTCCCTGGGAGACAGCCAGGATTCCCCTTTCTGCCGTGCTATGGGGGCAGAGGGGACAAGGAGAGACACCAAGGGAACAGGCGGTGGAGGTTGACATCCCTTTCCTCTGAGTCAAGGGACAGCAGCTGTCAGTGTGAAGGTGGAGATATGTAAATGGCAGGCTGGGTTCACTCCCTTCCCAGAGCAACAGCAGCTGAGTCAAAAGAAGCACAGCCAGAAACATGAAGCCCATAAACCATCCCCCCACCCACCACCACCACCCCCCCGCACACTCACTCACATATATACACACATCATAATTCATGCTACATCAAAGCAGTGATTACCACAGCTTCCTGCCTGTCTATTTCTGTTTATTTATGGTGCATTACACATTTTAATGCTATTCTCACACAGCGGCTCAGCTGCCACTGTTCTGTATTTGGGTGGGAAAAAAAAACAACCCCAAACAACAAATGGCTGTGATGTACAGTATGTTGTCCCCTGGGAACAAAGGACAAATGAATGCTCAGCACCTTCCAGGGAGCAGCAATTCAGAGTTATTAATAGAACAATTGCCCCTTCCCATTGCAGTCTACTTCATGGCCACACACTTGAGCTGGGGCTGGGAGGGGTGATATGGGTAAGGGGGAGAAGGGCCAGAGCTGCTCCCAAAGTGACCTTTTAAGCCTGGCTGGCTTCAGAGGAGTTCTTACATCATTCTCTGTCTCTGTGATCATGTCTAGCTCTGGGCTTCTTCAAGGCAAGGGACGGAAAGGGGAGGGCAAAGGTTTGAGGAGAACCAGCAAACTCGTGTCTTGTTCAAAGCTGGATTGGAGCTAATGGTAATAGATCAGCTACTAAAACTGCTGCCCGCTGTGAGGTTGCAGCTCATTCCCTTTTCTCCCCCTCCCCATAAGGTAAGAACATAAGGACTTGACTTTATTAATTTATTTAAAGAAATGGCAGTCAGCTCAGACCAAGTTGAGCATACGAGATTTATTTCTCCTTGCCGTCAACCTTACCATCATTCCCCCTTGAAGCCTGACTTCTCATTACCATTACTCTCCTTGCAAAATGCAAGTCATTTTGTTTATGCCATGGGAAAAATATATAATCTCTTTAAGTGCATTGACAGTATCAACATAAAACAAATAATACTGAACAGGCAGCAAAAACAGAAGCCATTGTGCCAGCAATCCCCGCTGTGAGTGACACACAGACCGCTGCTGTGCACCTCCTGCTGTACTCTGGTGTGTAGGAGTGACACTTCTAAAAGGCTCTTTTTACATCCCTTAATAATCCAGCCATCCTTGTGAGTGCACTGCAGGCACTGTGCTATCAGCAGAGCTTCTGCTGTAATAAACTGCTCTTTTATACGCCCAGTGACAGCACCCATGTAACATGCTGCAAGTACATTCAGGGTCCCAAAGACATCATTGAACAGGGCAAGGGACGTGCAGCTATGCCCATGGTATCATGCCAGTTTACCTTGGGCCTGAACTAGGAGAAAGAAAGAAATAGCATCTTTCACCTATTCTATTCACAACATTTTTCCTTTTTTCCAAAGGGAACCTCAGCTCGGACTGAAGGGTCTGGAAGTTTCTGAGAGGTCTCTGTCCGCTGAAGAAAAGCAGAAACAACATAAAAACTGCTCTTGATGGGAGCAAGCTTCAGGCACTGTTGCATGGAGTCACATCTCCATCAGACAGCAAAGGGTGAAAGGCTTCATGCGTCATCACAAACTTCCTAAATCACCCAGTCCCTCCTGACTCCCTGTTTGCAGAAGCATTTGCAATACAAAAGGGTAGCCTGAAAGGGCTAAGCCTTGCATCACTTATTTTTTTTAAGCTACTACAGTGATATTTGTGCTCTTCATTTCACAGAGTTGCTGAACTTCATTAATTGACATTTATATATTAGCTCTTTTTATACATATATATGCACACACCCACAATGGCAAGGACAGACTCAAAGCCAAGTGTTGACCTCATGCACAGATAAAAAAGGAAACTCTACTCATGCTGGTAAGATAGCACTGGATTGATTTACATGATAAGAACTGACAGCCATAGTGTCTGGATGGTACAGTCTACACAGAGTTAAGTTTCCTACACACTTGTTCCCTGCTCTATCTGCATACTACAGGCAGGGGTCTCACCAAGCCCCTTCCTCTCCTCTCAAAGATTTGAAAGACTTCCCACAGGAAAGAAGGAGGAAAACCCTCATGTGAAAGGTGGGTTTGTGTGACAGCACTAGGCAGAGGAACTACAACAGAGCTAAAATGCCTGGAGGCCCAAAGGGGAAGTCACTATGGGGACGAGGGAGAGGGGCACTGACCACCACCTCTTACCAAGTCTGGATTACCCCTGAAGAGGGAGAGTAAAACAGATGCTGAACCCTCTGAGGGAACAACCCCAGGTGAGGCACCGGAGAAGAGCACAGCTGAGTCTCCCACCTGCCCTCAAGGGGGGGCTCCAGTCCGGTGGCAGAATTGGGTTTGCACTGGTCCCTGGCAGGCTTTGGTTTCATGGGCCGGTTAATCCCAGACGGCATGTGCTAGCCCAGGCGGGACAGTAACACAATCCACACGGAGGGATTTCATAGGGAGAAAGAAATGCTCCTGCTATGTGGTAGCATTCGTAACTGGGGGTATTTTTAGCCTTCGAGCTCAGCGCACATGGGCAGCAGCCACAGCGCTGAAGGGGATGTGGTAAGAGCTCCAAGGAAGCAGTTTGGGGCAGCCAGGTCAGTAACGCGGGGCTTCATCAACAAAATCAAATGTTTTAGGTCTGTGTTTGGATGAGAGAAGATAACAGTTAAAAAGAGCTAGTAGTGCCTCTCTGCTCAGAAATTTAGCTGCAGCTGGAGGGTTTCAGGACCGACCGTCAGCCTAATTTTTTCACAATTCATTTTACTATGCCGTTGCTGTGTTTTTGTAACTGACCTGCTCCAACTCACCAGAGAAACTAGAAGCATCTTAGGCAGCTCTTTTGTCATTCATGGTTTTGCTGTCACTGCAAATCAAATTAAAAAATGTTGACTTTATCCAACCACGTTCAGCTTAAAGCTGAGGCTTTTAAGAGATGCTTTTGTTGTTATTATCCTATGTTGACGAATCAGGGAAATACCATTCTGATCACAGTAAATTATTTTGGGTTTCTTGGTTGGGTAATACAGACTAAACTGTTCAATCCAAAATGAAATGTACACTTCATTCTCCAGGTGTTTAGTTCTCTTGATGAACTTTGTTTCCTTTTAGTTTAGGTCACTTTTAAAAGGAAAAATGCCATTTTGACACAAAAGGTCAAAAAGTTCATTTGGAAAATGTTAAACCAGAATATTTTTATGGGCTTTTTTGAAGTACTATTTTATTAAAGACTGCTGAAACAAGAAGTTCCAAACTTTTTAAGAGTTTCCCTTGTCCCTACTTTTTTTGACAGAAACTCCATTTCAGGAGAATTACATCTCCTAAGAAAGTTTCTAATCCTAAATAGATTGTAAAACAAAAGGAAAGTAGAAGAACAAAATTAGAACATCATCCCACTGCCACTCAGCTAAGATGTGGTCTTTCTTGCCACATGAATGAACCCCCTAAGAGCAAGGAATAGGGATTAGGTGTCCTTGACTGACACTGTTCTTTTTTGGAGAAAGGGGACAGTTCTCAAGAAGAAACAGGGCACATACAAGAGCTGAATTTGTAAGAATGATCATATTGTTTTGCAGGTGATCCTGAAACCAGCAGAAAAGTGCTCCATCTAGAAATACTTCTGTCCTTTATCCCCATGACCGATTGCACAGGCTTTGCAAACTGCCAATAGCTGTGTAGGCACTGGCATTCCTGTCACAGGAAAGGTGTTTCCATTTTCACTGAGATTTGTTTGCTCTGTTGAGACCCTGCAGCCTGATACTAGCAGCCTCTCAAATCCAGACTGGCAGTGCTTTACCATAAGCAGTGAAGTAATCTTGGAGTCCTGACTTCACTATCCACATTCTCCACTCTGTTCATAACATGTTTTGCTGTTTACAGCAGAAAAAAAATAGGTGTATGAGCATTATCCTGTAGCTGAGGCCTTTCAATGAGGAAAATTTAGGATTAGAGATAATGCTTGGGTTTCTGCAATTGGGTCCTTCCTCCTCCCCTTGCTCTGTCCCCACCTGACACACTTCCCAGCAGTGATTAAATCAATGGGTATTAATCATATCCAGTGAAAGAAAAATGGGCCTGTAGTTTGCCTTTTCTGTGTGATGGAATAATACAATCAACTTCAGAAATCATTTGCAATTGCCCTTGTCACAGGCTTTTGGCCAAATTAACCACTGTTACATGCACACAAACCCAGAACCATTCCCTCGACTTCACCTTTCAGTTCCAAAGGTGCATGTGATGCATTCCCTGTATGTGGCATGTATCACAAACAAAACCAGGGAAAAGTCACAGCCATTTCATCTTAGACAATCACGCATTTTTGCTGACCTGAAAACCTAAGTAAGGACCTGTGTTTTGCATAACTTGGGAAATTTCACAGCTTCAAGGAAGGGGAAAAAAGAAAATCCAGAACTGCAAAACACTATTTACATATTCTTCTGCAATGCAAAAATTTTACCGATAAAAAAAAAAAAAAAAAAAATTCTCCCTCCCTCACTCCACCCTCCACCTGCCGTGTCCCACCGAAAGGTGCTTTCTTTCACCAGCAAAATCTTTTGGGAAAACAGGAAACCGGCCCTGTTCCTCCCCAGCCCCCTCCGCCGCCGGGGAACGGCGATGGGCAGCGCCCGGGGACAGCCCTGGCTCCCGTTGCTCCTTCTCGGGAGGCACCGCCGGGGGTCGGCCCCTCCTCCTTCTCCCCGTTGGGCCCGGGTGTGCCGAGAACCAGCCAGGAAGCAAAGGCCCTTTCTCATCAGGTTAAGCAGAAGCCATTCTAAGGGCTGAGCACAAGCTGCAAATTAACACGCTCCTCGGCTCATTACCGTGGGCTGGAGGTAGGGACTGGGGAGCAGTGGGGGACTGTACCCTCCACTCTTCCCGGTCACTCACACCAGTAAGACGTGCTGGCTTGGGCGGGGTGGTATTCCCTGCATCCTTTCTTCGTGGCGTACAGACAGGTGGGATGCCCAGCCAGACCCCTAGTCAGCCCCCAGCATACACAAAGCAGACTGGCTTCGCCCCAGAGTGGGTGCTCTCTTTGCGCGGCTGTGCCTGCATGGCAACAGGGCTTAGTTTTATATTTACTCCCAAAGCCCTAAAGCACTCCTGCGGCAGTCACCTCAGCATCATGGCATGATTAACAGATGAATTAATTATGGTGCGGTGCTGCTAGCTGCCTCTCTGCACTGAGTGGGGCGTACAGTCAGCATGGGGGGCTCCGGAGGGGCTGAAACCTTTAGCATCCTGCTGTGGATTGCAAGAGAAACAGGATCATGTCTGTTTGCAACTCAACCACCATACAGCTCTCACAAGCTGTCCTGACTGTAGTGATGTCTTTGGCCTGCAGTCTGGCTAACTTTGCTAGGATTCCTTGTCAAGAAGAGGAGGAAAAAACAGATTTTTTGAAAAAAAGATCCCAAGGGTGAGTGTAAAAGCTGGTAACAAAGAAGATTAATTCCACTGAGATCAAAAAAGTAGTTGTAAGTCAGATATTAAACCCTTTATTTAAGAAAATTAATAAAGTTTTTATTAAACATTAATGAACAAGGCCGGAATCCACTCTCTGCTTGGTAAGTACTAGGCAAAATTAAATATGTCATTCTTCTCCCTTTAATGTGATTGATGAGGGTTAATTTTAAGGTGGGGTCTTTTGCCATTTGACACATGAATTTCAGGAGGTTTACACAGTATGATCACAACTGGCATTTCACTATGGCCACAGGTTCCTCGCAGAGGCTGCCCACAGAAATGTTCTTTTTCTTTCCTTAGAGGGACCAGGGAAAAGTGCATCTTCACGCTACAAAACATTAGCACTCAGACTACCAGAGCATAGTCACACTCTGCTGCCAATGTACTGCACGATCTTCAACAAGTCATTTCATCTTGAAAAAGCTGCATACAATTGCTGCCAGGATGTGAGCTGCTCCTCAAAATCAGGTACATATGCAGAGTGATGGGTTACCTTCAAACCTGTTCCTCCTAGCAGAAAAGCAGCCAAATGCCAATCCAAAAGATATATCTTGAGGAGAGAGGAGAGGTCTCCAATGATGCAGAGTCCACAGCCTTGCTGGGTACTTGCTTCAGTGCTGAACTACTCTCACAGTGACCTTTTTTCCTCTCTACTCAGTCAGAATTTGACTTATTGTGACTTGATGCAACTGCTGCATTTATCACCTTGCCCTGATGCTGCAACAGTCCCACAGAAAGGCAGCAAAGCCCCTGTCTCCTATGAACATGAATGTCTCCCTAGATGAGGAGAGCCCTGGGACACCCACTGTACTGGGGCATCATGCTGGACTGGATGGCCAGCTGTGGTGGGGAACACGGGTCCTTCAGAGAACAGTCCCATCCTCTCCAATGAGTCCCAAGACAGCACCCAAAGGTTCCTCTCCGACAAGGAGCCCCAGGGCAGGCAGGCCCTACCCCAGAGTACCACCAGCTTCTCCGGCCCTTGTGAAAACCCATTGAGCTCCTTGGCTGGAAGTGGCTTGAGGAAGACACAGCATTATTTCATTTTCAAGGGACTTGAATATTCTGCCTGCCTATGGCCTTTGTCAGCCTCAGCTCTTTTTGTAGCCCTGCCATCCAAACTTATTGTTCACATACTGTAGCTAATTCCCTTTGATGAGTTTCACAGCAAATACAGCTTCTCAAATACTTGTTATGCCAACTGCGTGGATGCTGGCTTTGCACATAAGGAAAAAAAAATACATGGATGGATGGTACATCCATCTGTAGGTAAATTAAAAATGAGAGCTACTTGGTGATTGCTCTGGACGTGCGTAGGCATTTCTGTGTGGCACTTGTTTTGGCTGGCAAAGCAGGAAACTGTGAACATCCTTAAGGTTAAGAAAATGCACATGGACAGGGCATGATATTTTGAAGAGTCTTGACCTGAACCTGTGATTAAACAAAAAGGAAATAGCATTTGAAAAACAAGTAAAGGATCACTAAGACATTCAGGGCCTTGGAGGAATTAATCTGCTTTCACTTTTCCTGGCACTTTGCCTGTCAAATTATGAGGTTATTTGTGGTGCTAAATGCTTTGCTTGTGTCTCAGAAAAATGCAGGAACTGCTGGCTTTTTTTCCCAGTGGAAGGGAGTTGTTAATGATCCCAAAGGTTAAGAAATTGGCAGTGTCAGAAGCCAGCACTCCTTTATGTATTCATCAGCTGGGCTCCGAGTGGGCTCCCAACATGCAGGATTCCCTACTTGACTGCCTGCCTTCCCCAGAGTCTTCTCTGCATTTGCCCACATGTGCACACAGGCATCAACCTATGCATAAAGGAGGGTTGGGTTTGCAGCCAGAAATGTAGTAGAGATATACCTGGCCCAAAACTATAATGTGGTTCAGTGCAGGCAGGAGTGAGGGTGGTGAGGCACTGGCACAGGTTGCCCAAAGAAGTTGTGGAAGCCCCATCCCTGGAGGTGTTTAAGACCAGGCTGGATGGGGCTTTGAGCAACGTGCTGTAGTGGGAGGTGTCCCTGCCCATGGCAGGGGTGTTGGAACTTAATGATCTTTAAGGTCCCTTCCAACTCTAACCATTCTATGATTCTATGATTCTCAGTATCTTTGCTGGGGCTTTTCTTTGAGCTAAACCAAGCTGAATTGCACTATACACCCAAAGGCTTCAGAGACTATATAAATATATAGCATGGGCTATGTGTTTATGTGCCTGTATCTCCTAGGTCCATGTAGAGATGGTGTGTCTGGGCCACAGACCCCCTCCAACCTCCAACCCATAGCCCCTGCTGTGTGAGCAACTAATCTCAGGGGTCCCCTTCTGCGGTGCCTGTGTCACCTCTGGGCATGCACAAGACCTGAGGCAGGTGGGGAGTGTCAGAAGAAACACAGCTACTTCTCTCTTTCTGCCCTGCCTTTAACCTGCTGCTTCTGGTTTATCACCAGAGGGGTCTCTCTGAAGCTTGGATGTGTGGCAGTGATCTTATGGATGTGCTTAACCTCAGCTGTTCCACCAAAATGGAGGAGGCTCTCTGGACCAGGTCAGCCTCTGATCTCCAGTTTTCAGAGACTTTATTAGAGGACAGGTAAGTGCATCAGCTTATAAAATCCTAACTATTAAGAGCAGAAAGTATTGCCTGCTTAGGCAATTGCTTAGGCAATTCAGTGTAGTGAATTTTCCTCTACAGTGGTCTCTAGAGAAATCAAGAATCAACTCTCCCTGGCTTCCCATTCAAACTTCTCTCCAAGGAAGCACAGGAGGGTGAAAAAAAAAAAAGCAGGAAATTACAATAAACTTCATCCTAAGCATCCTAAGCCTTACCCCTATCCTTCAGCTTGCCCCTTACCTTTTCTATATAATTTAAAATATTCATCCTGCAAAGGAAAAAAGGAACTTTAAAAGCAGGTATGGAATAAACTTGTTAAAAATATACTTGAAATTTCACTGCTTGTTTGTGGAACTGAGTACAGAAAATCAAAAAGTGTTCTGGCAGAGGAAGAAATGCATTTATTGAGGTATCACGCTGTAGCAGTGCACGGAGGCCTCTAATGAGAGCATGTCCCAGCATGCTAAGTAGTCCTTATCTACATGGGAAGCTGCATTTCCTGACACCTCTGAAATCTAAAGACACAGCAACAAAGCATAGTGGCTTCTCTTTTACCAGCAGAAAAGTAATGCACTGAGAGATCAGACCTCATACCTCACAGCTGAGAGCGGAGCAACTTCAAACAGTGTGTTTAGTCAGGCTTACCCTGTGCTACAGAGTTGGGATACCAGTGCCCACCTCCTCAGGTACAGGCCAGCACCTAATGAGATGCTGACTCGCACATCCTCTTGCATGTGTCACCCATGCAATGTGACACTGAGTTTGCTATCTAAAAAGCCCCCCGCATTCAGTTTGTGCTAGATAAATAATAATGGCATTAATGGACTAAAATATTACCCAAAAAGACTAACTGTTGTAATTTCTTCTTTGTATGATTCAAGCTAACAGCATCTTTTCTTCAAGGGAGACTGCTTTGAAAGGATCCAGAACAGCTCTGCAAAAGTGGGAGGAAGGGACATTTATATAACAATAAGCCTTTTCCCCCTTAATTTTCTCAGTTGGCTGCACAGTCTTCTCCTGTCTTTTGATGAGATCTCTTAATAAAAACATTAAAAGGATGAGCATAGGCAGCTCCATTTCCAGTAATAGGATGGGTATGAGGCCAATGAGAAAACTTCATTTCATAAAAACCTCCCTGCTGAAATCTACCCTACCTCAGCGTTTATCAGCTTCTCTGCTTTATTGTCTAGTTAAAATGGAAATAGCTCAGCTTCGGCTCTTACTCATCAAGCCATGTGGATGACAATGTCAACTGACACTAGTTTTCATAAGCTAAAAAAGCTGCCCTGGGGTATGCAGCAGTGAGACCAATCAGATTTAGTGATTAATATTTCCTGCTTCAGAAAAGATAAAGACACACGTTGAAATTAGACTTCACTGGCAAAGATGACATGAGAGAATAGCTAGGCAAAACATCCAGTTTCTGAATGAAGGACGAGTGGCTCAATTCTTAAGTGGCATTTCCCAGAGCAGAAAGGAAGTTTTCTGGTTGTGTTATACAGACAGGCACGCATTAAAAATTAGAAAAAGAAGTTGTCTCCCGTCCCCCTATGACCAAATCAGTTCCCTGAACCATTAAAAAAAAAGAGGCAGGCCTGCCCCCAGTGCTTGCACAGTAATCATTTTCACTAACTCCTGCCCAAAAGGGTTCCTCTCTCCTTTCAGTTTGGATGTGCTCCTTAGGATTCCTGCAGCGTCCCCAGTGTGGCTCTGAGAAATATCACACTCTCTTATACTGTTTTCTTTTTATTCCTTTCACCCACCAGCAGCTTTCATTTCGCTTTGCTTGCCTGGCCACCTGAAGGAAATGCTTATAGTCTTTCAAACTGGGCTCAGAGAGTTTGACTGTGAAGGTGTTACATCAGTGCTAAACCACTGCACCATCAAAATGGAGCAATCCAGCTAATGAACAGTCAAACTCCAAACACTGGGTTCACACCGGTAACTTTGGTATGTTAATGCTGGGTATAACAGAGACTCTCTTCTGCAGTTTTATTTTAGAATATTTACTCTCTAAAGATGTGAAAAGAAGAAAGGCCTTTTCTCCTGCCTCAATTTTATCTTGTAATAGGGATCCTAGCTGGGAACTAGCATAGGGATGCAACATCCCTTTTATTTACATATGCAATTCTCTTACAGCTTTTACAACACTTGCCTTTCCTCAGCCCTTGCATTAGGAAGAGAGTGATGAGGAATTCTATGGTTCTCAGTGTCAGATATGATTTCTAAGGGTCCCCTGCATTTCTGGCTCAGCAGAGACCTCTCCAAAGCCAGACGCAGAAAAGTGTAGGTAACCATTGTGGTCCAGTGGAAGAACTGGGCGAGCAAAGTTACAGTCTGCTCTTACAGCTCACCTTTTGGAGTTTCATACTGTCCCTGAGTCCTAAATGGGTGGAAAACTGATGAATATTCTCATGCAGGAGCCTTGTGGCAAGTCAAACTTACACTATGAATATAGAGCATCTCTCACCTCACCACTTCCAGGACAAAGGCTGTCAGAAGAGCAGAGTGCTATCTGAGTGAACTGCGTGATGTTAGCTATTTGTTCTTCACAGTTTTGGATCCCAAGGTAACTGAGCCATTCTAGGGCTGTAGGACATACTTACCAGGAGCTAACCTGGTCCTTGACAGGATACTGAGGCTTTCTGAGCCAGAACTTTCAATAAAAAAAAGAAAGCCAAGTCCAACAGGAGAGGCTTAGAAACAAAGATGCCTTTGACAGGGGGTGAATAAGAGCAAGTGAGACACAGCCCAGGTGGCAAGAGAGGAGAAAGAATCCCACTAAATAATGGAAACTCTGGGAGTGAGAGACAGGTCTGCCAGAACAGAAGGAAAGAGAGACCAGGCTTAGAAACAGGAAAAAAAAAAGAAGTTACTAGAAGCAGAGGACAAAGCATTAGGAGCCAAAAGGGGCTGAGTAGGGCACTGAGATCAAAGAGATTGCTTTATGGAAGTTGAAAGCACAAGTAAAATGTAAAAGCCATGGAGAGACATACATCCCAGGTAAATCCACAGCTGAGATTTTGACATTTCACAACACAGGGTGTAAAATGTTTGACCTGGTTATCTAAAAAGGAAAAAAATCTCAATCACTGTCTTTCTCCAGAAGAAATCCTGCCTATCAGTTGGAAATACAGGAGTGCTACTGTATTTTTTTAATCCTTTCTGCGTTTGTTTTGTGCTTTCCTGGCATCCTGTCATGCCCAAATTTGAGGATGATTCTTCAGTATTGCACATTTTTGGTGGGTAGATAACACAATGGAGTGAGAGAATGAAATCATATTGCATCTAGTCGAGGCATACAGTTGTTTGGAGTATTTCTGGTGCTCTGAGAAGGAGATGATTAGAGAGAGATTACATCATAGACATGTGTGGAAAATTAGTATATTAAGGGACAAATTTTAAGTCCACGTCACAGGTCATGGCTTTAAAAAGAGCTTCGTCTGCATTTGGGCATGTAAAAAAGTCAGATTTTTCACATGCATGAAAATTTATATCCAGGACAAGATTAAATGTCCATTTGGGGGTGGTAAAGGTTTTCGGCAAATCCTGAAGGTCACTGTAAATTAGAAAACTGGATTCCTTTTCTCTCTCGTATGCTCTTAGTCCCTCTAATTTATATTCCCTCCTCCCAAAGGATTAGCAAAAAAATTCATTTTATTTAAATGGGTTGTCAAAATACAACACAGTCAGTTTCAGCTCACGTGTTTCAGCTCAAGAGCAGAAGCGGTCCACGCCGAGAGAACGTCACACTACCAGTAGATCAGAGCTTTCAGTCAGGACCACAGGGGTAGCTTTGATGACTTTACAGTTAGTTCATGATTAATAAACGCCTTTTGTAAAATGGCTCTCCTGCATCACCACTCTCTCCCCTGCCTGCTACCTGTGTGCTCTGACATACTGATGTCTGACTGTTCTTGCAGTTCATCTGGGTTAGGAGAAAAGAGAGTATTTGGGGAAGTAGGGGATGGATGCTCGCCCGCGTGTGTGCACACACAACGCATAGCTTGTGAGCCTCCACCATCTGAAAGCAGCTTTTCATTCTTGTCAAGACAAACCCACAGCAAAGTTCAGAAGTCATTGCTGTTAGACAGGAAAAGGGCCAGTTCAAATCTGTCACTCCATCAGAGCATGATATTCCCCTCTGGTAAAGGTCACTTGGAGAGAAGATATGAAAGCGATTCAATACTTGAACTTACCCAAAAAGCCAAGCAACTTATTTACTATGCAGCGACCCTGTAGTGACCTCATACACAACATATGCAGCTCCCACTGGCATCAGTTGGTGTCATGAGTACAGATCAAAAAAACAGTATTGCTGTGCGAGGGGAATACATCAAGTATATCTCTGTGGTTTAGTTTTACAAAACCTGTATGCATCTTTCAATCACTTTTTATAAACATTAATAAAGTATTGAGTGGAACTTTGAAAAATGTGCTTTTATTTCCATCCAGGCATTTCTAATGCTATTTCTCAAGGCACAGTGAGCAAGACACATACACCAAAGACACGGAAGAGTTGTTCAAGCTGTGCCGTCTTTTACCTTGAACAGGAATGTTCACAGCGATGCTCTGAAATAAATTCCACTCCCAGTGATCATTTGCTTAAAAGTGAGGAATAAGCATTTTTTTTTTCTTTTCTGAAATGTTGGAAGCCAAAGGGATAATTTAGAACTTTTCTTGCACTGAACTTGATTTCATTAGTTCTCAGGAAAGCAACGAGTTCAGAAGGTAAAGAAGAAAATTGGTGATCCACATCTTTCAAAGACATGCTATGGTTATTGACATCGCAGGACCACTGTATGAATCACTGTTTTGTGTCACCACTTACACACAGCTGTGCTGTCACTGTGCAGAATTTTTTTGAGCATTAACATCCAAATGTGGATTAAAAGGGAAACCCAAACAAATTCATCGTATTCCCCTCATGATTCACCCACTTCCTTGTCACCATCGTGCCCTCAGTGCAGGGGCAGAGAAGAAGGAAAGTAAAAAATAAAGACAACCACCCCAAAATATGAAAAGCTGAGGCTGTTTCATAGATGGAAAATAATCATAAGGTCTTGCTTGACTCTGGGGTTTCTAATGCATTTTCTTTTTAAATTACATTCCCAAGTTTCCCCCCAACCAAGTTTATATTTCTAGTATAAAACGGCCAAACTGCCTGCCTGATATAAAAAGCTATTTTCTTTCTTTCTCCCCCTTTCTTCCCCCACCCCTCGTCAATCGACAGCACTTCCCTCCGGTGCCTCAACAGTAGCTATGACTGTGTCTTAATGAAAAAAGATGTATAAAATATTACCATAACCTCAGAAGCATGAGTAAAGCCCTTATTAGAATTCGGGACCTACAGCTGGAAGGGGGGTTTGGGCCGGGAGATAAAGTTAACTATTGTTAGCTCACAAGTGGCTCAGACTTCCTGGCAACTGCAGTGAATTACTCAGCCCTTTATGCAGAGTTTCAGAAACAGTTCACTGTTTCACAACAAAAAAGGCATTCAGGCCGGGAAAGATGGTCTCCCAGGGCTCTAGAAAGCTAGCTTTAAGACAGTGAATGGACACTGGAACCTCCTAAGTGAATGACCACTGTGGGAAAGGGTGGTGATGTCAGCCTGAATGCATTTCCAATGGTTTTGTCCCACTTTTCATTGCTTTTGCACTCTCTCTCGCTCTCTTTCTCTGCCTCAAGCTGTCCCCTTCCTGTTCTTTTCAGGCCATTATTTTAAAAGTTTAGAGCTCGCATGCATACGGAGGGGAGGGCCCACTGTGGCATTGCTGCCATGGCAATGCTTCTCTGCACTTTTGTTTGCATATAAAAAATATCGGGGGGTATGGATGGCTGGGGGAAACCGAAAAGAATATGAAAAAGTGAGCAGTGGAGGGACAAGAGAAGAGAGAGCATCAGCATCCTGCAGCTTGGAGCTGGGGCTATGAGGCTGGGGACGGGGAAGGCAGGGGGGAAGGAAAACTGGGGGCACAAGAAGGGGAACTGATGAAAGCAGCAGGGATTTGGGGTCCTTTGAAAAACAAATTTGTAATCCTTCACACTGCACGTTTGAAAGGATCGGCACTTTTGAAGGCCTAGAGAAGAATCGGAATAATGTTCTTAGCTAAGCCCCTGGAAAGAACAGAGCTGTGCTTTGGAAAACATACCCAATTACATAAGTTTATCAAAAGCTTTCAAAGGCTCCTCTGTCCTCAATCAAAAAGGGGGGGGGGGAGGGAAGCAGAGGGGTGAAAGAGGGAGAAGCATCCTAAGTGAATTTACCCGTGGTAGCAGGCGAACAGCAGCTAAGCTGACATGCTCTGAAGCAGTGTGGCCCACCATCCCAGGCCTCCCCATGTCAGCAACATGAAGGCTTCAAGCAGGAAGCCCTGGAAAGCTTCTTTGCAAGAACCAGTTGGATGTGTAGGTAACATGGGAATATGGAGCGAAGCGCTCAGTACGCACTCAGTCCTTGTAAATAAAACCATGAGTCCCCTGGCCAGCAAGCCCACCTGGTTTGCTTCCTGCTTTCCATGAAACACTGGCTATTCATATGGATAAAGGTATGCAGGCTTGGCTAAGCCTGTCCTGAGGCAAAATTATAGGATAACAGCATTGCGCAGAGAGAGAGCATTACAGCTTAGCCCACACTAAGTTCCCAGTGTGCTGGGGGGTTTTGACGCTAATGTGTCTAAGAATGCAGATGTACGTGGCTGCATGCACAAGCATGTCTGAGCAGCAATCCCCTCAGAAAGGCTTTCCTGCCCTCTGCCTGAGCTGCAGCCGCGTTTTGTGGAGACTGTCTTCGCAGGCAAAAAAAGTAGCTTTTGCCGATGGATAATTAACACAAATTCACAGTCCTGCTGCAAAAATACCTGCAGAGACCAAGACCAAGACAGCCTTACTGTGGCATAAAATAGGCGAGGAGAGAATGCTGGCTTCAACTAAACTGTCTTTATATTTATGCTTTCTGTTACCCGCCCAAGACAGGCAATATGCTTGGGTAGCCGGAGGTAAAAGCACAGCACAGACAACATGCTTTAGTTATGCCATGAGGTAAATTCACTAAGATCAGCCTGGTATCTCATGTGAGGCTGACTTCAGTGAGTTTTCCTCTGGTAAAAGTTAAGAGCCTTGCCTTCCCTGTATTTTTATTGTGGAATAGCTCTTGCATACAATAAGAGACACAGCTTTTTACACTTAAAAAGGAAAGGCCTGTGGCTACTTCGTACTAAACATAGGCTCCCTGTCTCCATACAGGATTTAGCAGTGAGGTACCTTCACCATATTCGTTCTCTGGATAAAACCGAAACAAACCTTTATGACAGAGCTTAAGAGGGCAAATACAGACCCTGCCTTCTTCAAAACTATTGACACTCACTGAACCACTTGCAGCCAGCCCCACAGTATGAAACTCATTTTTTTGGTGAGGAGACCTGTGATCCTGAACTCCTGAGGTGCTTGAAAGTTCCTATCATAAAGGTGATGCACTAAGGATGTCTCTAATCAGTCTTATGAGAAAAAGCAAGGGGACATTTTTCCTTCTCATTCTTTTCCTTAAAAAGACTGGCAATTCCATACCTTTTTCTGCTTGGCTTTAGCGGGGCACCTGAGATCTCATATCTTGTTCATGAAGAAAAATCCAAAGACCAAGGAAGGCATACAAGGCTCTGGTTTCATGACTGTTTTAGGCCAGTTGAAGATTAAGCTGCCATCAAAGGGACACAAATTGTGCCCTTGCTTGTAGGGGCAAAACCTATGTTTTCTGATGGCAGGACAAAATCTGATGAACTTACACTGTGAAACCCTCCCTTATCCACCTTTTTGTTCCTGGACTACTGCAAGATGATGTAAATAATGTTAAAATGAACATTCCAGTTCATTATAAATCAATTCACTGGCTTCAGTAAACTTGCACAGTGCCAATAGGAAAGTTCCTTTACACAGATTTCAGCCAAAATAAAAACAGCAGGACTTGCAATTGATATAGGTGATTCAGTGTCATCAGTCATGTAGACATGCCCACTGAGAATGTATGTGGTCCCTGTGTCTCCACAACTGCATGGACTGAGGTAGTAACTCCTTGACACTGGTGTCATATACCTAAATTGTTAATCTACTGAAGATAAATAGCTGTTAAGAAAAATAACAGAATTTTAAACTGCCTGCCTGAGGTGTTTTCTCTTCTCAGCTTGCTTTCACTTGAGTCTTCTGACTTCACCATTTCATTAGTTCTTTTCTTGCCCACAGTAGGCTTGAATGACCAATATAAAAAGGATTTATCAACACAAAGAGTTGAAAAATGAAATTTCTTTTCAGGCTTTCTTTAGATACTAAAAAAAAAAAAACCAAAACCAAACCCAAACCAAAAACAACCCAAAAAACCCCATCTAACTCAAAAGGGAACAACTCTATTTTCCTGGTCACCTCTAATTCCCATTCTGGCTCTAAACAATTGTAATCATTCAGGTGCCCGCAAGGCCTGCAGACCTCCAAAGGCCCCAGCGTGACGCCCCCTACACCATCCAGCGCCAGTGGAAGCAAGCAGAGCCTGTGTGCTGGGGGAAGTACTCTTTCTTGGGTAGAAACGACTCTGAGTTGAAGCTGCCCAGGAAAGATCCCTTACAAAAAACATTGTTTCCACAAACACCTGCAAAAAGTATTTTGCTATGTGCTCAAATAGCCTCAGGCCTCCATGTAACTACTAGGGTGTACCAACAATTGCTCACCCTGACACATAGAAAAACGTTCTCCTCTAAAGTTACGTGGTCTCATCCACAACAGATGTACTGCTGTGCCTCATGGGCTCCAGTGGACTAGGTGTGCTGTAGGACAGTGGCCAGCAGGAAGGCCTTGCTCACAGTGGCAGGTATTGGAAGGCATCTGAAGAGCAGCCCTCATGAGACTCTGGGCATTCAAGCAGTTGTGAAAACAAATGTGTGACTAAGTAGAACTTAACAATTTGAAAATTTGAGTTACAACAATTTTTTTTTTAAGAATTCTACTGCTATATGAAGCTTCAAATCTATATCTATATCTATATCTATATCTATATCTATATCTATCTATCTATCTATCTAATTTTGTTGTTGTTCTGATTCTAGATAAAAATGCACATGAAACTGGTGCAAAAAAACTGCAGGACTGGAAGTCCTGTCTTCTGTCAGTTGCGCTTGAAGGTTGTCTAAAGGTTGGACTGTCTTGTCTGGCACCAGGCTCTTAGTAAGCAACCGGCATCACCATTTTCTTTCACTTGTCGCAGAAAAGCTCATACCATTATGAAGTTCCAGTCATTTAAGATATTGCTCTAAGAAAGAAGGGATGTATCAGCTAAATTTGAACCAGCTCAGTGAAATAACCCCCAAAGTTTGAATTGGATAAAAATCATAGGAAATAAACAGCTATGAAGGCAGAAGGCCAAAACAAGATTTAAAAGGCTTTTGAACTCTATCCAGACAAGATCAGGGGAAATTAAAGCGATTTTCTAAAAGCTGGCTCCTGGCAGGTATATTTTAAAGTAGTCTCTCCTGAAACCTTCCCTTCTGTGCTTCAATCTCTCATAGCTCTGCTGTGAATATGGTTAATTACCTTCTGGAAAGAAAATCTTTAGGAATATAATCTACCTTTTTCCTTATATAACATTCCCATCACTTTGTATCTAAGTTCTTCACAGGGACTGATAATTTTATCCTGTCCCAATTCCTTCCTTTGCTTTTTGTGAGCTGAGGAAGTAGGCTTTCCTGGTTTTCCATCAGGAGCTGTGAAAATCTCACTCTGGCAAAGATTAGATCTCTTTCTGTTGTCTGCAGCCACTTTCACTTACGGAGGGCTTTTCTCCTCTATCCTTGCCTTCCTGGCTTTGGCCATGGTGGAAAAGTTGGGCTTTCCCAGTAAGCCCTTTCTCCTTTCCTTTCCCATTCTTTATCCTCCGCACAGCACTGTAGCTGATACTTCTTTTCCCCTCTCTCTGTGTTGCCATCTCTTGTTCCTCCAACTCCTCTCCATCATCCTTCCCCTCTAATTTCAGCTCTGGATTCTCTTGGTTTGTTTCATCACAATTTTTCATCTGAGACTGAAAAAAACACCACTAAACCATGTCCCTAAGCACTATGTCTACCTGTCTTTTAAATACCTCCAGGGATGGCAATCCCACCACTTCCCTGGGCAGCCTGTTCCAGTGCTTAACAACCCTTTTGGTGAAGAAATTTTTCTTAATATCTGAACTCACCCCCCCCTGCCACAACTTGAGGCCATTTCCTCTTGTCCTGTCACCAGTTGTCTGGGAGAAGAAATCGACTCCCACCTCTCTATAACCTCCTTTCAGGCAGTTGTAGAGAGCAGTAAGTTCTCCTCTCAGCTTTCTTTTCTGCATACTAAACAACTCTAGTTTCCTCAGCCGCTCCTTGAAGACATGTTTTCCAGACCCCTTACTAGCTTTGTTGTCCTTCTCTGAACACACTCCAGAATCTCAATGTCCTTCTTGTAGTGAGGGACACAGTATTTGGGCTGGGGCCTCACCAGTCCCAAGTACTGTGGGATGATCACTTCCCTAGTACTGATCACCACACTATTCCTAACACAAGCTAGGATGCTGTTGGCCTTCTTGGCCACCTGGGTACACTGCTGGCTCATATTCAATTGGCTGTCAACCAACACCTCCAAGTCCTATTCTGCCTTGTGGCTTTCCAGCCACTTTTTCCTGAACTTGTTGTGCTGCATGGGCTTGTTGTGACCCAAGTGCAGGACGCGGTAGGAAGGGACTCTGTCCATTTTCACAGAACCATAGAATCACAAAATGGTCAGAGATGGAAGAAACCTTAAAGATTATCTAGCTCCAACTCCCCTGCCATGGGAGGCATGGACCAGGTTACTCAAAACCCCATCCAACCTGGCCTTGAACACTTCCAGGCATGGGGCATCCACAACTCTGCAAAGNCACCTGGGTACACTGCTGGCTCATATTCAATTGGCTGTCAACCAACACCTCCAAGTCCTATTCTGCCTTGTGGCTTTCCAGCCACTTTTTCCTGAACTTGTTGTGCTGCATGGGCTTGTTGTGACCCAAGTGCAGGACGCGGTAGGAAGGGACTCTGTCCATTTTCACAGAACCATAGAATCACAAAATGGTCAGAGATGGAAGAAACCTTAAAGATTATCTAGCTCCAACTC
Organism: Nycticryphes semicollaris; assembly: GCA_013400055.1. Lineage (NCBI taxonomy): Eukaryota > Metazoa > Chordata > Aves > Charadriiformes > Rostratulidae > Nycticryphes > Nycticryphes semicollaris. The sequence goes on along the minus strand of VXBJ01003154.1, from coordinate 128,921 downwards.
CCCTGCCATGGGAGGCATGGACCAGGTTACTCAAAACCCCATCCAACCTGGCCTTGAACACTTCCAGGCATGGGGCATCCACAACTCTGCAAAGCCTGTTCCAGTGACTCACCATCCTCAGAATAAAGATTTTCTCTCTAATATCTAATATAAATCTACCTTCTTTCAGTTTAAAACCATTAAACTTCACCCTATCACTGCACTCCCTGATAGAAGTCCCCCCTACCTTTTCTGTAGTCCTCCTTTAAGTACTGAAAGACTGTTATAAGGTCTCCCTGGAGCCTTTTCTTCTCGAGGATGAACAACCCCAGCTCTCTTAGACATTTTGCTGCCTTTGTTTTAACATATTTCATTTTGCCTCCTTACATGACCTTGCCAGTTCCTCTCTAGAGAAAATTGTCAATGCATACTTTTATTTTTTTCTTCCTTTTTATTGGCCTTGTCTTCAATCTTCCTCACATGGATCTCTTTTCTCTCTTTTCACCTGCAAAAGTTTCTTGTCTGCTCACTTCTTTGAGTGTACAACCTGCTCCAGATACTTCATTTCATGACATGAACTTTTATATGATGTCCCTATAGCTTACTCTTCGGCATCTTAGTCTCCTCTGGCTCTTCACTCAAAGTAAGTCTTATCTTAGGAAAAAGAAAAAAAGAAAAAAAAATATGTTGACTCTGCTTCTCCAGCTCCCCACCCTCCCATTCTTCTAATATGCTGCTGACAGTCAACACCTGAAGGCCTTTCCCCCATTTCTGCTCTAGAATTTTTCTGATGTCTCTCCTAGCAGTCCACAGAAAATAAATTAAGGAAACTTGGTGATCTATCAGGTGAATTCAACTTAGCTAAAATCTCATTCTCCCTTGACTTTTGGCTTTTAGGTCTCTTATCTCCTCAGTCTTCTTTTTCTCTAGCAACTTCTCATTTTTGAGGTCTTAAAATCTCTGAGATTCTGCCTCAGATGACCTTGTTTCCTCGTTCTCCAAAATATACTTGGGTAATTTCAGCCACATCAATTTTTATGGTATTTTATGCTGTTTCTCAAAACAACCTGAGATGCAGATTTTTACCTGTATTATTGTCACCACTGATGATACTATGTTGGTGTTTAAATGCGAGTTGAACTCTTTTCATAATCCACATTCAGATTGCTTGTCTGAAGTCACACATGAAGGATGTAACAGAACTAAAATGGAATCAATATTTCTGATTTCTCATGTTCTCTCCTCATCCCTCTTCAAGCTATTGTCCCTACAAACAATACTCTGGACACACCAAATTCCTTCATTAACTCCAAAATCGTTTGTGGCTCTTTGCTTTCAGTATGCCTATTTTTCTTCCTTGTATATGTCTTGCTCTCTGGAAATACCTTATTCCTTGTACAAATATCTCACTACCAAGTTAAGGTCTTGCTCTTCTTTGATCTTTCTATGGCACTAGGAGTACTCCTGAAATGCTTGGCAGTTAATAGCTGATCATTGATTTAAGTGGGAAGTGAGAAACCTGAATATTTTATCGGATCTGGGCCATGGTCCCTCCTTAGGGAGCTTTTATCCACATAAACTCAGAGAGCCTGTCTAGCATGCAAAAGGTATCTGGCTCTGCTTGAGAGATCTACAAGTACTGACAGACAATATCTAGTTTCATATTATACGAATAGACAGGGAGAAGCCAGGTCAATTCTCCTCTCTCAAAAGTTTTTCTTCATCTTTGGAGCAGAGCAAACACAGACTTACTCACTCGTCCCAGAGTGATGCAGTTCCTCTGACTCTGGAAATACCCTAATCAGTCAGCATCATCACTCTACGGAGCAATCTCTCATGGCCCCTGCTTTGGAGGTCCCACTCATGCCCAGGGCAGGACGTGCAGACAGGAGCAGACAGGGGCCTACTTCTCAGATGCACTGGAGCTGGGTGATATTTACACTGTGTCTGTTAGAAACCCTGACAACACTAAATCCATTCGAAAATACAACATTTACAGCAGTAAAAGCTGCCATTTGCACCCTGGGTGAGAGGCTGGAAGATTAGGTTTCACTCTGCATTTTGCTGGAGTGTGCCCTGACCATCAGGATTTAGCCTAGCTTCAACTATTGGGTAGGAAAGGAGCACTGCCCATCCTTGCCCCATCTCAAGTTGTATCACTGTGCAGAAAATAACTTAAGTTGCTTAAAAATAAAAGTCTTTCCCATAAGGAGTTTTACGGTTATAAACAGTTTTAAACTGCAAGACAGTAGATTTAGATGGGATATAAGGAAAAATTTTTTTGTGATGAGAGTGTTGAGACACTGTAACAGATTGTGCAAGGAAATTGTGGATGCCTTGTCATTGGAAGTGTTCAACGTCAGGTTGGATGTGGCTCTGAGCAGACTGATCTAGTGAAAGATCACACTAAAGGATATCCAGAAGAAATTATTCAGTGTGAGGGTGGTGAGGCACTGAACAGGTTCCCCAGGGAAGCTGTGGATGCCTGGAACACCTGGAGGTGTTCAAGGCCAGGCTGGATGGGGCTCTGAGCAACCCGGTCTAGTGGGAGGAGTCCCTGCCCATGGCAGGAGGGTTGGAGGTCAATTGTCTTTAATGTTCCTTCCAACCTGAACTATTCTATGAAAAGAACAGGCAAGAAGGATCTTGATCTGGTAGCCCACTAAAATTGTGGGAATTAAGGGAAAGGAAATTCTTGTTTATCATGTACAATGGCCTAAGGGAATAAAGCCCAGGCTGAACTGTATCAGGTCTTCCAGTCCTCCATGAGGGCATGAAGACTTCAAACCGTAAGCCCAACAGAAACTTTTGGATGGAAGAGTCAGGTTTCAAGGGCTTTGCTGCCTGGGGAAACTTGTGCACAGTATCTCAGCTGCTGGCTGACTTGGGTTTTTTTCTGGTTTGGTTGGAGACATCTTTCATAAAACCCCTTCTCAGAACATGCACCACATTTCTGGCCTCCTGTATGTATGGTTGATTCTGGCACTATGTCAACAGGATTCTAGGGGTAATAATTTCACATAAAAAAGAAAGAGTGGTCCAATGTGTTAATATAATATTTGTGATACTATTTATTTTGAGATTACTATTACATTTCACCAAATCCAGTTTTATATTTGTGATAGCTTGTCTTTTTATTTTTTATATCTGATTGTTATTTTGTCAGTTTTATCACTGCTTTATTGCATAATAGCAGCATTTTATATTTCAATTTGTACCAACATTCGCTATTATTTATTTGTTATATTCTTTTGTGATTTTTTTTTGTGAAAGTAATAAAAAATTTAAACATTAAAGAATATCAGGCAAGCCCTTTCTCCTTGTTTCAGTGCTGAGAGTAGATTTTTGCAGTAGTCAAAGCATTAGTAGCATCTAGAGACAGCATTCAGTCTTATTTTCTAGTACTGGAATTGATGTAATTCTAGGTCATGTGGAGAAACTTCACTGAGGACTTGGAATCACCAGGAGCTGAGGTTTCAAATATGTGTGCTTCCAATTACACACTACAGGACTTACTTAGGTACCTTTCTCAATGAGTTTGGTCACTGGAGCATCAGAACTGCAAATGAAGCCAGTAAGAGATTTTGACAGCCAGCACCTCTGAAATTCCTGCATGGTCTTGGCTTCAAGTGCCAAGCTGGGCTCTAATAGAAAACAAAGCTTAGAAACAAAACCTACTTACTTCTGGGACAACACTGTGTTTATTCTCAAAGCATCTCCCCAGAGGACACAAAACATAGTTCCATGGGGGATAGATGAAGTCTCATTTTATATATGCAGAGGAGAAACCCCTTTATTCTGTTACTCTATTTAAAAATGGAGATTCCCTCTTTGTCTCAGAAAGTACAGTCACCCTTCTATTTCTCTCCATGTCCTCTGTACTCTGCAAATGTCAGTGAGAAGGAACAGGAGAAGTAGAAACTGGAAATAATCTACCCTGAGAGGTAGAAAACAGAAAGGTGAGACAGAAGATCAGGCAGGTATGACCTGCTTATTCTATAAACAGCTGCAAATTCAAGAAAACACACAGAAACAAAAGCATCTGGGAAAATATTACCAATATATTACCTCAGAAACTAAATTTGGCGCCACTTTCAGTAACCAGGATCATGAAATATCATATATCTGGGACATTCTTTGATACTGCAGAGGAGATTAAGTATCTACATTCTACACAGCAGTTCATGCTACCAGCCATCTTTGACTGCCAAACCCTGTCAGTAGAGTGAAAAAGTCATGATGCTTAAATGATCATAGTAACCTTTTCAAACAATGCAATATAAATGTGGCAAAGAATAAATGGATTGATAGATAGACAGATGGATGTCTCTTGTCTGTAGAATTAATTATGAATTTGGATAAAGAAGCATTGCTTGTACAGGTGACTTCATACTCTCCCAGCCTACTTGATCGAGAAAACTTTTTCTCCTTTCTGCTTGCTAAAAAACCAAACTAATAAAACAACCAAATATAACACACACACCCTTCCCCCCCCCACCCCAGCTTTTATTTATTCCTTCAGGAAGACATAAAACCAACCTCTGCATAGAGGCAAGCCAAATACAGTTAAGCAATATGTATGATATGAAAAAAAAATGCAGCTCTCTTAATGTAATTAACATTGCATATTAACTAGGACGGCAATATAATCAGGAAAATATAAGGCAGAATCTCTTATAAAACAAACAATAACTTGTGAAAATGGCCACAGGTGAGAGAGGAGAAAATAAATCCAAACAGTGAATATAAAGTTTTATGCCCAAATTTGCATCCTGCAGCATCAGAAAAACCATCACAGTTATTAGTGTGAAAAGACTGAGGAAGGCAATGACAGCAAGATGGCATGTGACCCTCTAGAATCCCATACTGAGGTTTGCATTTTAATGCCTCACATCACACACTTGTCTGAGACCCAAGGAACCTACGCACTGGGAAAGGAGGTCTATTTGATATAGACCAGTAGTTGTCTACTAGGACCAGTAGACCAGTAGACCAGTGGTGGTCTACTAAGAAGGGCTGAAAGCAGAAAGGCATTTAGTGGAGATCTGAAAAAAAAACTCCACTTTAAATCCTTCTGACTCAATGTTGCAGTGGAACAGTCCTTTAGCTGGTAGCAGCAAAGCACTAGTAGTGTGGAGAAAGTCAAGTAGCCATTCATTACTATGGCATGGGAGAAGATGCATAAAGGATCTGAAAAGCCCTCCAAAGCACCCTGAACCCAGGCAGTAATTATGTCAAGTGTTTGACCCACCAAAACCACTATTAACCTCTAACAGAGGCACAGTTGTACAGCCAAACATTCACAATGTTAGTCATGTTTAAACAGCTTCCAGTAAAGATGACACGGGCCTATTAGAGGAATTTGCACATTCCCTCTGGAATTGATGGGATTCTTTCAAGTCTTTATCCTCAGCCTTGGCTGCCAACTTCATCTTTACAGTACTTATGCCTTATTTTCCCTGGAAACCTAATAAATGAAATATTATCCCCACAGATTTAATTTTTCCTATTAGAGGAAATTTTGTTTGGTGAGGATGGGCTGCCCTCTGCTACAAAATTCCTAAATGGCTGATTTAAATATGCATCTTTAATTTGGGTAGAGAGGAAACCCTCCATTCTCCAATTTTTCAGGAACATCAAGGAAAAGATAGTAAATGTCATACAAAATGCATTGCCAATCCCAAAGAGCTGATATATCACCTTCACTTTTCTCCAGCATTTTTTTGTGTAACTCCAGGTATATGCTCAAGGGATGTTGGGAGTTGTCCTTCCCCATACAGGAACAAATCCCAGTGAGCCAGGCTCCTGTCTGGCTCTGAAGCTGCCTAATGCTACTGAAATCAATAGTGTTATCCTCATTTGCAGCAATGGGAGGCAGTGTCAGGTCCTTCTCTTCCTTGGCAGCCTGTAACTCTGGCTCAAAGCCACAAATGAAATGGCTTATCCTATGTGCAGTGAACTAGTGCTGCTGCTGGACTAGTGAGCAGTGGGGACCAGCTGGAACCCAGACAGACCGGACAGAGATAATGCAAGATGAGGGACCTCCTTTCACACACTCACATACACAAAAGGGTGACAAAGGTATTCTTGCCAATCTGTTGATATGACCATCTTAATTCTTAAGAAGCATAACCACTGAAATGTACAGTTTATAAATCAAAAAGGGGGCCACAAGGACTATTACAAGATTATTATTTTTTAAATAACTGTTCTGTCATTCCAGAATAACTTCACTGCATTTAACTGAAGTCACTGGAGTTACCCTAGCAAAAGATGGAAGTAATCTGGTGGTGAATCAAGTCCTCCAGGAATAAAACATGAAAACAGGGTAGTTGTAGCCCTTGTAATTGTAATAAAGTGTAGGCACAGGGATAACCATTAGGTGGAAAGCTGTTTGTCCTTCTCTGCTTCACATTCCGGTATTTTATATCAAAATGAAACTTACTAAATTAGTCACTAACTGCCTGCCCAGAAGTTTTGGAAATAAATTCTGTTTATAACTTTCACCTGACATCAGGAACTTTTTAAGGTGTTTCAAACAAGGTTTGAAGTAGGGAGACTGGTTTTGCTCCTTACCCTTCTCAGGCCTCAGTCCTTTGGTTTTTTAGCAGCACCTTTTTATTTTCTTGCAGAATTCAAGCAATGCTACTCACAAAAGCATACCAGAAACCCTATGCATATTTCAAAGAAACCAAGCTTACTATACAGCACCTGCCTGATCCTTGGCTAGTCTTTCTTGGTCACTTGAACCATGCCCTGGGTACCTATAAACAGTCAGAGGCCCGTTTCTCCTATGTTTCTGCATTGCTTTCAGAATAATCTTGTCTCCTGTTCCCCAAAGACTTCTTGATGACATTTGAATTCAATCCTGACATGGCAGCCACGAGGTCTTGATGAGGAGTTGTGTAATGCAATAGAAAGAAGAGTTATGACTGTGGCACTGTGGGTTCAGCAGCATTAGCGCATCAGCTGTACTTCGGCTGCCAAATGCAGGCTGCAGGGAATAAAAATGTGGGAAGGCTATCACAATAGAATTTCACTTTTAAAATTACCAGCCCTGTAAGTACAGCCATGTTGAGTAGACTTCTCCTAAGTGTTCTCCTGAGAGTGAGGCTTTGACCTAACTGTTGCCAGCCCAAGCCCTGCTTCTAGCAGGGTCAGTTTTTTCACTCTTTGCTAAGAGGTTTCCTTCAGCTTTCGTCATACAAGCTGAGCAGCACCTCTGAATACCTCAAAAGTCAGGGGAAGTTCTTGGCCCACATCAGTTCCTTAGCTCAGTGTTTAACCAAATCCTGAAGGCTCTCTTCCCCTTCAGCAACAGCTGCTGTCCCTGTTCCCACTTTTTATTTGCAACCATTAGGTATGTTAATCCAACAGACTGGAAGCACTGAAGGCAGAGTTCATGCAAGCAGAGCTAAACTAGCTTTAAACCAGACAGCTCATATATCCCTAACAGTTGAAGCTGATGTAGCACAGGTGTGAATGGGAGCCACTACAGCCCCTCCAGCCTAATGTTTAGCCTTGCTCCATCTTGCTGCACTGAGCAGCACCTGAGCTCGGTGGTGTAAAGCCAGTTTATCTTTGCTACCTACAGCAGTAAGGGAAGACTAGTAATGAATACTCTATGTCCTCTTAGGAACATGGTTTAGTGGGGAACTTGGCAGTGTTAGGTTTACAGTTGGACTAGATCATCACAGGGGTCTTTTCCAGCCTAAATTGTTCTATTCTATGCTTCTATATTGCACAGAAATCACTGAGGTGTAAGCCAGTCTTCACATTTCACTAGATGCCCTTTATCACCACCTCCAACAAACCTATTGCTCATTGTGTCTTGCAATACTGAAGTATACTCAACACTCTAGCTGCCCTGCGAGGTGTGGCGTTTGGATGCAATGGTACCCAGACCCCAGCTAGAGACTCATGAAAGATCTCAGTTCAGCAACTGGATCTTCAGAATGAGGAAAGCAGGAAAGCACGTCCTGAAATCATGGGTTGGGATTTTGGAAGAGGCCCCTAGCAACTTATAAAGGTTAAATTTCATTGTACCCAGTGAGAAAAGGACCAGGAGGGGAAGAGCTTGGCAAAATGTCAAGCATGAGTAGAGACCTGATAAGATTCTTTCTATAAAATTAATGTGAAATAACTTTGGGTTTCATTTCAGTGCCAAGAGAAGGTCAGGGTCAGTTTTTTTCTCTCATTCTGAAGTGATGCCCTGATTCCTTCTTACGTTTCTATAATAAGCTTCTATGAATTCCAATAAAATAATCACCTGCAGGATTCAGTTTTATTGCCTTAGACAAATGCATCATCTTTACTCCAATTTAGAAAAAGCATTATAGCCAGGTGTAATAGTCCAGATCCTCTAGAAAATGGAACACTTATTGAATTTAGCAGCAAGGCTTTTCTCCATCAAAAAGCTAGAGACATCACCATTATCCAGTTTTTCCTTAATTACAGCATATGGATGGAAAAGTTCTATAAATAATCATGCTTACACTGTAGTTTGAAAGTTGCCATCTCCCACTGGCTATATGTACCTCAACAAAAGAATCTAGTAAAAACTCTGGAAAAGGAAATGAAACATTGTCCCACCTCCTTTAGGGCACTTGCTTATCCGGGAAACAGGATCTAAGTTGAATTATGAGGGTTCAACCTCATAGCTCCCACTTCTGATGAAAGAAGCCATGTTGTCTAATATTAAGCTTATGAGCAGGCCTATGTTATGGAGGCCACCAGATTGTCAATCAGGCATAAAGTGCCTTTTCAGTTGAAGCTATACTTATGGACTCCACCCTTAACACTGACATAGCCATCATATGTATCCTGCTCATTAACAGAGTAGAGAAAACACCAGGGAGAAAAAAGAATGAGGAATAATTTTTACCCCCACTGGACAGTTTTTCCCTTGGTTTTGAATCATACACATTAAGGCAGTTTTCAAGGAAGAAACACATGGTACCGGTTTGCATTGCCATGTAAAAAAAAAAAAAAACCTATAAGAAACAGTTTGATGAGTTTGAGTCAGCACACAACTCCCTTGCTTCTGGGTCTCAGGTTCAAATCAAGTCCACAGTGGTGAATATTTGGGCCTTTTTGAGGTGTTCTTTGTGAAGGTCCCGACTACCTCTAGGTCTAACTGATAAGACCAGTGCCTGCCATGCCATGTTTTGCATGCCAGAAATGCATACTGTAACATTTATGCATTGATCAAGTGGCTTCTCCACTCTGGCACACAAAAATAACAACTCCCTGAGAGTGTCGAAAAAGACTCCATCATTGGGTGGCAGCACCCAATCAGACAGACTAAACGCCTGACTCCCTTCCGCTCTGTTCTGTTTGAAGATGGGTGGGACAGCCTCTTCATTTTAAGTCCCCAAATGCAGGGAAGTGTCTTTAGACTATAGTAATTCACTCAATGCACACACCTCATATCATAACAGCCTAATGCATTGGGAATAGAAGAACTCTGATCCAACAACCTCCTTTTTACTTTGTGGAAAAAGAATCTGAATACCTCTGTATACTGAAATCTGAAATGCTGCTGAAGCCCTGAGGACAAAGAATCAGATGTCATTAGGAGGAACGTGGGATGCCATGCTTTATGCAGGTTCCTGACTTTACTAAATCTGCCAGTAATGCCGCCAGCACAGCTGTAGAAATTCTCTGCACAGACAGAAAACCCATGCTGTTTTGTCCATAAATAGTTACCCTGCACTGGTAACTTTCAAGATCTATCCATGTTTTGAGGACTGTATAGATGGGCATAAGCAGTGTATATATCATCCAGTTCAAACCTTCATGAGGCTGTTCTTTTTGTACTGCTCCCATTCAGAATGAATTTGGTGCTTTCAAAGTTGGGCATTAATTGTTCCTTAATAAGATATCATCATAAAACATGCAATTTAGTGCTTCGTTTCTTCCAATTTCGATACAGGAATCTGACTGTGCTAAATTCAAGCTTTAATCCCCCTGGCCCTTCTTGTAACTGGTGCTATAGACTATGAAGGGTTACCGACCCATAACAAATAAATTAATAAGCTTGTGTAATTATATTTGGGTCATTTTATTTCAAACCATGAAATCAAAAGCTCTGTTCGCATTAGTGCAGGAATTGCTGTAACTGGCCATTGAGGTTCCCTTGATACACCATCTGTGAATGCAGCAAACTGGCACATGTTGGACAGAAAGAACTCATGCTAGCGTGCATAATTTTTTCCATTACCTTTGCTGGACATCCTATTTCTATCCATTCCTTCTCTCAAAAGAGTAATTCTGCCTTACACCATGATTTTTGTCTTTTTCAATCAACAGTTGCTGAAATGTCCTCACATCTCTACCAATTAGTGGATCAGATTATCTGACCTTCAAATGTCTTGCAGTGAAGTGCAGAACATATGGGCACAGCCACAAAGAAGATTTCTAGAATGCCTAGGAAGAAGGACTGTGCTTTCCATGGGAAAATGTATCGTAGCACTGTTGCTTATCCCGTTCCACTTGGCCTCCTATGCATCTTCTGGTAGAAGCACATGCTCTTTCTGACAACTTGAGTCACTGGAAGTTCTTACTTGGCTCTTCTTCCTATGTAGCACAACTCTTCTTCCAACCTCCCTGCAACACTCACCCTCATTGTTGCTTTGTCTTTGGACTTTTTGCTCTTGGCTCTATTTTACCTCATAATTACCTTAAAATGGAGGCCTGGGGAAGTTCTGTAACTTGCCTTGCTGCAAAACACATCTAACTTCCTGACTTTGTTATGTGGTCACACAAGATAAGACTGGTAGGGTTGACTTCTAAATTATTATGGTCATTGCTATAGCCACCTTGATGTCTGTAATGCTGCAGCATGGAGCTATGCAGAGGGTGCTTCCTGCTCCTGCTGCATGCCTGAAAGACCACAACAGGATAGTCATTCCTTATATTTCCCCACCTCACAGGCTCATGGAATACTATTTCTGACCATAGCTAGAAACTTTCTGAACAGCCTGTCAATTGACTGACCACCTGGCATCTCTTGAAAAGACATCTGCACACAGCTGCCTTGTGATGTAGGTCAGCCGGCATTTTCTGGGTGTGAATTGCCCACACACCATGCCGAGGAAGAGGGGAGAGAGAGCACATGAGGATCCTAGCTGTGAAAATAGAACTGGAAAGGGCTCTAGAATGGAAGATTAGTTCACTGCATTACTTACGATGTATTAGTCAAAAAATGATAGAGACAGACAAGCATCTACAACTGCATGGACTTAGCAGCTGTAGCAGTTAGCAGTTGGCAGGGCTGCATGTGAATATGCATTAGTAACACAGCAACTTTTAGACAATAAATTAGCCCATCAGAAGCTATAAATGTGACAGCTTTTACACAGCCTCTGCGTAATAAGTCTCAAAAATGGTGGCTCCTGGGTGATAAGAGGATGCACCAAAGGAAAGATCATGCTGAATGTGCCCTGTGCTTATATACTTTCCCTAAGCCCCTGCTGGTGGCCTTATCGATTTCATATATTGAGCTGGACGGCCCTCTAATCTAAGAGAAGAGTTCTTACGTCCTTTTAAAGAAGGATCTATGGGGTGATAAGTTACTGTGGCAGAAAAATGACATATCTCTCCCAGCTGCTTTACATTAGCAATGCCTCAGTTCTGCCCTCAGTAAGCTAGCTGGAGTTCCCACATGCTACAGTGCAACTTGTACTTGAATAGCTGAGGGCAGAGCTTCTGGCATTCACATTTCTATATGGTTAACCTAAACAGAGAACAGTTTATCTATCTGGAATTTTGGATGCAGTTGCTTCATACAAGGGTGATTTTTAGCAGATGTAGCCATTTTATACTTATAAAGTTAGCAATGATTTTGGCATAGGAGGTTTTGTGTACAAGAAAGCCACTGACAGAAAATCTGAACCAGAAATTAAAGTAAATCTAACCAGAAATTAAAGTAGCTGCCAGCTTCCAGAACAGCATCCCAAAATTTTAACTGTGTGATCATTGCCCTTTGAAACTTAAACCACACGATTTGGCAAGGGAGATAAACACTTTGTGTCACATTAACGAAGAAAGAAAAAGACGATTCTGTCATCTTAGTGATGACTTTCCTAGATTGTCTTTTTCCTTTGTGTCCAGCCCTCGCAAGTACTGTAAGACACCAGGGACTCCAGGTCCAGGTCCCTTCCAATGCAGGCAATTCTCTGATTCCGTGGTGGATCAGCCAACAGGGGGCAGCCGGAGGACAGGAATTAGCCTCAGAGCCTGACACCCCTTTATTTCAGAGACTAGAAAGGCAACAGTCAATCAGCCTACCAGAAGTCCGTGGTCTCTGGACTGATTCATTAGACAGACACCTCCCTCCCTGGCTCATCATTTCGTTATGACACAGGAAGATGTCAGCCTTTCATGGGACAAAAGGACATTCTTAGGAATGCAAAGGACTGAAATATCATCTCATAGCCTGGCACACTTCCAGGACACCAAAGATGTGCAGTCTCCTTAATCACAAGTCCTTTTTTGGTCCTGCTGCATTTTAAGAGACTAGTCTGACTCAAAGACGATATCAAGTTCACCTAGAGTAGCCCAGAGGATTTGCATTTGAAAGCCATCCAGCCCAAGCTTAACCAAACCAGTCTTTCTTAAACTGAAAGGAAGGGTCTTGCTTGACAGTACTCTCTTTTGCTTCTCAGCTTTGCCCTTGAGAGAGCACACTGCCGTCTGCCTCCAGGATAGTATTTTTGGAAGGTACGTTCCTTTTGTTTGGGCCAGAACACTAAGCAGACCACCAAGAGGACATACACAAGCTATTTTAGAAGGCTGTGCTTTTTCTTTGTGGCTCTAGTCAAACAAGTGCACCTCTGCTTCATAGCACTGTTCCTACAGTGAAAGCAGGCATTCAGGAGAGACCAAATTAAACTGGGCCGCTTGGCATTGCAACTGGGCTGGTCACTGGGTCCCAGGGAAGGTTAGACTGACATGGCATAAAATTACCAGAGTATAATATTAGAGGCCTGACAAATAGAGGATTTCTCATAGGACCTTATACCTGTGGTGGGCTCCAGACACAAACATGACCAGCTCACATTTTTATCTCCCACGTGGGATAGTTACATTTAAAATACAAATAAATGATAAATTACCCTCCTCCCTGTGAATCAAGAGAAGGACTGAGTGAGGAAAGGAATATAACCCAATGAAATCACTGGAGCCTAATCTTTTCAAAACACTGCTACTGAACTCACCTACTGTCATTTCTGCTTGGCTGTCATGACTTTCTGAAGCCCTTTTTCAATCATTTCTTACACTTGGATTTTTAACTCAATTGTTCTACCTGTGTTTATGATGTGCAGTAGATTTTCCCCCATCCACAGGACTTCCTTTTCTCCACTGCTGCATCTACTCCCGCTGCTCCTTCTGAGGCACCTTATCTATTCACCTATTCTCTTCTACTTCTCTTTTATCATCCATAATTTTCCTATTCTTTGGTATCCTTAAGTAAAAAGACCTTTCCACTTCTCTCCTGCCTTTACTTTGGACACAGTGTGAAAAACTCATTCCTGCCCCGTAACACTCTCCACTACTGAACTCCATGTTTCTTGACATCTTCTAGCTCTGCTATTTGCCAACACACATGACAAAGAGCAGGAGCAACAGGCACATTCAGAAACACAGTAAGTGGAAAAGAAAATTTCAAGACAGTGTCATTTCAGTATGGTTGTAGTTCAGTTCTGTCCCTACCATTAATTCTAGAGGAGTCTTTCACCTCTGCATTACTGTGCTTTCAAACTTTATATAGAAAGTTTCTCAAAATGCTTAAGCAATTCAGAGCACATATCCTAGTCAAAAAGCAATCATGTGTCTTAAAAAAAAATGCTGATGGGCAAACCACATTTGGAGGGTGATTTCCCCTACTCACTGGTTAAACTACTACATGGTAGCTGAGCCATGAAGAGATGTCAGCTTTTTGGAAACCCACTTTATAAGCAAGTCCCACTGCCTGCCCTGAAAACTGTTCACTCAGCCAGCCAAAGCAGTCATTCCACTTCCTTTCTATACTCTAAGGGACAGAGCTGGTCCTCTCCTACACTCCCTTAAACACCTCAGATTTGTGTGTAGCTAGAATGAGACACTCTCATTAGATTGTAGAGGCATTTGTTAACAATGTTAGAAAAATAACAGCAAGATACTCAAGGTCTGCCAACATATGTGAAAGCCTGGGGTGCCACTAGCCCCAGGTGAAATAGAAAGGTGAAATATGTGTTTCTTTGCACATTGCTGCTTCAAGCCAGCCCCGGTTTATTGTCCAGCAAAGTCAATGGCTGTCCATCCACCCTGGTGGGCACTGCACTAGGCCCCAAATCAATAACATATTTCAGAAATTCTCCTGAGAAAGAGCAGGAGCATTAGGGAAGCAGCACATGAATTAAAGCAGGCTTGATCCGCTTTAATGTGCGCTCTGAGCCTGGGGCCCACTAAGAACCTTCTGATCACATAATCTGCCTATCTGGAGGATCTGTATATATACAATGAGATAATCCTGGTAATCAAGAGTGTGGATAATAGCATTATTATTTTATTCCCATAAATATTTGAAAAGATAAGTTTTATTCTTCTGTTCAATCTGATAGGTAAAATTCCCACACTCACAGAAAAAGAAAAAAGACCTACCAGAAAATAATGGAAACGTAAGAGGAATAAAAGCATGGATTTGCAAAGATTTCACAAAAGTAAAATCTCAGAAAGTGAAGTACACAAGTAGAAACATTTTGACTGTGTAACTGTTTTCAAATCTTCAGGTGTAATCAAAAATCACTGAGAAACAGCATACAGCTGACACTGTTTTATGAGAAGTGTTAGAAAAGCGTAATTGTATTCACTAAGGCCTTGATCACACACAGTGGTTGTGTACCAGGAACCCTTGGACCATGCCAGGTATAGGTAGGAGGCAAAAGGAGACTAAGGCGTAGCCAAGACAGAAGCAGGCAACTCCTTTGGTCTGAGGGAAGGGGAGCTGGGAATATTGGGGCAGTGTGGGACAGGAGAGAAAGCGTATAAGCCAGAAAAGGGCAGTCCAGGTCTGGCATGCTGGTGAGTGATCACAACAGTTGCAGTCCTATTCTGGTGCCTGCGTAGAAATGCAGGATCTGCCTGAGCCCTACTTAGCCCATTATGTCACTACTAAAGCCAAAGAAAAATGTTGACAACTCAAAGACAGGACTGAAGGATGGAGTGTTACCGTTATAGTTCAACTGGTGAGAGCGGAAAGCCTAGTCCTCTCACAGAGCAGTAACAATAACAGAGCAAAAGGGACTTCTGTTAACTGGGTGAAATGTTTCTTCTAGCTGTTGCTTCTCTGAAGAAATTGGACCTTCAGCTTTCTTAGGAGGAAGTAAGGAATTTCCTTCTGATCCTAAAGGAGCTCCATCAAGGACAAGAAGTCACTGCTACAACAAAGCTACTGAGATTTAGGAATAGTGGTTATTGACAAACGTCTATCCAGTGAGTGCCAGAATAATCTCATAAACCATCGATGTCACCTTCCATCCCATACTTCTCTAGCTATGGTTTATTAATGTTTTGAATATGTTTGCCATTTCTACATAAGGGTAGCCAGTGCTAGTGAATTTGGGTTTGGTATGTTTTTCATACTAGGATGAAATTATATTTTGTCCAAAAAAATCTCTGCAGTATGACCAGTTTCACAAACTTCTGCAACCCTGTGGCTATACACATGTTGTAGATGGGGCTTGGAAGGGAACAACTTCCTCTACAGTCAGGCACTCCTGTTTCTTGTTGGTTTTAAATTGTAAATTAAAAGTGAGGTATTAAATAACTGGATTTATTTGCAAATTAACACTGTAAACTGACTTCTCAGAGTCCTTGCCATCAGACTACAGCAGAACACTTTGTGATAAACCACAGCCCTACAGCTTGAAATTGGACTTAAAGAATCATCTACATCATTTACCATCTGCAGAGCAGGAATTACTCACCAGGAGCTCTTGAGCTACAACAACAAAATAAATGTGTAAGTTTCTGCCAGAAGGATTGTGCCAAAAAAGAGCAGACTAACCATGGAATATTTTTTGCTACATGGTATTTACACAACTCTTATTATTGCCGTAGTCCCCCAAGCAACTCAGTTTTGAATAGTTTCTGGAAAAGCATTTAGGACACACATTATGAATCCTTATCCTTATGTAATGCATTGTAAAGTTGTGGGGGTTTTTAGGTTATGGTTTTGGTTTGATTGACAACAAAAACAATTTCCAAAATTTGAATTTAATTTGCTTTTCAAATTCTCATGACATTCAGTGAAAGCTTAATCCAGCCCTATTGAAGTTGGTGGAAGTTTTGCCAATGACTTCAATGGGGAGTAAGATTTTAATTATGCACTACTGGGTACTGTTAACGTTTGATTCCAGTACTTGTAAACACAGGATATGGGACTAAACAGATTACAGTTGGTTCCCAAGTGGCAGAACCATGAATTAAGCCCAGCTCAAGGGTGTTTTTTCCAAAGAAGAGTTCATTTCTAGAATCCAAACCCCAGGAGACTTGCATTCTGTTTCCAAAGTAGTCCCTTGATCTGCAGGAGATTAATACCTGTGCTCCTTCTTCTGTGGAAGCATTTTACAGGAATAAATTCTTTCCTCTGAGTCCAGGTCACTGACATCACAGGACAAAATGAAAGGTTATTATCATCCTTTTAGCTGATTCCTTCTAGTTTGGCTTCCCATAGGGAGGATCACTTTTATAAGTCCTCTTCCTTCCCTGGGGCACTAGCACTATTCAGATATGTTATGATTTTTTTAGCATTTAATTTCATTAGAAGATCAAGTCTTTCATAAATGTCAAGAGATTGTCTGGGTTTTTGTTTTTTCAAGGCAGGATGTTTACATTATCAGCGTTCACCTAGTTTTCCAGGTTATCAAGATTTCTGTCAGGTAGGATATTACTTTTTTCTGCTCCCTGCTCTCCACACAATTATCTAAAGTGCTTTGTATTTTCCCACATGGGGCCCACTTCTGATCTCCTTCACACAGGTTTTAATCTGTCTGCTCTAATGGAGTCACTTCTGATTTAGTTCACTTTGGTGAGGAATCACTCCTCGAGTCTCTGCAGAGCTGTAGTGGGCTTCAAGGACCTAATTGTGCTGCATAATGCTTTTATCTTCCTTAAGGGCCCTCCTGGTCCCAAATTGCCCCTCTCAGTGAAAGTCCCACCAGAAGTTAGTCCTCATGTCACAACTTGCAGAGGGATAAAGAGAAGGAGCATGAGGATGACAGGAAGAGGATGCAGCATGGGCTATTATCTTCCACTCCATTTTCTTG
This sequence comes from Nycticryphes semicollaris, assembly GCA_013400055.1. Taxonomy (NCBI): domain Eukaryota; kingdom Metazoa; phylum Chordata; class Aves; order Charadriiformes; family Rostratulidae; genus Nycticryphes; species Nycticryphes semicollaris. The sequence goes on along the minus strand of VXBJ01003154.1, from coordinate 111,630 downwards.
TTGGCTGTGACTTTGCCCTGCTGTAGGCACAAGAAGATACAGGAGTTTTGCCCCAAACCCATTTCAGCTGGTGCTTCACTGAGTTGAAAGATATTAATCTGTCCTGTCCATGTTCACTCTGCTCTTCTCATCTGGATCTTTCACTGAAAGAATAATCTCACCTGCTCAATAGGTATATGTTGGGTTGTTAGGGAAAAATCAAATTCGGTAAAGAGATCAAAGAGGTAGTACCAGCGTCAGATGAGATACATGGAACAGTTTCTCCTGCATGCATCAGTCTTGAATCTAATTACAGTCAATAAGCACCACAATGAGCTCAATTAATTTCATGAACACGTGGACTGTGTTCCTTTTTAGACCCAAGAGCAGTTTATTGCCCAAAGTTAACACCCTGCAAAAGAAGATAAAACAGATGAAAGATACTAAACGGGAAGTCAAATGTGTGTCTCTGTATTAACAAAGTTTTCAATATTCACATTTTGTAGGCCTTAAGTTGGAACTGAAGTTGTGGTTAAATCAATTAAAAATTAAACAGGAACACACTATTATTAAAAACTGTATGCGTAATATCTGAGACAACCATTGAGACTTCTTCTTTCTGAGATTTACAAGCTATATGGTTAGTTTTACAATCCAGGAACAGTCTCTAAAACAATGCACGCATTTTACTAGTAGCATAAAATCTTTGTGATATTAGTATAATAAAATATTTTACTTGCAAATAAGCTTATAAATGTTTTCCTAAAGCAAGCAGTAAAATGTGGCTGCAAATATAGTACAACTTCAACTAGAATTTCTCCACATAACTGTTCCTGGTTCAACCAGCACCCAAACAATGCTTACAACTTATAGAAATATTTAGTAAAATAACAGTGAATGTTTTCAAAGAGGGAGTAACAGGATAATCTGTCTGAATATCCATTCAGATAGTATATCAAAAGAAATATTCCAGAGTTATCTTTAAAAATAGCTCAACTGAAAATATTTAATGAGAAATTCTTAATGAAGGAGTCTACAAGTCAGCTGAGATAGGGTCCATGAATAGAAACGTTCAGAACCCTCCTCAGGAGGCAGTGTAATTGGCTTTGAAGCCAACTTCTGCTTTCTAGAAGACAGAGGCGAAGCAGTATGTCTGCTTTGGTTCATAGGCCTTCAATATATGACCCCACATTCATCTGTGTAACCTACACAAGCAACTTCATTCACAACAATATATTCATTAATGCCTTGGATGAGGGAATAAAATGTACTGTCAGCAAGTTTGCTGATGACACAAAACTGGGAGGAGTGGCTGACACACCAGAAGGCCGTGCTGCCATCCAGTGGGATCTGGACAGGCTGGAGAGTTGGGTGGGGAGA